>OU898278.1:136814186-136921686 GCA_918026665.1 Diabrotica balteata
GGCTGCGCAACCTGAGAGATTGGTACGGATGTACATCAAATGAAACTTTTCAGAGCAGCCTTCTCAAAAGTCTAGAATAGCTATGATGATTGCCGACCTCCGCCGCGGAGATGGCACTTAAAGAAGAAGAAATAAATCATAGTTTATTAAAAATGTATTGCACTTTTTTAGATTATGATTAAATCTTCTGAATAACTAGTCATATTTGTATAGTAGTTTTAATATTATTGAGTCTGGCCCTGATCCCACCGCCATATTGGTATCATCTTTAGCCACGTCTACCTACGCCGTTGTTAATACATTCGTTAATATGTCATAGCTCCATAGATTCTAACTCGATGAGATAAGTTATGTTATATATTCATTTCATGCTGCTTTGTCCAAGTTCTGCTGACATATTTTGGTTTACCAATGACTTGGAGAGTAAATTTATGGTTTGTTTTATTTATAACAAACATACATCCTAGAAAATATGTTGCTGGATGTAGTCTCTTATGTTCGAACACGATATACGATCTACATATACACGAACTCCCTTCCTATGTAAAATTTTGTGAAATACTTATGCTGTCCAAAGCTGTAATAGGTTGTTTCCCATTATGTTTAATATATACCTAGATAACACATCATTTTAATTTTTATACCAAGAATATGCAACAATATGGGAATTCTCTTACACGATCACACCACCCAGATTCTACATTATGCGGATAACCAAGTTATTTTTGATCAGGGCATATGACCAGAAAGTTAATTGAAATTTACGTCAAACGGGAACAGTTAGTATAATTGTCAAAATTTTATTTTTAAGAAATAGTTAACGCTATGAGTGAAACTGATCGAACAGAGGGCGTCCGGATAGACAGAAAACTAAGGAAACGGGAAACGAAAAGGAGCATTTTCATTGCACATCACAATCTGGGTAGTCCAAAGTCTTCCAATAAGGACTAGCGAGCTTTAAAAAATGATAACGGCTATATTTTTGTAGCTGCATCTAGAAAATTGGCTGTCATGTATTTAGTCTGGTTAGTCAAACTACCATGGTCGAATATAAACACAACATGTACAACAACATGAGTGCAAAAAATTGTTGTATAAAAATGGGTATTCTGTTCGCGCAACGGTACATTATGTACAACGTCGGGCATGTAGTGGATAAATTTGAGTCCTCGGCTTGAGCACCTATACGTCGAAAACGAAAAAATCTGCCGAAAACATTGCCACTATCCGTGAGAGTGTACAACTTAACTTACCCAGAAGCTGAAGGTAAACTACCATATACAACGACATATGTTCTCTGGATGAGCTCTTGAGAAGGTGGAAAGTGAGCCTAATTTTCATCGAAAATCATCTTCAGCAATAACGCCCATTTTTAGATACATGGTTGAGTCAACAAAGAGAATTGTCGAATTTAGGATTATACCAATCCAGATGAGATCCAAGGGCGTCCAATATATTTCAAAAACTTTTTGGTGCTTTGCACACTAAAGACGTGGTTTTAATAGGACGACGTACGTGCACCCAGCTCATGCTACATTAGATATTCTAAACAAGCGATTTAAAGGCATGGTTATCTCACGTGAAGGTGATGGACTGGCCAACAAGATCGTGCGATTTGAGCCAGTTAGATTATTTCTTGTGGGATTTTCTTATGATGCAGGTCTATGCGAATAAGCTACAAACCAGAGTAGCCCTCAAAGCTACCACAACAATCACGGTCAATTAAGTTATGCCCATACATTAAATGAGGAGCCTTTCAAGATAAAAATAAATAGACCTCTAATAAAGACCTATAAATATAAAAACTTTTGAAAGTAGTTTCTCAGCTCTATCCTTAGTTCCAGAACATGAAGATCGTTCTAAGAAAGATCTTTGAAAACATTAGAAAACAGACTTAGATTTTTGAAAACATTAAAAATATTTTGACAATTTTATTTTCTAATTATTTCATTTTTTTAAATACACAATTGTTTTCAAGTTAGTTAAGGTTTTCTAATATATTGATTTAGTTATCAATGTTAAAAATATCTATAAATTCATTTGATTATCGCCAACTAAGGCATACTCATAACAATAATAGCTATCTCTGATTCATGCATTTATCGACATTCTAAATTACTAAAGGCGATAAAACGAAATATTTGTGCAAACAGGTCAACGTATTTCGAGGAAATGTAAATTTGCTTCCAAGAATTACATTCATTGAATCACGTATTAACAGTTTACAAGATATATTAGAGACTTGTATGCCAATCAAAACATTCAGGTATACAATTCATTGTGGTGATGAGAAATAATCCAAGTAGATCAGGGAATCAAATGAATGATAGCACTAGATAAAGAAAAATAAGTTTAAATCACTCTTAAAATTAATTTTCTTTTACATCGTAACTCAGCAAAACTATTTATTTATTTTAAAAATTATCGTTTGAGAAGAGTTTCTTATCTAAAAAAAAATAGAAGTAGAAACATCAATAATAGAAGTTTATTTTAAAAATTGTAATTCATTCCTATTTGTATATTTAGCTAAAAGTATACCTTTGATCAGTTTGATTTTTTGTCTAGTTTTTTTCTCTTGTATTTTACATAAACAATATTTATATCATTTTTTATATCAAGAATTTTTATTTCCAAGAATATCTTTATTTTCGTTTTTTAAATTAAAATTGATAAATAATTTAGGAGATATTTGTAAAAAATCAGTTCTTTTGTACTAATTTATAACTTTTATTTATTTTTTTATTAACAAAATAAAATGTAATTAATACATTTTAACATGGAGGAACTACCGTCTTTTAAATTTGTGCGAAATTTCCCCCCGATCGGTCAGACAGTTTAAAAGTTTTTTAAGTTACTTATCCCTGAGACTAAATATTTAAACTATTGACTTTTAATGATTCTAGACACGTATGCTAATATTTCCGAGATTTGCGGGGGGGGGGGGGGGTTGAAAATCATATCTCATTGTTAATATTGAGACAGACTATTCCATCCAAAAATAAGTAAGTTTTTACGGTAAAGATGATAATTCCTCGATGTTCAAATGTATTAATAACATTTGATTTTGTTAAAAAAAAATTAATAGAATTAGTTTAAAAAAACTGCTTTTTTGCAAATCTATCCGTAAATTATTCATTTATATTTAAAATATATCATTTAAAATTATTAAATATATATTATAATATAAAATATTTAAAATTTAAATATATCAATTTATATTAAAAAACGGGAAAATAAAGATATTCTTGATATAAAAAAAATAATATAAATATTGCTTACGTAAAATAATAAGGGAAAAAACTTATAGACAAAAAATCAAATTGTAAACGTAAATTATTGTTTAAAAAAACGCAAGGTAAAAATACCAGTACTTATTCATCTATTCGTCATCTAGTAACCCCCACCTATGTTTTAAAAGCTTCAGATTATCTGCGAAAAATTTTGTCGTGAAATCGATGATTTTTGCATAACCAGACTAGGCTATTTTTTATATTTCCTTGATGATCGTTATCGCAATGACATTATTCATTAACGAGGTTGATTTATGTTACGCAACTGTAGGATTCCAGGCACTTCCAATGAGGTGTAGGATAGATGACTACATCAATTTACTATTTAACTGGGAATAAGCCACAATTAAAGATAAAAATACGTTTATTGACGTTTCAATTTCCACTTCGGAAATCGTTGTCAAAATACAAAGAGTAAATTAAACAAATTTTTTTTTGTTACATAGTGAAAAAATTCTTCTAATAATTTAATTTTATCTGACTCATTTATATTGACAATTCAGACATACATTATGCATTTTAAAGTAGACATCAGTCTTATATTAAAATAGAGAATTTGATAGATCTCAAATATGTAAACACGCATGGGATAATGAACATAGGGTTCAATGGAATAATTCAAATGTAGTCCTAAAACGAAGACGGATGGTAAAAAAGGAAAATCAAAGAAGCGGCTTTAATTATGCTAAATGAGGCCAATTGTGTCGCAAATTCGTCGGCAAATGTAGTAGGATCTGGTTACCAATATTGAAAGAGGAAGTTATTAATAAGAAATACCAGTATTAGTAATTCAGTAACATATAGAGGATACATCATTTATGTTTTTTAAATAACGAACATATAAAATCAGATTTTGGTGTTTATTGAAGGTAAACTAAATGCACGAACAAATACTTACCATGTCGGGATAGTATTATGAGGTTTTTTTCCTGGTTTTTCCCTCATAATTTACTATGGAATCACTAACAGGAGAATTTTACTGTCATCGTGTCATGTGTTTGTCTTTTCAAAGACGAATTATATTCTATGATTTTTTCTGACGGATATTCTCAAGTTAAAGTTGATTTCATGTAATCGAATGAACTATCTTATAAGTAAAGTCGTCCCAGGAGCGCAACTCAACAATATTGGCAATATCATTTTAAAGTCGTCTACTTTAAAATGCATAATGTATGTCTGAATTATCAATATAATTGAGTCAGATAAAATTAAATTATTAGAAGAATTTTTCACTATGTAACAAAAAACAAAATTTGTTTAATTTACTGTTTGTATTTTGAGGACGATTTCCGAAGTGGAAATTGAAACGTCAATAAACGTTTTTTATCTTTAATTGTGGCTTATTCCCAGTTAAATAGTAATTAATTTAAAATGCCACAAGAAAATAGCTTCAGAACAATAGATGACTACATCATTTTGATTAATAATTGTGTCAACTGATTTGAATGAAATCAACTTTCCGAAATTCAGAGTAGTATATTCAACCGAATATACATATAAAATTCATAAAAAGCGGTCAAGTCGTTTCGAAGTAGTATGGTAACAAACTCTGTGACATTAATATGGCTCTTAAGAATTAGGGGTTAGTAACAGAGGGGTGAAAATTAGGGTTTGTATGAATTTTTTAATGCCATATCACAAAAAAAATTAAAATAAAAAGTTTTGTCCAAAACTAATAAAAAAATCTTTGGGTGAACCAACCCTTTACCCCTTAGGGGTATAGAAAAATATGTTACATTTCATAAAAATCGGTTTAGCCATTTCGGGAGAAGAATTGCAACTAATTTTGTGACACTAATATGGCTATTAAAAAAAAAATAGGGGTTAATAGAAGGGTGAAAATTATGATTTGTATGTATTTTTAATTGCCATATCATAAAAAAAATTAAAATAAAAAATTTTGTTTAAAAAATTTAAAAAAATGTTTGGAGTGAACCACCCTTAGGGGTATTAAAAATATATTAGGTACGAAATATTCTCAACCCTACCGAATATATATGTATAATTTTATAAAAGTCCGTTCAGCCATTTCGGAGGAGTATGGCAACTAATTCTGTGATACTAATATGGCTATTAAGAAATAGGGGTTACTAATAGAGTGGTGAAAAGTAACAGAGAGCTGTATGTAATTTTTAAAGCCACATCATAAAAACAAAAATAAAAATATCCCAAGAAAGTCTTAGATCAACAATATCTAACAAAACATGTGCGAAAAAATGTGAAGATTATTGAATAATAAGCCCTATGAGCCATCTCTTGAAACCTTTTTTGAAAATTATACATAAAAGAATATATAAAAGTGTGAAGAACACACGACAAACACATAATTTTGAGACACCAAATTTGACCATAAATATTTGAAGATTAACAAATGAAATACGTAATAAGACAATAAAATAGCAACTCAAAGGTTAAAAAGAAGTACAAACATGAAATAAATGGATCCAAAGAAGACACAAAAACACACAATATTTAATGAAATCTGAAAGCAATATCGAAAATTAAATAAAAAACAAAGATTAAAAACAGCAGATAAAATGATATGAGCAAGAAAAAGAGACCAGAACGAGCAATAAAGGACAGTACGATCAAGAATGTGAGAAAGCTAGAAAGCAAAAAAATTAAGAAAGACTCAAATGAATAAAATCAACAAAACAAGATAAAACTGATTTATATAAGAAAGAAAAATAGATGGGTAGAAAAAAAACATTGAAAATAGAAAAGCCAATAGATATGAATGAAGAATAAGAAGCGAATAATAAATAATAATACTCCTACTCAATAATAAATAAGAAACAGAAAGAAAAAAAATTAAAACGAAAGCAGAGAAAGAAGAGAAGAGCAAGAAGAGAGATGAGTGGAAGAGAAAGAAGAAATAAAATGTCCAACGTGATCATAGCAACGAATATAGAAGATCTACAATATCTTATCGAAAGCTTAAGTATGAATAGTGCTGAGATGGGAATTACTATAAACGCTAATAAAAGAAGTACATGCTAATTACAAAAAGACCACAAAATATACATCACCTATTGACAATCAATGGTAACGTGATAGAACAATACAATTAGAAAAATATCAGTACTTGGGAACTTTGATCAATGAAACCAATGATCATACTGCAGAAATAAACAGGCGAATAGAGATTGCTAGATGAGTATTTTTACGAATGAAACCACTCCTAACGTGCAAAAATCTAAATTTGGAGATCAGACTACGTACTATTCGGTGTTACATATTTTCAATATTATTATATGGAGCTGAGACTTAGACATTAAAAAATGCAATTTAAAAAGAATCGAGGCTTTCGAACTCTGGCTATACCGCAGAGTATTAAAAATATCATGGACTGATAGAATTACAAATAAAGAAGTACTGGAGAGGGTTGGTAAAGAAACAGAACTAATCACCACTAAACCAGAAAACTGGAATACCTAGGTCACGTGATGAGGGGACCAAAATATGAAATTTTGAGCTGTTGAGATCTGTTGGCCGAAGGCAGAACTCATGGTTGAAGAATCTACGTGATTGGTATCAATGCAGATCGCTTGATTTGTTTAGAGCAGCAAGTTCAAAAATAAAATAGCTATTAAGTATGATTGCCAACCTCCATAAGGAGACGGCACTCTAAGAAGAATAGGACAATATGTGAAAACTTAACGCTTTTAAATTAAGTATAGAAAATATTCGCAAATATAATGAATAGGAAAATTAAAAACTATTAAAAAAAATACTACAAGATGGATTTAGACTAGGAAGATCGATGATAAATACTATACATACTTTGGGACAAAGTCTAGAATAATCTTGAAAATAAAACAGAGAAACTCATGTAGTATTAATTGATTTGACTTTAAAAGAAATTTCAACACGATAAAGAGAGACAAAAGGATAAGAGTATTGAAGGACTACAGATACCAAAGAAACTAGGAAACTGGCAGAAATTACACCAAAATAAACAAATGCAAAGGTTGAAGTTTCGTGTGAAGAAATACGATTATGTGTGACAAATAAGATGTGAATAAATTATGAAAATATGTGAAATATGATACAAAAATCCGTAGAGCAACAGTAGCACAACAGAAAAGGATCAATATTGTTCTGAAGCTATTTTCTTGTGGCATTTTAAATTAATTACTATTTAACTGGGAATAAGCCACAATTAAAGATAAAAATACGTTTATTGACGTTTCAATTTTTACTTCGGAAATCGTTTGATTTCTGAAGTGGGAATTGAAACGTCAATAAACGTATTTTTATCTTTAATTGTGGCTTATTCTCAGTTAAATAGTAATTAAAGAAAAGGATCAACATATAGAAAGAATAGCAGGTAACAGATCTGTAAAAATAGAAAAATGGAAAAGCAAATGTAACAGATTAAATTTAAAAAGAAATTGATAGAAGAAAGAAATGACCAAAATGAGTGACATTACAAAGTCAATGAAACTAAAATGAAAATTTGATGAGAGAGAGAGAAGTTAAGATTGTCTTTCCATCTCATCTTACTTCTTTATATTTTCCTTTTGTCGTTCATCTTTCAGCATGTTTCTTAATATGTTGGAAGATGACCGACAAAAGCACTGAATGATAAGTGAATAGGGTAAAAATAAATAGAATATGGCTTGATAAAATATATTTTGAAGATATATTTGAAAACAAATTAAAAGTAAATAAAAACATAAATGACACTCTATGAGTACTATTGTAAGTATAAAATAGATATGTATTGTAGAAATGGAATTAAATGTGATCTAAGCTGTTAAAAGTGCACAAAATGCAATAATACAAAATACAGACATATTTTATTAAGATTTACGAAAAAAATATACGACTGCAAAATAAAAAAAATCTAAACAAACACTATATTCCAAGTAAAATTAAATATTTACTGATATAATATTTGAATAATAAAGATATTTATAATTTTTACATTATGAAGTACATTGTCTAAATTAAAGCAAACATTTTTTTTATTCAAAAAGATATTAGTTCAGTCTTATTATTATATGTTTACATTTTATTTTAACAAAAACATATTTTTTGTGATAAATAATATAAATGTAAAGTGTTACAAGCCATTGCGATCAAGTTCAGAATAGCTATCGTCATGTGGACTTTTCTGAACTTTTTGTGGATCTTCATATAATGAGGACAATCTTTCAAGGCTCCCAATTCATATCTTCCAACCTCCAGCCCAACTCCAGCTTCTTTTTCCATTCCAATTTTGATTCTTAATAAACCCAGAAGAGGAGAAGTTAAGTATAATCCTACAGTCAGCTCCACAAGCAAACACAGTGTAATGGATGTAGCTTGTATTAAAACCTCCCAAGATCTCATTATTGTGCCATTGTTGAACTTTATAAACGCCACGAATGTGATGAAGCTAAGTATGGAGTTGAAGTAAAAGTATTTTGGGAACAATACTTGCTGAACACTTCCAAAGGTATGCCTGGACAATGAGAAGAACAAAGCTAAGCCAGAGATGAACGTCATCCAGATCTGGGCACCAAAATGCGCACTGAACGTTCCCAGATAAACTAAATTCCATATTGGAGATGTTTTGGGATGAGCTTTTTCCGACATCATTATATAAGCTGCGATAATCACAAATAGGGTTGTTATTAAATGAGCTGGCTGAGTTTTGTATAATAGAATTTTGTAAACGTAAGATTGTATAAACATTTGATTTATCTTCTTGAAAAACTGGAATAAATCTTGAATATATTTTGTCGAAATACTCAGTATATCTTGATCGTATCCACCACTTTCTTTATTCAAAGCGTTGTCTGGTTCAACACCCTCACGTATATCTTGATCATCCACATCAGCATTTTTATTTGAAGTGTCAACTGATTTAGCAACTTCGAACTCAAATCGGTAACTAGGAAATCTTGGTTCAAACTCTTCAAAACTTTCGTTTGACACATCACTTTCACTATATACTTTTCTTATACACATTTTAAATTATCAATAGAACAATTTCGAGTAATGGCTAGACACACAAAATTTAACTGTGAAGTTGAAGGGATAGAGCGCAACTAAAATGCCAGACGTGACCAAAGTGACGTCGACTTTTGATGAAACATATGACTTAATGGGGAGAATGATTAAACTTATCGATTTCTGTAACAAGCTAACGACTTGAGTATAATAAATCCGGATGACTCAATTAAGTAGTATGTATACTAGTTAAATTTTATAATAGATGTCTATATTTGAAAACCGTAAAAGTCTAAAATTACTTCCAAGATTTATAACAAAACTATTAAACTTAACATGGATCTACTTTCTTACGTTTTGAATAATTGAGTTAATTTTTTACACCTACCGAGTGTGCCCTGACCGTCACAATATGTCTCCAATTTAATTCAGGCCGAATATTTAGCTGATTTAGCTCTTTAACAAAGTAGGTTCTTGTGATTCTATGAATTTTTTTATACCAAGGGTACATAAAAGATGCATATGCAATAAAAGACGCTACTTTTTGATTTATTTTAATAGTTTTATGCTATTATGAACGTTTGAATAATATGTTGGCGCCTTGTCATACTCAGCATTTTAAATGTTGATGTATAAGATAATATTATTATGGAGTTGAGATTAAATTTGCTGTTGCGGTTTTGAAATCTGTCTGTTCTGTGCGTTGATACTTTAGTCTGATATCAATCTAATTGGAGAGTTAATCATCTTGTATTATTTTTATTATTATCCCGGTTTTTTATAGCGTTCTCCGCCTTCCGGTTCCCAGTTTCCAGCTACGTCGGTCATTCCATTCGCCAGGGTGAAGGTTTCTTTCCGACATTGCCTTCTGAATGCCGCCCAGTCAGGATTGTTTTGGCCTTCCTTTCTTCCTTCTTTCCCTTGGACCCCCAATTTTAAAATTTGGTTTGGCAGCCTGTCGTCGTCCATTCTTTTCACGTGACCATACCAGATCAGTTGTCTCCTTTGAATTTCGTCACTGATGGTTGACTTGACTCTCATTATATTTCTGATATGGTCATTTTGTATTCTATCAAGCCTTGATTTTCTAGCTGATCTTGTCCTGAAGTCCATTTCCAATGCAAGTAGGCGTCACTCAAGGGATTTAGTAAGTTGCCATGTTTCGCATCCATAGAGCACTATACTTTATAATAATATATAATTATAATTAATATGGAGTTAAAAAGGAGATGGTTTCTTTGATTTGATAGTTTTTTTGACCATAACATCGGGTTTAGCCATCCTATCACCTTTTTCCTTTCACGATTCTTTGCTCTATCTCTTTTTCGGTGCGCCCAATCTTGTTGATTGTTGTTCCCAAATATATATATTCCTCACAGTTCTTGATTGTTTCATGTTCGTTGACCATTAGATCTTCTACTTCATTCCCGATGCATAAGTATTGCGTTTTGTTTCTATTTACAGAGAGGCCCCATTCTTCATATGTTTTAACCAACCGTCTCGTCATGAATTCTAAATCTTCCTTGTCTGCTGCCACTACTACTTGGTCGTCCGCAAAATGTAGAGTGTATAATGTTGTATCATCGTCAAGTTGGATCCCCATTCCTGAACAGGATCTTCTCCAGTGTTTTAGTGCTTCATTTAAATAGATCTTAAATAGTATTAGAGAGAGGCAGTATCTTTGTCGTAAGCCTTTTGTTACTGGAAATCCTTCTAATAAGGTGTTGTTTAGTTTGATTTTTGATGATGCTTTATTGTATAATTGTTTGACTGCGGCGATGATCGTGCTATTTAATGAAGATCGTTCAAGAGACTGCCACAGCTTTCTCACAGGAATCGTGTCGTATGCTTTTGTGAGATCCACAAATAAAAGATGTATTTCCTGGTTTCTTGCAACTTTCTTTTCATTCAGTTGTGTTAGGGTAAATATGTGATCTACGCAAGATCTTCCAGCTCTAAATCCTGCTTGCTCTTTTTTTTGTGAATTGGAGTAATCCATGCTTCTTTCCAACTATTCGGGATTTCTTCCCCATTTAAGTATCTTGTGAATAGCACGTTCTCCGGCCCGGATGCTTTGTTATTCTTCATCGATTTAAGCGCTTGTTGTATTTGTTCTTCTTCCACGTTTACATATTCACCTTGTACTCGTGTTCGTTGAGGTGAGTCAGTATTATAAATATCTCTATCTTCATTCAGTTCCCTTGCGTAATGATCTTTCCATGTATCTATCTGGATGGGCTGTATTCGACTTTTATTTGATGTGTCGGTTTTCAGGGTTTTTATTCATTTCCATGCCGCTGATGATCGCGCTCCTCCGATGTAACAGTCAACTTCTTTACATTTTGCATCCCATGTTTCATTTTTGTTAATCCTTGTCATATCTTTAAATATTCTTTGCTGTTCTTTGCATATTTCTTTATCTTCAAGATTCTTAGTGTTCAGCCATCTTTTGTACGCTTCCTGTTTCTTATTTCTTTGCTCTTCAAGCTGTATATTCCAAGTGATTTTTCTCGCTGATCTGTGGACTGTTCTGGTTTCTTCGCCTAGAGCTTCTTGGGCTGCGTGGTGAATGCAGTCAGTTATATGTTCGTATAGTTGGTTGGTTTCAGCAGTTAGGTATTCCTCGAGTAGTTTTTCATTTAATCTATTTTGGTATAAGATTTTAGTGCTATATTCTTGTAGGCTTCTGACATTATATATCTTCAGATTTATATCAGTTTCTTTTGTAGTATTGATGCTTTCAACGTGTTCGGTTAAATGGAGTCTTAGCCGCAACCAAATAATGGTCAGATCCACATTCCTTACCCCTGTAAGCCCTAGTGTCCTGGATGTTTAATTTAGTGTTGTGTTTTGTAATGACATAGTCGATAATAGATTTTATATTTCTAGTGTCTTGGTGCAAAGTGTATTTATGTATATCTCTATGTTTGAAATAACCGTTCCATATTCTTAGCTGGTATTGTTGGCATAATTCAATTAGTCGTCTACCATTATCATTTTCAGCCTCTTCACCATATCTTCCGATTACAGGGTCTTTTTGCCTTTTTCCTACTCTCGAGTTAAAATCCCCCAAAAGTATTATTTCTCTCTGGTTTCCCACTTTTATAAGGGTTTCGTTTAGTAGGTCATAAAATTGATCTTTTTCTGCTAGATTTGCGTCATCGTTTACACCATATATTCCTATAATTGTTAATTTATGTTCTTTTATCGTTATATTTACTGAGGCTAGTCTCTCATTTATTGTTTCCCAGCTAGTAAGACCTTTCTGATATTTTTTATGTATCAATATTGATACACCTTTTGAAGCCCTGTTATTTTTTGGAACTTCACTGTGTATATGTAAATAGTCTGACTGTTGATCAATCCCGTTTCCTTTATTTTTGGTTTCTGTGAGCACTGCTACATCAACCTTCGTTTCTTCAAGGGTTTTCATTACATCTTCCGTTTTATTTCTTAAACCTTGGACGTTCCATGTTGCCCAAATCATTTTTCTTATCCGTAGCGAGTTTCGTCTTCGTTTGAGTCCGAGTTGAGACATAGTACTAGGATTATTAGCATTTATAGGATTTCTACTAGTATGGAGGTGCTGGCCCCATAACTTAACCCCCTCCAGGAGGACCGGGTAATTTTTAATCAAGGCTTTCTTCCTCTAGACTAGTTGTCTTTCAGGACTGTAGAGACTGTCTTCCGTTAACTCGGTTCTTCCGCTTTCGGGACCATTGGATTTCACTCGTGCACTCCGAGTCAATCTCATTTGCTCCGTCCACCGTTGAGCTTCGTTACTCACGTTAATCATCTTGTTAGTATCTTTATTATCACATGGAAGAAAAAGCTGATCGGAGGGTAGTTTTAACATCTATAGGGCAGTCACTCGTATGCAAGATTACCATGATGGCATTGATGGTTTAATACTTTCAATTACAATGATTTTTTTTTTGGTTTTGTGGTAAGTAAACGTGAGTACCTTCAAAAGGTAGTCATTGAAAATAATATCGACGTGGTCGCAATTCAGGAAACCCATGTAGAAAATTAAGAACAAATTCTCGCTAGAGGAAGAATTCATGGCTATGATTTATTGGGGCTCTAATAAACTGGAGCGAAGAGGTTGACACTTATTTAGTCTTTGACGCTAAATATCGGGGAACGTTTTGATCTGCGGCCTGGAGGCGAGAATACAACCCAGACCTATGTTTAGTTTTCACAAATGAAAACAATCAACCACTGGCAGCTTCCCGTAGAGTACTGCCAGATTTTCCACACAGCCAACATAGACCAGTTGTAATAGAAATTGGCATCAAAATACCAATAATATCATCTTTTCCACGACCTACGTGGAACTTTCAAAAATCAGACTGGCCGACTTTAACTGAAAGATTGTACAAATGTCTGGGATGCATACCCCAACACGTTCAAACTACATGAGATTTGTTGGGGCGGTTATCTCTACAGCGAAGAAAACTATACCCAGAGGATATCGTAAAGAGTATGTCCCAGAATGGGATGAAAAATGTGAGAAATTGTATCAAGAATACAACGAAAACCAAGACCGAGAAATTGCGGATGAACTACTGCACAGTTTGAATGCAGCCAGACGACAAAAATGGATGGAAACTGTGGAAAAATTACACTTTAGTGAATCAATCAGAAAAGCATGGTCTTTACTTAGAAAACTTGGTAGTAGCAGACTCCCAACTAGAGACAAAGTACCAATAGCTCCCAACAGGGTAGCCTCCTACATTGTAGCAACCTCAAGAGCACCTAGAGATCGTGATCAGACCATTAAAGTTAAACAAGAACTAAAAATATCAAAGTCTGCATGCCCGCTTACATCTGAATACTCTGACGAATTTACTTCAAAAGAAATTATTTCAGCAATATCAGAAATTAAGTCTGGAAAGGCACCCGTCTCCGATAAAATTCATCCAGAATTTTTACTCCAATGTGGCAAATATGCTAGGAAATGGCTGGATAATTTCTATATAGATATGTTAAAATAAGGAGAAATACCCCATTCACTAAAAAATGCCTCCATTATAGCCATATTAAAACCAGGAAAGGCAAATAATCCGCCCCAAAACTACCGACCGATTGCTTTGCTGAGCTGTGTCTATAAACTGTTGGAACGCTTAACAACACATATTGAATCAGATTTTCAAAGAAAGCAAAAAACATCCATTGCTTTCATTGACCTATCAGCTGCATACGATATTGTCTGGAGACAAGGACTAATCTGCAAACTAATCCGTGCCATCCCGTGTCAAAAGCTTACTAAACTCATTGATAACATGCTCACCGACAGACCTTTTCAAGTCACAATGGGCCATTTTAAAAGTGTCCAAATGAAGCGCAGCAATGGACTGCCACAGGGATCTGTTTTCCGCTTTCGTTCGTAATATGATCGGTCCATCGATCCAGTGCAACTCATACAGTCCTCGAAGACATACCGTCTCAGGACTAGCAACTTCAACGTGGAGTCATATGTCGCCATGTTACCAAATCCATCGGTAATTCTGTAATCCTACATCATTACAACATTAATTTAAAACTAAATGTAATTAAACATATGTAATCGGGTTTTTACCCACATATTTAATCTTGGTGGCTTCATTCATGTACTCCTAGACACTGATGATGGAACATGGTTTCCGAAAACGTTTTGTCTTTTTAACTTAGCCCGTTTGGGCCTAAAATATACCTATTACAAGGATTTTTAATTAAATTTTTAATACATGGTATACAGCCAACTACAGGAACGTAGATTCCTTGTGGATGAAAATTAAAATACTGCTATATTTCCTTTCTCTGAGTCCATAATTATTTCTCGTTTTCTCGATAGGATATAATAAAAAATAATGGTACAACCTTAATTATCCAATAGCTGGTAACCATACAAAAAGGATATGCTCTGTTTCTCCTCACCCTCTAAGTATTTCATTAAATTATTTATTAGGGGTCCATTTAGATCATAATGAAATATTGGGCTGCGTTTACGACAGCATATGACATAATCAATGATCTTTATCCTCACCGGTAAAGGTCTAAAAATAATTATTTATCTGAAAATATAGACAAAAAAGGCCTTTTTTCTTTGGCTTACCTCTATATAGAGACCCACTTCACAAAACACGTCCTAACAGTTGGATGTTTTTAAGAGAAAAGAGATAGACGCTATAACTTACCGGTTTGAATTGGGGCGTGATTGACAAGTTAATAATCGTTCTCATCTACCGGATATGTTTAGAATTACAGTAGAAACCTTGAGTCGACTACAAGTACCCGGCAGATAGATGGGGTTAGCAGTTTTATTTAAAAAAAAATAATCGAATTTATAATGAATTTCCTAAAACTTTTGAAACGGTTACAGCATAACGGATGTTATTTATATTTTCACAAAGTACACAGCCCTTTCTCACTCCACTAGTTATCTGTTGCGCATCCATGCTATTTCCATCTAATGATACCACAGCCTGTTGGTTCCAATAGGGATTTCTCACTATGTTAATGTCATTTTTGTCGAGTCCTTTTCCCTTTAGACATTCCATGAGAATGTTATGTTTAACTTTGTCGAAAGCTTTCTCATAGTCTATAAACGCAACGAAAAGATCTTTTTGTTGGTCTCGACATTTTTGGGCAAGAGTTGTAAAACTATACAGAGCTTCCACTGTTCCGAAGCCATTACGAAAGCCAAGCTGTCTATTACTCATATCCCCTTCGCACTTTCTGAATATTTTTGCATGCATAATCTTTAAAAATGTTTTACATAAGTGTTACATTAAGCTGATTGATCTATAGTCATTGCAGTGTTTGGGGTTCTTGGTTTTTGGTAGCGGAACAAAGGTCGATAGCAGTCATTCTGTAGGTATCTCACCAGATTTGTATATGTTGTTAAAGAGTATAGATATTGCACTTAAATTGTCTTCGTCTATAAGCTCGATATGAACTTCATCTGGCCAGGGGTTCTGCCAGATTTTTAGTTGTTTTTTAATATTATTGGAGCTTCCTCGATATCAATTTGTGTTGGTTCCGTTCATAAAAAGATCTTCAATATATTTAATCCATACTTGTTTTATTTCAATTGGGATATTAATAGGTTTATTGTTTTTGTCAATTAATCGGTTCGGTGTATTTGTTCGTGATTTTCCAAATATTCTTTTACTTTTTTATGTAAATTATAATTATCTTGCTTTTTATGCAATTCTTCCACTTCGATGAATGTTTCCATCATCCACTTTTCCTTAGTCTCTTTTATTTTGTTCCTTATTAATTTATGTTTTTCTCTGTACTCATTTTAGTTTTTGTTTCTATATTTTCTTTTTTGTTACATGATTTCCAGTATTTTTTGAGTCATCCCAGGTTTTCGGCTTTCTGTTTTCTTTTGTAGAGTTTCTTTCTGTGTTTTTATAACAGAATCTTTGATTTTGCTCTATATAATGTTCACATTCTCAGTATTTTTTGATATCATTTTGATGTCATTTAATTTTGATACAAGTTGAAGCCTCAGCACGGATTTCATTTATCTTGTGTAACTGAGTATTCACCTTAAAATTTTTGGATTTTATTATCTTTTTTAATAAATTATTAGCTGTTCGAATCCAAATTTCACGATTTTCCTCATTTCGTTGACACTCTTTCATTTTTTTCCTATCTCTCCCTTCTACGTACCTAACAAATACGTAATAAGTAATTACATATTTAAACAAAATGAATTCTGAGTATCAGTATTAAGGAAGTCTCATTTTTTTTGCACCGTGCGCACCCTATATATTTTTTGTTTTTGTATTATTCGGTTTGATTTTAAATGGCAACGTTCAAAGTAATTATTAGATGTTTAATTTATTCTTACATCATAATGACCACGTCTCGTTCGAATGATGTGTAAACACGATGTTTTACTAATTTCAATTTGGAACAATAAAAATAAACGTATAGATATTAGTAGTAGAGAAAGAAATTACAAGATGATATATATATATATATATATATATATATATATATATATATATATTATATATATATATATATATACTAATATATGTATATATTTAATGAGATACAAGAAATTATTTTTATATACGTTTAAGCGACATCAACCAAAACAAAAGTTCATATAAAGAACTTGAAAATACGGCGATATAAAACCTTGACATCTGAATAAAAAGATGTAAAAGTACGCTGTCTTGGTAAAAATACTTTGATAGGTTATTAAACGAGAGTTTGATAGAGAATACGTAGTTTGGATATATGCAATTTATACATCCAAGGCATATATAGTTTTGATTGTTCCTAAAGGTATCTCTATTGCGTACAATAAGCAGATAACTTCCTTTCCAGCAGGATAAAGTCCTTTAATTTGACCCGGTTAAATGCCTTCTTCGAAAGCATTTAACGAAAGGTTCACGAAACATGCATATGCCGTTTTGTTGTATTCTTATGATTTCTCTTGTACTTGCCTCATTATAAATATAGTGTCGGTGCATGATCTTCGCGGCCTAAAACCTTGTTGTTCTTCTGATAGTGTTAATTTCATTAAGTTTATTTGTTATTACTTTGTTTGTTAATTTTAGTGTTGTGTTTAATAAATTAATTTCCTGTAATTTTTTCGGTCCGATTCGTCTCCCTTTTTGAAGAGAGGTATTCGGATGCTTAATTTCCATTCCTGAGGAATTCTGTGTTGTTCTATTATTTTTTGGATTACTTTTAGTAGTAGTTTGGTCAGATCTGATTCTCCGTACTTTAAGAGTTCGTTGGGTATTCTATCCTCTCCTGGTGGTTTTCTATTTTTTAATTTCCTGAATACTTTCCGTACCACTTCTTCCTTAATATTTATTTCTTCGTTTGGCGTCACTCTGCTGTTGGTGGTTCATCATCGTCATATTTAGCAAATAGGGATCGAAAGTAGTCTGCCAATGTTTCCTTCCGAATGTGCTTCGTTTTTATTAGTTCGTTCATATATATTATATATATATATATATATATATATATATATATATATATATTATATATATATATGAAAGGGGTTCCTACAGCTGTCGCTGTGTCTCTTCTCTCAACCATTTTGTCCATTCTTCTTTGTCCTCCCATTCTGAGTCTTCCAATCCTCTTCTTTCCATGGCTTCATCCTCATCTCTGAAAGATCCTATTTGTCTTCCTCTTTTGCGTTTTCCTATGGGGCTCAACTCTTTTATTTTTGCTATCCATCGGTTTGGGTCTGTTCGTCTGACATGTCCGTACCACGTTAATCTTTTTTCTTCAATGTAATTTAAGGTATCTTTCTTTAGGTCCATTCGTCTTTTGATTTCGTCGTTAGTTATTTTGTCCATTCTGGAAACTCTACAGCTTCTACTCCAATAGTCCATTTCTGTAGCGTTTATTTTGTTTTGCTGATTTTGTTTAAGACCCAGTTTTCTGCCCCATATGTTAGAATCATCGTGTTATAAATTATTTTTTTGTTATTTTTTGTTATGTGTCTGTCCCATAGGATTCGATTCAGTTGTCTTATAGAGTTTCTTGTATCGATGAATGTTTCCCATTCATCGACATTGATCGTCGGTTCATCGGTCGCACAATTCATCGACATGAATTGTGTGACCCATTCGATTTTTAATTCCTTCTTCTGTAGTACCTTTATTTGATATAATTAACCCCAGGTATTTAAATTTATTGGTCCCCTTTATTTCACGCCCGTCATCCACTTCCAGGTTTCTTGTTGGTTCTTGTGTTGTGTTCAGATATTCTGTTTTGTTAATGTTTATTTCCAGATCATTTCTTCTTCTAGTTTTCCAACGATATAACTTAGATCTTCCTCGTCTTGTGCTATTATGACCTGATCGTCGGCGAAACTGAGGGTATACAGATGGTCGTTCCTTATGGGTACTCCCATTCCCTCACATTTCCTTTTCCACGGCTTTAAGTCATATTGTAGAAATATTTTAAGAGTGTAGGTGAAGTCGAGCAGCCCTGTAGGAGTTCTTTGATCATTCTCCATATTTCTTTCTGTGTGCCGAAGAAGTAGTGTTCCATCTGTTTTGGAAAGCTCTGCCAGTGTTCCCTTTTTATTTGTCCAGTATTTGATTCATTTATAGTGGTAGTTATAGTACGCCTCTGTGTTTGTTGTGTTCTGTATTGTAAAAAAACCTTCTTCTTTTCTTCACATTTTGTCTTCACTTCCTCATTAAACCACTGGTATTTTCTTTTTTGATATGTTAGTGTGTGTTACTTTCCTCTCTCCACGTGATTCTGTTGCTGCATTTATTATGTTATTTTTTGAGTTTTTTCCAGCTTTCCTCGATGTTATCTTTTTCTAATATTTCATTGGCAGCAATCTTCTCTCATATTTTTTTTTCTGTAAAAGTATTCCGTGGATTTCGTATTTAGTCCTTCGACTCTGATTTTTGTTTGTGTTAATGCGCCTCTCTTAGGTGTGAAGTACTTCATGATGATTCTTATTTTTCGTAATACTAGGCTATGGTCGCTACCTACATCTACTGCGTTTAGGTATCTTACGTAAATTATTTTTGATGGATGTATAGCTGGTTCCTAAAAAAACTGATACGACTCTTCAAGCATATTTTGTAGAAAATTGAGCAGTGTATTTTGAAGGATAATTACTTATTATTTACATGCTGTTACTGTCACTACCAAATCTTGTGCCAAAATTTGTCAGATAACTGATTTGTTCAACCTCAAAAAATGGCTCCACATGCAAGCAAAGAGCTAAAAGCAAGAATTGTAACGAAATTAGAAGATGGTTAGTCACTATCTGCCGTAGCGAACCGTTTTAACGTAAGCAGAATAACAGCTTTTACTATTAATAAACAGTTGAGAGAACAAGAAACTCTCGAAAAAAGCAAGGTTCTGGAAGACCAAAAATATCTACCGCTCATTAAGATCGTACGCTTTTGGAGAGATTATGTCACAGTTTCCGGGAAGAAAGACAACAACTTGGCGCAAAATTATAAAAGTATCGCGTAAAGGCAAAATTGGGGTGTATAGACCAAATAATAATATTTTTAATCCTCTATATGTTGATAAATATCGAGCAGCTGGTCATTTTAGGGCCAATGTATGGGGATGGATTTCATTTAGAGCAATGGAAGAATGGCATGACGTATTGATAGCAGGTTTGTTGGACAGACTTATCTGAATATTCTAGAAAACATTATGTTTCCCACTGTAGAACAGTTATATCCAGAAAATAATTTTATTCTCCAAGATAATTATTCTTTTCACACTGCAAATATAATAAACGAGTGGCTCCTGAATAAAAACATCGAAACCTTACCGTGGACCCAGCTACAGTTCAGATTTAAACCCAATCGAGAATGTGTGGGGGGTTATTATAAAACGGTTGTATCGGCGTAATTTTATACCTCAAAATGCTGAAGAGCTGTGGCACGATATACAACAGGTTTAGGAAGAGCTCTCTGAAGAAGACAATTTCATAGTTCCTTTCACGCAGATGGACCGAACATTACAAGCTGTTATCAATACTGATGGAGATGTTACAAAATATTATTTTACTTTTACATACCTAAATTTAGTATAGTTTTGGTCTTCCAGACTTTCGCTTTCTTTCGAGAGTTTCTTGTTCCCTCCATTTTTTATTAATAGAAAAACTGTGGTTCTGCTTATGTTAAAATGTTTTGCTGCTTCTGATAGTGCCAGTTTCTTTAATTTGGTTACAATTGTTGCTTGAATATATTGTTGAGTTAAGTCGTTTGTTTTATTCCTTAATAATATTAAAAATAATAACAACAACCCTATTTTATGTAAAAACTATCATTTATGTACTCTTTATAAAATACAGGAATTCAAAATAATATCAAAATTTAGACCTTAATAATTATTACAATTTGGAATTAACATATGTAATCAATTATTTGTTATTTGTTGGTTTAATTTGTTATATATGTTGTCATAATAAATGTAAGATAATGTCAGACCAATCAAATACACTGCTCAAAATAATCAAATCTTAAGAGTTGTATCAGTTTTTTTAGGAACCAGCTGTATATCTCTGTTGGTTATAACGTAATATATCATATATCTTTGTCCACAGATATTATTGAAGTATATTTGTGTTGGTTTTTGTGGTCAAAATGTGTTGTTTATTCTAAGTTCGTTATTCGTGCAGAAGTTTATCATCAGTTCTGAGTCATATACTCCGATGATGTTCAAGTCTTCCTTCTCCATTATAATCTTTGGAGTATGGGTATGGTTTGGAACGTGTAAAACAAAAAAAAACGTGTACTGGAACTAAGAGGAAGAGAAATTAACTATTAGAGCTGGACGATCTCTACGTCACATTAATATACAGTAAATAATATCAAGATGCAAAGGTAGCGAAATTTGGTAGACACTCATACTTAGTTGATGAAAATACTTTATGAAATTGATGCAAGCTTTATGAACTAGTCGATTTTAATAGCAATGACCAGGCAAAAAAACGAAATATCTACAACAGTTTTAGTTTGGAAAATGATCTTTAGCTTTAGCCGTAATCACAGGTATTGAAACAAATAACGTTAATCCAGTATAAAATAGTATAAAAATGATTTGAGATCTATTTTATTTAAAACTAAAACCTAACAATGAACAAAAAATAACAAAGAATAATAGTTGTAAAACACCTTGTCAATGCGAACATTTTTATTTAGGTGAAACATCAAGACCATTAAATGCTATAGGCTGGTTATTAATGCATCTGGTAGCAATGGCGGCCCGTCGAGGTAGGCAAGGTAGGCGCCGCCTACCCTCTTCAGATATACAATAATAATAAATACCTATTTAAATTAAAAAAAACTATTTTTTATAAACATTGTGGTACGAGTAAATAAACGAGCAGTTACTCATTTGCATTGAACTAATGATTACAAATTAAAGCAGTGAAAATAATCGTGATAATTAAGTGTTTGAAACGTTGCATGGAAAATACTTACAAATTTCATGAGGAAAACGAGCCTCTCTTGTTCGCTTATGATAAGATATTAGGAATATTGGAAGACCCAAAATCAGAAGATGAAAACATCATTACGTTTTGTGAGGATTTAAGGATATTCAAAAATATTGATTTACCAAGCAGACCACAGTTTCCCCGATGTCAACGTTATTCTTTTTGCAGATTGGAATAGTTTTTTTCATCTCAGTTCTTCACCATTATTGTCGTTGGGTTTGAACATGCTTTCTAAATGATCTGAAAATCGTTCTACTTTCTGTTCGTTACTTCTAGCGCAGTTGCCGTTTTCCAACTTGATAGGAGGAGAATGAATAATTGGTCACTTCATTCGTTCTGTTGCCTTCCATAACGAATAATCTGTGTTCTGGTCAGCTGTTAAATTACTTGAAAAATAATTAATTGTTGAATTTATTATATTCTGTATCCCCCTTTTTAGTTTTGTGTAGTATTATTTAGACTAGTTTTGTCTCGTGGAGCTCTGTATTGCTGCCATTTTTTACTTAACTTCCTTTTTTCTACTATAATACGAGTTCTCTGATTTCTTTTGAATAGTTGTTCCCTTTTGTTCAGAGTTATTGTGGGAGTATTATTTCAAGCTACCTGTTGGATATTTTTTATAAACAGCAAGATTAATTTTGTGTTCAAGGTTTATTTTGAAGCTCTCCCAGTCAGTTTTTTTATTAGTCAATATTGTATTGAACTTTTTTTTGATCACTGTATGTTGATATCCAGATAGTTAGCTGAGATATTTTTGTAAATAAAGAAATCTATCAGGTCTGGAATTTTGTTCCAGACTCTATACCCTCTAAATTTTACATCGATTTTCTTAATGTCTAGTACTGCTTGCAACTCGATCTGACTGTTACAAAGTCACGCTATTTACAGTTACACGTCATGATTAGGAGGTCCTTAGCCATTTCTGATTTTCGGAATAGCTCCTTTAGCGATGTGCTCTAGATATCAATTAACTCTGTTCTCTATCTCTGATATCTGATTTGGCAAGATGAATGAGATATATAAAATTAAATTATTAGAATTTTCTACCAAGTAACAAAACAAAATTTAATTAATTTATCAATGTTTTGTATTTTAAGAACGATTTCCGAAATGGAAATCGAAACGTCAAATGAACTTATTTTAAAGTAAAATTGTGGCTTATTCCCAACAAAAACAGTAAATTGCTTCAAAAGCTGTACTACTTTTGAAGACTTTTGGTGCTTATATGCCACTTATTTAGTCAATAATCTAGTCGATTTATATTTCAGATGTTTCTATTTAATAATCTAGAACTTTTCTTGTTATTTATTTTATTTAGGTATGTCACTCTGATTATATTAATTTTATTTTATAGCTGGTACTGAACTAATATTTCAACGAAAGAGTTTTAAAATATTAATTCTAATTCACTTTATTAAGCTTGGCGCACCTTATATACAGACTTCTCTAGGAAGCCACCTTGTTATGTAATCAATGTAAACATAATAGTATATTATCTCAAACTGAAAGGGAACTTCATACAATACACTTGAGTTTTTACCGTGTGTTGAGTGAATTTTTGTATGTCTAATAAAAGAGGATGTGATTGTGCCCTGTATAATTTTTCCTGACCTTCAACCTTTTACTGGTGTATAAAAAAATTGTTAGTTATTGTATGGACATTTCACGAAGCTGATGTATTTGTGTTTGTGATAATAATTGGTTTTGTTTGGATTCCTGGAAATGGCATAACAAACATTTAAGACGGTAAGATATATTTCCAGTTAATTACAGGAATATTGTATTCTAGTTATACGAAAGAAATGAGTATTATTTTTAATTGTATCTCGTAGCCAGTATAGAATACATGTTTATAATATACTTGTCGAATTCGAATGTAATAAAAACTGTTGTAATGACGTATAATTTACATTGTATTCATTCAATTAAGAATTGCAGCAGTTCAAACCACCTATAATTAGATATAAAACTATTGCGCTTTTTGTGTCATTTTGTTTAAATACCTACTTGTTTTGTTTTTACATAAAAAACACTCAAGGTTATAATCTTGAAATTGATCATTCTTTGTTTATAATTATATCTAATCGCATATTTTGGTAATTCCACGAATTAGATAGGTATTAAATATTTTTATTCGGATTGGTTACACATCATTTGCATATAAAATTACACTACATGCTTAGAGGCCCATGGTAGTTCGTTTCCGTAATATTTTCTTATTAATTTTTAATGATTGTGATAGATCTTGAACTCTATCTTATCTGCATTGTAGATTGTAGTTTGGTTCAGGTTTATTGTATGTCCTGTGTTTGAGACATGTTGTGCAACGACCAACGTATTGTCTCTCCTTTCGATGGCATTTATATGTTCCTCTCGTCTAACGTTGATTCGTTGGTTGATCTGTCCGATGTACTATTTGTCACAGTCCCCACATGGAATCTCGTATACTCCTTGATTTTCTCACGATATTTTTGTTTTGGCGGATGGTAAAATAGTTGAAATTTTTCTGTCGGTATTAAATATCGTTTCTACTTTGTATTTTCTTAGCACTCTCCCTATTCTCTGTGTGGTTTTGCGTCTTTTGTTGGCTCCATAATAATTCTTTCTTGGACATTATGAACCTTTTCAGTATTCAGTGGTATATGTTCAATAGCCGATTTTTTCCTAGCGCTGTTTTCACATTATGCATTTCTTATTTTTATGTTCTTCATCTGTAAGTCTTTCGGATCGTGTCATCATGGTTTTAATAACTGAATGTAGGTAATTGTACAGGATCGTGATGTGAATCGGCATGTAGATATCTGTCGGTATATGTGGGTTTTCGGGATAGTTTGTGTCCTATGTGCCCGTCTTCTTCTGTAATATTGTATAATCTGGACACATGGAGAAGAAAAACCTTAGTTATTTTTTGAACACATCATAATATCCTCCATAAAATCCTGTTTACTATGGAACTGGAAGAAAACGAACAACTAGCATTTTTAGATGTGTTTTAGAGAGTCCCTAAAAAGAAGTGTATTTCGAACAGAGGACCACCCACCTAAGTTAATGACTCTCTGTCCAAACTTTATGAATTCTCGGTCACTCAGCCGCCGATTTGGCAAAATAAATTTTGTTTTCCTCATCGGCTGGGCATCCCAGTGGTTTGGCCACCAAGCCCATGTTTGTCGCACATGTTCTCGATGCTCAGGTTCCGCAATAGGGTCTCTATGTGACTTGCCATAAGGGCCTACGCCTAAGTGGATGTGTAATCGGCCTGATGAGCCTTTTATACTTATTCATTTAGTTTTAGTGAAAGCATCGGTATTTAGTCGAACTTGTTCAGAGAATTTAGTGCGATAACTGAAGGTGTTTTTTTATCCTTAACTAGGGTTGCATCCAAGTGTATCAGTGCTCTCACACTGCTGTTATTATTGAATTGCTGAAGGGGTGTCATTCCGAAATGCCACACGATATGTAAGACAAAAGGCCTTCTTTTACCGCTTGTGTTGAGTGTTGCATGGCTATCTCAGTCTTGTTAGATCCTGCTGGTCCACCCTATATCCTGCTAGTTGTTGTTTGAGCCGTCTGTGCGCCGTCCTTACGTTTTCATCATAGTCTGTCAACTCTATTAATATCCTGTCAGGATGGTTTCTGAGGTCGTTAAAGATCTCGTATGCTCTCTCGTCCATTCATCGTAGGATCTTCTTTTGGTTTGAGTCTCTATATACGTACTTAACGATACGTATTTTGGTATTATCAGCGCTTTTCTGATTATGAAGTTTTGGACTGTTTGGATCTTCTGTTTGTTTTGCAGTTATGTCCCCATTCTGATATATACTCTAATGTTGGCAGGATAATGCTGTTTGCAACTCTGATCTTTGTCTTAATCCTCAGCTTACTTTTCCGGCCTATTAGAGAAGAGAGTTGACTCTTTAATGTCTTGGCTTTATATGCTGTTTGGGTTAGATATTCTGTAAACGTCAGCTTTTTGTCAAGCCTTATGTCTAGGTATGTAGCTTAGTTGTTCCATTCTATTGGAGTATCGAGTAACGTTAGATCTCTATTTGGTCTACCTTTCTGTGCTGGTATAAGACGTATAAGGTGTTTTTCCGAGTTTATTGCTATTTTCCATCTTATGCACCAGGCTTGTATGCGATTTAGAGCTTTTTATAGGTGAATTGTAGCTAGGACTGGATCTCTACTACATGCTGCTATTGCAGTGTTGTCAGCGTATAAACTGAATGACGATCTGGGATCGGTTGGAGTGTCGGCTGTGTAGATGGTGTACAGATAAGGCGACAACACCGCTCTCTGTGGCATTCCAGCATCCAAGATTCCGACGCCGAGACTTGTTACCATTTTTGTCTAGAGATGGAGACCTCGTTGCACGTCTTATGACACTGTGAAGTCCTTGCAACATAACAATATTTGCAACTCGGTAAGGACAAACCAGAAGCGTCAGATTATATGCAGAAAACATTCTCAAGTCTGTATAAACCAGATTAAATAATTTAAAGAATTTAAAGTGTTTAACTAGTATTAAATTTTTATGACCTTTAAAACATGTGGGTATTTTTTGTTCTTTGTAATTAAAAAAAAGTTTTTTGGACTTATTTGGCTGCTATATTCACTCCTCGATATCAGCATTCTAGTCTTCTGTAATAATAATTCTATTGGCTACTTTTTTATATACCTTTATACATTTTATATTGAAGAATCTGAAAGTCAAATCTGGATCTATTTATTGACATTGTTGTTTGGTAACTTCTATTTTTTTTTGTATCTTACTATTAATTCCTCTAGGGGTATTATTGCTCTATATTATTGAATACTGATTGTATCTATGTATCAAAAAGGTACGACATATCACGTGGCACTAATTTTTTAAACACTAAACTAGTTGAAAAAAAAATTGTTCAGTTCATTCTTCAGTAAGAGGTGCCATGACCAAAAACTCTGTTAACTAGATTTTTCATATGCTCCTTTCCACTGAGATTAAAATAGATACTTTTTAATAGGGTTACTGTTGGCCTTCAAGAATTATTGGCTTATTTGAATAGAATATTCTTTAATGTATTGTAAAATATGTGTATTTTATGATAATTAGAACATTTATAAAATATTTCTTAGCATACCAAAAAACAGGTTTTTTTAGCAATTTAACTCAATTCGAGGAATATATCAAAAAAAGTAAATGTGTCATGTGTCATCTTTTTTAACAAAAATAAAAAACAAAGTAAAATATTTATTTTATTATACAGGGTACTGAAGATTTAGTTTAAAAATAAGTTAAATTTATTTAATGTGTCATAAAATTGTGTTAACAGTTAAGATTAAGTACTCATTCGATCTCGATAAAATATTCTTGGTGGCACGAAAGCCATTCATCCAATTAAATGTTGACGTCACGTCGTTCTGCGCTTTGCAAAACCACCGAACAGCAAAACTCCGACTACACTTTCTTCGCTGTGGATAAGCCCGATTCGTTTATTTTCCATATTTTGTGTGGCTCAAAATTATTATATTATTACATTTGTCAATTTTTGAAATATAATCGAATTTGTGCTTTATTAAAAGAAATTGCACGTGCAGCTGACGTTGATTCAGGTACTCTTAGAGAAATTGAGGGATTTTCTACCTTTTTGCCTCTGCTACTTCGTAAGCAACTTCTGACTGCAACTGTTTTCATACCAAAAAATATACAAAGGGAATCAACAATTTCTTGTTCCAAATCTTTACTGAACGTCTTATGTCGACCGATCTATCTTTTTCCCATCCCTTATCCTTGGAGGCACACCGTCTACGCGTCGTAGATGGAACACTGTAGGTCTTCAATGCTAAAAGCCAACATATTATTTTTCCTCGGACAACTAATACGGCCTGCTTCATTTCATTTTCACCCCAGGATTGCCTTCAATATTTACGTGTATACCGTCCCATATCCATAAAAAAATAAATGAATAATTATGAATAGCGTCCATACTTCTGCACTATACAAAAAGTACAGACCAAACATAGTAAACCATTCTTTGCCTTAGTTCTAAACTGAGATGGTTACCTATAGCAAACAAATGACTTCATTTTCATAAAAGTAGTTTTAGTTATTGCTATTCTACGTCTTATTTCTATGTCAGGATCTAGTTGGTCCATTATCACAGTTCCCAAATATGTCATTTTGTGAATTCTCTCAACTTGGACCCCGTTCAATTGAAGCTTTGCATCGGGATGTGGGTCACGACTAAACACCAAAAATTTTGTTTTATTCACCTCGTGAATACGATCAAGCAGAATTTGAAGACCTTCAATAATATATGATAGAATTACTGTATCTTCTGCATATCTAAACACATTATCACATAATCACTCGTTAAAAATACTAAGGCGAATTTATGGAGCGGTAAATAAAAATGGTGTCTGGAGAAGGCGATACAACTTCGAACTCTATAGAATATACCAGGAACCAGATATCGTAAAACACATTAAGATAGGATGTCTGAGGTGGGTAGGCCATGTAATTCGGGTGGAGCAAACCGACCCAGCTAGAAAAACGTTCCTTGATAGACCTATTGGTCAAAGAAGAAGAAGAAGAAGAAGAAGACCCAGAACAAGATTCCTAGATAATATAGACCAAAATATGAGAAATATGGAAATACGTGCTTGGCGGAGGGAAGGCGATGGATATGGACGACTGTAAATAAATTCTTGGGGAGGCTAGGACCCACACAGGGTTGTAAAGCCAAAATGATGATGATGGGGTATCGTTTATTACAGTCTGAAGGTGTTCGTAGAATTTTTCCTTGTCGTGGTATCTCTGTTATTCTCTGGTGCATAGATTGCTATCATACTCAGAGGTTTGACATCCAGTTTACCTTTTACACTTACTATTCTTTCAGAGGTATATTTACATTTTTATACTTGGTGTAAACATTTTCTGTGTACTACCAGGGCGACTCCTTCTTTGGCTTTTGTTTATTTCGCAACACCACCATAAATCATCAGATAGTAGCATAATTTGACCCTTTCCATTTGTCTTCGTCTCTTGTAGTGCACATGTGTCTATATTGTTTTATACAAGTTCTTTTTTAATTTACTGCGTTCTTGTGTTTAGATACTTGACGTTCTAATAAAACTGTAGGCGGCGCTACATATTTGCTTACCTCACTATTATTCAGTTTTGAAATTAGACAGTTTTTTCCGGACACCACTTAAAATGTTTGCGCGTATTGACAGAGTCAAACTTCATTAAGCACTAAATGCAGTTTCTGTAAGTAACGAGGTAATAATATGGTACTCAAAGAAGAAATATCACGTTGTTTCCCCACCAAGTAGCCTACCTATGGGATAGAAGATTGCCTAAGGAGGGAAAAGCGTTACCTAGTCATGTCACAGAGGTATGACGAAGTCTAGAGGATAAATTGCGCAGAGGAAGCCTTGGCATAAATTGAGATGGAGAAATGAGATCAAAAACGAGTGTCCCCTCGATGTCCCAAAAAGCTCTTGATGATCTCAATCGTGGTCTTACACGCAAATTTTACACGACCGAGGTCCCCGAGGACTTTGTTATGTTAATGGAAGAAGTACAAGTCAATCAAGTAATGGATCTAAAGAGGGCTCCCCAAGAATTTAAATAAATATAAATTTAAATATTTGTAGTTCAAATGTTTTTATTTTCAAACACATATTCAACATTTTTTAATGCACATTTGACATGAACATTTAGTTCATTGACGCTTATTAGAACATAAAAATAATTAGTGAAAATCAAGAAAGAGAGGAAGAACAACGCCTGAGAGGAGTAGCCTTGGGAAAAATAGTATTAAACTTGTTGAAATAACTGCACTTAAATCCGAAGAAATGGGTAGGAATTGGTACTGATAGTTGTAGCGCAAAGAGCTCTGAAGCAGTCGTTGCAGTAACAGAAATAAAAAAGGTCGCAACAAATGCAGTTAGATGTCCTTGCCTGAATCATATTTTAAACAACTTCCTTTCAACATCTATTAATGTTTCGTCCATCAGAAACACAGTAAGAACAATGAAGTCAGTAGTATCATCTTTTAACATGTCAGCCAAGAGAAATAAAGCTTTAAAACTAAAACTTAAACAAAATATAAAACGTTTATGCGAATAAGATATGTTGAAGCACTAATATCTATCTCAACATGTAAGGAACCCAAGACTGCTACACTTACATCAACTTTTCTTAATTCTTTATGCACATCTGAGTTTGTAGTGTCAATGATGTCACTGATTGACATACGAAAGTTAACATTGTCCGACTTTGAAAGAGAAGATCTAACTGCGTAGAAAGTAAAGCCTTTACCGAAATTAAAGAATTAGCAGACAAATTTCACGTTGAAGTGAAGTTACCTAGATTTGTGGGAAGACAGACTAAGAGAGCCAATCATACAGGTGGCCAAGAAGAATAATACAGACGTTCAATTTACATTTTATTATTTTTTAGTCAGTGTGGCTACCGCAAAGAGGTTCCTTCTCTACGTTAAGAAGAGTGAAGACTTGGCTGAGGGCAAGGACGGGGAAACCCGACTCACGGATCTTTGCTTTCTTTTATGTTCGCCGAGACATTGAAGTAGAAACTCAAAAAGTAATAGAGCGATTTGTACATCAGCGAGCCAGACGACTCGACTTTGTTTTATGAGGTTTAGTTTACAAGAATAATTTTTGTACTAGACAAATAAAGTAACTTGACCAATATTATTCGCCTAAACTACATTTTGTATTTGCACTTGTTCAAATTTATGGGATTTTAAGTTAAAATTTCAAGATTTTTCGTTGCTATACAAATAAAAATACTTTAATACCGATAAGTTTTAAATGTCTTTATGGCATTCAAAAGTGTATGAAAAGTGCCTTAAAACTCACCATTTTAACAAAATTTTTTTTTAAAATTCCCTAAAACTACCCCCAAAAAATTCATGGCGCCCCTCGAAAATCAGTCCCGGATCCGCCCTTGAAGCCAACTGTATGACCGATATAGAAAAGACGATTTCCTTGTGAAAAAACGTGTAAAAATTCCTTTTGTTGAATATTATCCTCTGAGAAAATAGGAAACCTTATTTTAATATTTAAATCGTTTATAACATTTTAAATTATTTATCGTACCATTGCATATTATCGTCATTTAATTAAAAATTTTTATTGAATATTATTTACATCATAATAGTACTAAAAACTCATAACACGTTAGATATATGGATAATGCATTAGTTACTATAAAATTATTTATGGTAGTTAACTGTAAAGTATTAGCAATTCTTTGCACAACATTAACACCACATTTCAAACAAATTGAAAGATGGAAATACTGACCTGTAAGAATCAGGAAATACGCAAATAAAATGTTTACTGAAACTCCTTCAACTTTTTTTCGTTCACGCCATTGGCAAAATTGAAGATACTGACCTTCGTAATGAATTTAAGATTCATGCGGTAACAAATCGATTCTCACGTTATTTGATCTGTTTTAGCGTGTTCATGTATCCCAGAATCATCTTCCATGACGAGTGTGAAATTTTTTTGCAGAAAATATAATAATGTGTTGTAGCTGATATAAAGCTTTGAATATTTATTATTATACACTAGCGGACCCGACAGACTTAGTTCTGTCAAATAGATTTGGAATTTGGCAGTTTATTTCTTTAATTCCCCTGAACAGAACCATGATGTCACCATGATGATAGGGCGGTGTGTGAGGGTCAGTTTGGGTGACTTAAGTATCTTCGCCTCGACGAACTTTTGGCCACCCTTTTGGACCCACTAAAAACCCCGACTGGGATGTCTGCCAGAGGGCTTCAAACTAAGAGGGGAACTTAAGGTTCAAACCTGATTGAAAAATAATCTAAAGGGATAGTGAAAACCTAAAGGTACAAAGATTTATTAAGTGGGTGCTTCAGTGACAAAACATAGAGATAATTAATTATTTATAATTATTAACATATGGTTAATAACCGATGTAATAAAGAATAATAAAATAAAACGTATACAAGTATTTTCAGTAATCTCTTTATTGTAAAGCAAGTTAATCATAATTATTAACAAAAATCTGTTTTATTTTTATTGTAGTACTTTATGATATATACAATGTTTTTTGTTTGATTACCTGATGAATCTTCTTTTTCTTCGCGTGCCATATCAGAACTATCCAACGTTAGCAATCACCATGTGAAGGCTTCTCGATCTTCTGCAATATGGAATTATTGGCCTGAAACTAGAAACATCTGAAGAAGTTCTGACGGCAGACTTAAATATATTGAGCAAATATTTTCGCAAGTGGCGACTTCAACCAAATGCATCCAAAACAGAAGTAAGTTGCTTTCACCTGAACAATAAACTTGCTGGAAAGGAACTCAACATACGGTTTGAAAATACCACACTTTCCCACAACAAAACACCGAAGTACCTGGGCGTAACACTAGACAGAACGCTATCATTTAAAGAGCATTTAACAAAAACTGCCCAACAGTTGAGTACAAGAAATATACAGAACAAGAAACATTATACAGAAGCTCTGCGTACCACCTGGGGAGCATCGGCTTCCACTCTCCGCTCTACTGCTTTAGCCCTTGTTTTCTCGACCACTGAATATTGTGCCCCAGTTTGGCTACACAGTCCACACGTAAAAAAGGTCGACACTCAGCTGCACAGCACTATGAGGATGATAGCTGGTACAATTAAATCAACTCCCACCCAAAGGCTTCCAGTATTTAGTCACATTCCACCTCCACATTTACGACGAGTTGACGCACTTACACGTGAATACAAAAAGATCATGAACAATATAAACCTGCCGATTCACCAAGATACCGAGGATGCACGAAATACCCGTCTACGTTCTAGAAAACCACCAATGAAAACGGCAAGAATGATACATGAGGAGTTCAACATCACGAATGCATGGTCCCAAGAATGGAATACATGGCAAAACATGCAATGTATTACCCACAAGCCACCAGGTTTTGATCTTTCACGTAAAACATGGTCCACTCTAAACAGGATCCGAACCAGACATGGCAGATGTGCATACATGCTACATAAATGGGGAAAGAATCCGTCTCCTCAATGTGACTGTGGGAAGGACCAAACGATCGACCACATTATTGAAGAGTGTCCCTCAAGATCCTATAACGGTAGCCCTGAAGACTTCCTGTATGCAACTTCAGAGTCAATTGATTATGTTAATACACTTGATGTTTGTTTGTAATTATTTAAAGTTTGTCATATACCTATATTACCAGTGTTTGTAATTTTGTTCTAAATGTGTTGTAATTGCCATACGATAAATAAAATAAAATTGTCCTGAATTTGGTATCTGAGTCCATTCACGAATGTTTTTTAACCAAGAAACTTGTTTTCTTCCTACACCTCTACGGCCCTCTATTTTGCCTTTAAGGATCAGTTGTAAAATTACCTGATGAATATACAAACAAATCTGATGGTTTTTCAACACGGGAACAGGCAACATACAATTGACCATGTGAGATACATGGGTTTTCTAGATTAATACCACAAACACCTAATGATTGCCCCTGGGATCTATTTATGGTCATAGTAAAAGCAAGCCGCACTGGAAACTATAGTCGTTTAAATTCAAACGGTATATCAGTCGGAATCATTGGGATGCGTGGTATCAAAACGTCTTCTCCTTTATACTTTCCTTTCAGTATAGTTGCTTCTATCACGTTGTTCAAAAAATATTGTTATCGCTAACCGTGTGCCGTTGCAAAGACGCGATTGGTTAATATTTCTCAACATTATATAGTTGAGATGATATAGTTGACTATATCATCTTGGTTAGTAAGCCGAAACAACTGATATATCCTCAATTCGCCTGTAATTTGTTCTTGAATTTTGAAATTTAATTCATTAACATCTTTCGGCTTTTGCATGTTTCTTTTCTAGGTTCAGCCTTATGATATCTACGAATCTCTTCCGGAGTTATAAATCTATTTTTTTTCTCCAGCTTCCTCGTGAACTGGATCGTTCACGGGTTTGGTTACTCATTGGCAACTGACGTCTATCAGTGAGGGAGCATGGCAAAAAGTCGATGTTTGTGAATATTTCCCTGTCGAATGAATATATTCCACATTTTTTAAAGACTGAGGTAATCCTGGAATCATTGTCTTCTGGTACGCTTCGCCCACACAACCTGCAACTTCATAAATAGTAACGGCTTTCCAGGATGATGCATTAGCCAGTTATCTATGGCAGCATTATAAGTTACAATGGTAACGCCATTTTTCTTAGCAATATCTATAACCTGGATAGAAAGGTGACTCTCGTGAATGTCATAAAGCAAAAGACTTGCTTTGAACTGGAGATGTGTAGAATGAAGTGTTTCATTACGTTCAAATATAGCTCAGAATTCATCCACCCGGACAGAGACGCAAGTTCTAAAGTACCAGGTGGAGTACCAGCAATCATGTGGTCCTTAAAATGAACGCGTGGAAAAACTATCGCAGGTGTAAATGCTTTCCTGCAGCACTTACAATTGCACATGTCGTTACAAGCACGCCTTTTTCTCCACTCGTCACTTTATTGACTTGCTTTACTCCTTTTTCAGCTAAAACTTTCGAAGATTTTTGTACAGTCACTATAGCCGTTTCGTCAAGATTATAAATACGTGTTCCTTCGCTAAATCTTTCATTGCGTTTGATCGCATTGGATAAATTATCAAAGAAAATATCAACGTTGTGGTTATTAAAGGATATAGCGCGTGATAGACTACATCCTTCGGGAGTTCTCAATGTAATAATAGGGTTTCTTTTTATAAAATTTCGCATCCATTCTGTCTTTGCCTTTAATTAGTGACCATTGCAGAGGTCTTAAATTGTTTGTGAATGCCAATTCGTAGGCCAGTTTTTTGCAATCACTAAGAGGTAATCCATAAAACATCTGCGAGCATTTAATAATGTAATCAGCATGGATTTTTTCTTGATTGGTACTAAATATCTTATTTACTGCGTAGTTAGAGGTATATCGAATAAATCCGTCTTCAATGGACTTTCTTTTTTGCACATATCTGAAAAAAATTAATATTGCAACTATTTGTAGGGCATTATTAAGCACAATTAATTACCTAGCTTGGGTTTGGAAACTTATTTGTTCCTGTCTTGTTACAGATCTATTGCTGCGAGCAGTTAGTACAGCTTCAACTGTCATTCTCATGGTTTCTTCCGAGAATGTTCCATAATTTGTCTTCCTCGGTGGATTTCTGGGCATTTTAAAAAGTTTCTTTTAGGTATAATAGAATTTTTAGGAAAAAAAAATACAAAATGTAATTTTTTCTAACATCTGGGTAACGGTGGGACATGTCTCAATGTACCCCGTCTCACTGTTACCCATTTGCCATAAAATTTAAAAAATATTATTTTTATTATTATAAAACTTAGTTTGCGTTGCTAAACTATGGCATCATATTTACTAATCTACACACAATGTCATAGTAATAATAATAAAAATTGTAATAATAAAAAATCCTAATAATTAACCTGCTTTTATAAAAAATTCTCAAATCACACACTCAATTACGATAAATTCTAAACTGAAACTGCAAAGCCACCGAACATATTAGAAATTAGTAACCTTGAAAACAGCAAAAGCACGCATAAGTAATGATATTTAGACGTGGAGAAAGGGAGGGAAGATTTTTTTAAGTGTCTCACTGTTACCCAGTTTCCCTACTAAGTTGCACAATTTTTTCTGGATTTGTACTCGGGACTGAAGTTCTGTCTTTTCGTAAACAGCATAAGATTTTCCATCATTCCCATCGAAGTTGCTTGGCTTTAATTAGTTCCAAAACATTATCTCCAACTAACTGAACAATAATATCCTTTGCAGTCGAATCATTTTTAACAAAGTCTTTGAACTTTACGTCAGTTCTAGCAGGTTTCTCTTGAGAAATGACATCAAGAACACCATGTCGTTCCAATGTTCTTTCCAATCGAAATTTCCACGAATCAAAACCAGCTCCATTAAATTGTTTTACATTAGCCATAAACAATTGATTGCTGGGCGAAGCCATAACTAAATGACATACGTGACCACAATTTTTCCTGCAATCTATACTTTTAGCAGCACAAATTTTACTTTGTTAAAACACAAACTTAAAAACACTTTTCTAAATTTCTGCAGCTAAGCCAATAAGCTGTTTACGCAGGGTAATAATAACAACACTATTATTATATTTAACTAGAATAGAAATAAGTTTTATTGTTTTACAAGTACCAGTGTAAGGTGTACAGAGACTGGTGACAAGTGACAAGTAAGTCATCAGTCACCAACAAAAAGAAAACGTGTTGCCAACATAATAAAATAATTATAGTACTGAATTGTACAGCAACAAGATTAACTACATAAAAAAATAAAACATCTAAGTGATCCACATTTTCAATGCCAAATATATGTAGAGCTATCGACAAAAACCGTAAATTTAGATAGGCCATGGATTCTACCTTCTTTCTTTTGAGTAATTAGTCAATTTCACACAAGAAATTCAAAACAAATATAACATAACTTTTGTAAAGAAAGTATACAATTTTTTGATTTCTTGAAAATTAAAACACGCTTTAACAAGTCTTTTTTGTTACTTATGTAACATACATAGGGAATCTATTGGTCAGAATTGTAATAAAACTCATAAACAAAGTCATTCAAATTTGAATCTTGTTTGTCTTTGTTTTGTATGGATTGCTTACTTTAAAATCGAGAATTGTAGTAAAAATAATTTAAAATTATTCAAAAAATAAAATCTGCTGTGATGCTAAGAACTCCTGACAGAAACACATTCACTCTTTATTAACTTGCGTTTAAAGGTCGATTCAGACAATCAGTCACGTCTCGTCACAGTCCTGGCGCCAAACCGAACAATCCGTCATACAAAATATTCTTTAATAGAAATATGGCGCCGGCATTCACATTCATCAGGCGACGAACAGTTTCCCAGCTGTCAGATAGTTGATTGTTCTGTGACCAAACAGGACCGGTTCTTCGCCGAGACTATGACGGGACTGATGTGTCTGAATCGACCTTTAAGCTGGATTTATACTTTGACGGACTGTAGACGTGGATGCACTGGAAACGTAACAAACGGACAAAGTGCAGGTAACACGTAAACGTTAACACTAGGGAGTTTTTGTAACTACCTAACGTAACGGATCTCCTTATACGTAAAGAACTAACGTATCGAAGAAGATGAACGCTAAATTGAGAGTTAAAGTTCTGCATGTAACGTAACGATGGTGTTGCTCTCATTGAATTAGTGATATACTAATAAGTTGTCAGTGCCAGGGTTGTCCTTGTCCCTTAACCCTATTTTTGATATTCAAAATAAATAATAAATATTTTTTTCAACAATTTTTAATTTTGGAGATGGACGCAATAATAAATGTAGGTGCCTTTATTGATGATGAAGAAAACGAGGACATAGAAAATACGCTTCTTCTCCACATCTTGCACGAATATACGGCAGCTTTAATTTATATCTATACCATGTCTGATATACAATGTATAAGTCTTTTTCGCTTTTGGATTAAATTCCACCTTTCTGGATAATCATAAGGGTTCTGGCCTACGACTTCCTTCAACAAAAACAAATCATTTTCAGTGCTGAAGCTAAGTCGTTTTCTACTGCTTTCCATTATTTTTAATGTTTTGCCCTACACTTTAACTCCCTTTTATAAATCGACGCATGATACTATGACTATAAGATAAGATATTGCGCATGTTTTTGTGACGTCATTGGAGACTTGCACGTTCGAAATGTCAGTTTTTGTATATATCAATAAATAATCTTTAATAAATAGTTTGGAGATATCCTTATGTGTACGATTATTGTAATTATTAAACCTCTTAACTTATTTTCGTCTAGTAATTTCATCACAGAATGCATACAAATCTCATTTAACTTTAACAAGAATTCAAATTCTAGTCTCCAATGACGGCATGCGCGAACCCGACCGATTTTGAGCTACTGGAAGATCCTATCTTGTTATTCATAGTATCATGAATCGACGGAATGGAATTTTTGCGCATGAGTAGAAACAGTGGCTAGAGTTGGTGACCATGATACTATAATATTATTTTATTATTTATTATTATCATTTTATAAATTCTTAACGTCCATTGTAACAAATAATCAACAAAATCAAAATTCGAATATGTTAATAAATAACTTTACAAAATGGTGGGCGGCCCAAACAGTTCACTTTGGTTGTCAGCACAAAATTCTTCCTTTTAATTATCCAGACGCCAGATGCAAGTAACGCACTGTGAAAGATGAAAGTTGGCCAACTCTTCCGTTGCAGTGCGTTTCACTTACGCTCCGTCAAGCGTTTACGTTCATTTATAAATAAGAGTACACAAAATTCTATGTTGATCTTTTTCCAGTGCGTCTACGTTTACAGTACGTCAAACTATAAATCCAGCTTGAAACTCAATTACAAAAATTTGAAATTTCTAAATAACTGTCAATTATTAAAGAAATTACTTCTTTTTAGAAACCAAAAATGGATGCTGAAACTGGAGAATATTACCTTGACCTGGAAACTGGAGAAATAGAAGAAGCCCCTGCAGTCCAAGATGTTGAAACGGGGGAGTACGAATATACCAGAACTTTTAAAATTCCAAGCTCCTACTACAGAAGATACCAAGAAAGACAAGAAAAAATCAACTGCACTCCACGCAAAGCAGATCCTCTGGAGTCACAGTTGATTACCGCGGCTATCTTTCTACTACCGACGATGATATTCTTCCATCCCATCATGCTGGTGTTTGTTTTCGTGATAGAAATCTTTCTGCATACTCGCATTCATAGAAAGAACAAAGAATTAGAAGATCTGTCCTTTTATTACCAGAGCCCATTACATGGCCTTACAAAAGAGGTGTGTGCTAGATGTAAATTCGAAAAAGCCAAGTATAACATTGCGAAGCTGCAAGACAAGCAACATGAGCAATTCAAGAATTACATCAAAAGGGTTGTTACTTAATATAAAATGATTATTTCTATCGGTAAATAATAATTGTTACACAATTAATATAGAAAATACCTACACTGATGAAACATTTTAGCTTTTAGGTGGTTATATATTTTTATATTTTAAATTTTTTTTATAAAATAATTAGATATTTAAGTTATATATTAAAACAAATACAAGACATAAAGTTATTTACGTAAATCACATTTATAGTGGTAGTATTTGCATCTCCCAAAATATTGGAAGGATTGATTACCTTTTTCTTTATAATTATTCACATTTTTCTATCCACGTTAACCCTTAAACTAGACCTTAATAAGAAGGTTATACGAACTTTAATTTATGTTTTAACTAACCTACGACAAATTTGTATCATGCTACGACAATGATTTATGTTACATAATAATGAACTCAGCGTTTTCAGGGACTAAAATAGGAACTAAAATCAAGCTAGTCCGATGCTCTTTCTTTTCCAATATCGGACCCTCAAAGGAATCGACAAAACAGGCATAAATGCGCTTGCGTAACTACTCTTAAAGAAAAAGCACATCAGCGATATAGGATCAAATCTGGCTACGTCCATCTTGCATGGTTTGCCAGGAAGTAAAGAAACACTCTGATTTTTGATAGCAGTAGCTAAAATTTATAAATTACTGTTAAAACATTTAAAGAAAAGATACTCTTTATTATTGGTATTACATTCAGCATACTAGAAGAGCAAAAAATGCGCCAAATTGATAAAAACTATTGGACGTAACCTGTTTTGATCGCAAGCGGTGAACATGGTAATGTTTGATTCCAACTTCATAGAACTTGACCAAGTTTGATCCAAACCTAATCTCACCGGTCGGAGCCAGTACAATGTGTCAAAGTACATATTTTGATCATTATTGTTAATAGCTTTGCTTGCGTCTTATATCATGTATCACTAGTATCATGAGTCTCTCTTCACTTTTTAACTATTTAGGTACAAAAATTATGCTGTTTTTATTTTTATTTATTTAGGTATGTATATTTCTTACAGGATAACAGTATAAAAACACAACTATATGTAAAAGGTAAAACTAAAATAATATTCTCTAACATATCTGTTTCGATGCAAATGATCACTTCTACATTATTTTACCAACAAAAGCGGTGTCTCTTCTCTTGGTTCGTATTCCAACTCTCAATGTCTTTTTCATTCTCAGACAGAATTTGAGCAATGTTTATCACATCTTAATAAAAACTTAATTGTTCCAGATCTTGCCAGTCGTCTTCAAAATGTTTTGATAGCAGATTTTAACGTCCCTTAGTTTTAACCCCTTAACAGCTATGTTTTGTCTTATTTTCTGAGGAGCATAGTTATAATTTTAGATTTCCGAGAAACGTTTTCATATTTTCCCGTTTGATTCTTATAAAATCTCTCCGACTGAACCAATACATTTCCGATCCTCTTCGATCGTTTTAAATAGAATCTTTTACACTGCACAAACTGTACTTTTCACTGTCCGGGGGGTTTCAGTATTGTTTCGGCGTCCTTGTTGAAATCATATACGATGAAATATTTGTCTACTTTTACAACAGTTGCCTGTTGTGAAATTTTATCGATATACTGATTTGGACTCAGTATTGTGTCTATTTTACAAAATTCCTTTTCGCTGTTTCCGAACACTCTATCTGCTGGAAGATAGGAGTGGTCAGTAACTGGAAACACCAGTTCTACTGTTTTATTAGAAGGATGTTCCAACAACCATTTGCAATACATCTGTATTATGGTGGAATTTTTATTATGGCCTCCGCTGTCGTCTGAGATCAGTCTAATGGTAGTGATATTGGTGAGATACGTCTTTTTTAGGTGGTTATACACTGCAGATGCTATAGTATTATAATTTTTTGAGAAAGTCTTCTCTGTCCAAACGTTGGATAGGGAAGTGGCGTCTTTGAAGTTCCTTCCACAATGGTAAAATTAAAAAGATATACTTGCCTGCTATAATAACACTATTGGTCTGGTACTTTAGGAAGGTTCATGTTTTTTTAGCAATCATAGGAAATTATTTTCAAACCCCCTTATTCTGTCTTGAGCAGCGAATAGAAAGCTTTTGCCCTCAAGCTATGAACTCTTTTTTTCTACTCTGAACTTATCATTTTTCCTTTCATCTGTCTTTGTTTTTATTTTTTCTAGTAGTTTGAGACATGTAGACAAGCAGACGTATCTGTATTAGGACTGTCAAATCCTAAATTGTATTCGGTGTTGAAAATATGTCTGAAGTAAGATTCTTTTGCCGATGCTGAACATTCATTTTTGTATAGTTTGTACAGTTTTCGGATATTTAGATCACTTGGCAAATATGTACTAATTGAACTTTGGCTTCGACAATAATGTGGTTCCAAACACTGAAGTTTGCGAATAAATGCATGCACTGATGCCTTTTTAACCTTGAATAGGTTGGCTTTACGGTCTCCTCCTCTTTTTTCTCCTGGAAACTCTTCACTTACGAAAGACTTTTAAACCAAATTTGAGACCCGTCCTTTTTTCAAGCAAAGCGCTGCTAAAAACTTCTTCTGGCAAACACTTACAGATTGTTTATGGACTTTTATATAATATTTTATGGTACATTGCTTGTACATCCAATGTCAAGTTCCTTGGTCGTTTTCTCTTAATCGGTAATGCTTGACAGCATTTCAATATGATTGCATCTTGGTCCGATTTGACTGGATTCTTATAAAAAGCCGTGTAAAATTGTCATAATATTTTACCCGTCACTTTATTGCATTCAAAAACTTTGGTTTTATGATCACAACGTGGTACTGTTGGCAAACTCTTTGCAGAATATCTAAAAGTATAAAAATTACAAAATTGTTTTTAGCCCCACGATATCATAAATCGTAAACTAAAAGAGCTCTTCCAAACACCCATCGATATTAGTCATAGATTATACTAGTGATGGGGCTCTCAAATAACAAGAATCAACGAGTATTCTATTCCTGTAAGTATTCGAGATTATCTCCAACACTTAAACCAAAGTATTCGAATACTGGCTGAGGAAGCCAAATAATATATGTAATAAACTCATGTAATGAATATTTGGGATACAAAAAAACGGCAATAGGACTGCATAACTGATACTAATATTTTTATTTTTAATAGGATTCCCACTCAACAAAATGTGCTTATTTTCAATTGATGAATTTAAAACGTATTATTTATTTTTTAATCAATTTTAAAAGCAAATATGGTTAGCGGTTTTAGTTACTCGAAAAAATTCTCGATACTTGGAAGTTCTGCCCATCACTAGATTAACATGTATCTAAATGCGACTTACGGTACGGCTCTGATAAACAAAAATGCTGAAAATTATTATAGAAAATCGAAAAGTAAAGTTGCAAAATATAGCTGATAGTCTAAACTTATAAAAGGTAATTCGTATATATCATATCATTTATTATATGCGAACATTTGGGTATGAGAAAGCTGTTTTGGAAATGGGTGAGGCGTATGTCAGAATTGATGAAACACGGATCCATCGCTTCACTCCGGAATCAGCTCGGCAGTCATTCAAGTGGGCAGCACCCGGAGAAACCCGTCCAACGCGACCAACAAACCGTTTCTGTATTTTGGGACCCGCAAGTAATTATTTTCATTGATTATGTGAAACATGGAGATACAATCAACTACTATATTTGTTTTACCATAAAAGAGGACTGATTTCTTAAAAAAATTGTTGTTTCGCCAACTTAATGTTTTAACGTGTCACAAGTCTGAAAACGATGACAAAATTGCACAAATTGGCCTTTAAACTGCTTCCTCAATTACTGTATAGTCAAAATCTGGCATCCAACGAGTACCATCTTTTTTCGGATCTAAAAAATGCTCCGTGGCAAGATATCGCTCCTGTGAGGAAGTAATCGCCAAAACTAAAGAATATTTCAAAGGTAAATATAAATCGTTTTACAAAGGCGGCATCGAAAAATTAAAAAAGCATTGGAATGATTGTATCGTCGCTAGAGGGATTGTCTTGATGCATAACGAATAATTTCTCCAAAAAAATTTTGTTTTACTACATAGTTAGGTCCGGGACTTGTTGATCGACGTAATATGTTTACTATATTCAACCTCCTACAGTTCTTTCATTTCTGGAGGCCTTTCGTTATGCACGTGATGTACTTGTGTTCGTCTTCCATTTATTACATTTTGGTACATCTTTCATTTATTCATGACACCCATTCCACAATCCAGGAATACTGTACCAGCTTGTCACACTCCCTTGTCCGGCGGATCTCCAATAAGAATGCTTGTCATTTTGGCTGATCTTCTTTTAGCAAGTTGATCGATTCTTTCATCTATCGAGTTGTTCTCGGCATTAGTCTAGAAAAAACTACATTAGAGCTCCTGCGAGTCCCCATAACTATATGTTAGCAGGTTAACTATCTGTGCATGCACTGACCGGCTTAGATCCGAGTAGAAATTTTTACATTTCCACCATTACTATAAATTTCTGTAACATCTCTTTATTTTTAGACCTGTATATCCACCTGGCGAAGTACTAGAGGCCTATATTTGGGTACCATGTGGTCAGAAGTGATCATCCATATTGTATTCCTAATTTTGTTTACGGTTTTACCTCAAATATTGTTGGTTTTACCACCACATTATATATCCAATGTAGCCTGTCTGGTTTTAAATCTCACATAGATCTGCTGATTCCAAGTAATCCTCCAGTCTAGTGTTACCCCAAAGTATCTCACTATAGTTTTAGGGCACCTATTTCTTTGAAATTACTCCTTTTGGTTAATTTCATGATTAACTCAAACATTTATAACAAATATTTGACAACCGGCATTTTTTAAACACAACTTTGTTTGAACGTGTATGATATTTATAAGTCGGATTATGCCAGAGGCGTTACTAATTGTAGACGGGTTTGGGCTCAGTTTGTGATTTATAAAATCAAATTAAAACGATTTCTCAAATGTCTTTAATGAAGTGAATTTTCCAATTTAAGATTATTCCTAAACTTATAGCTATATGTGATTCAATAGCAAGCTAATCTCGTGGCTTCAAAGCTTACTGTCGTTGAGAACCCCTATGACTTTATTGGTTCGTTCTATTTTAGAGTGACATCAAGGAACAGGGATCTCACTGTGCACCATTACTGTTTTGACTGTTTGTCAATAATATAATTTAATCTCTGCATTACTCCAAGTGTGTAATGGTCGCAGACGATTTGAAATTATATAAAGTAATTTCATGTGAGACTCATGGCACTATCTCTTAAACAGATTTTAAATGTTTTGTGAAATTGGATACAGTTAAAAACGTATTTCTAAATGTACACAAGTGACTTTTTCATGAGCTTCTTTCATTCAATTTACAGAATGACAAATAATGACTGACACTGGGTGTTGAAATCAAAGGTTCACTATTTCAGGGTATATTGTTAAAGTATCTTTGCGAGGTACGAGGATCCATTAGATTTTTTAAAAATATATATTTATTTCACAATAAATACATACATACATATATATTATATAAGATTTTATATTTTTCGTTGAGTATGCAAATATATCTCAGTTATTTGGTTTCCGCTTATACCAAACTCACAAGAAGCAATTAGAGAGTTCAAGATAAATTGTTAAAATTTTTGGATTTTATCTTAATAGATGAAACTATCCAGATCTCTTATAGAAATTTAAAGTAAACATCCCTATTAAGCAATCGAAACAAGAATTAATTTGTCTTTTATTATATTTACTCAACAAGTATCGCTTGTACTTTTCTTTTATTGACAAAGTAATGAAGTTTGTTAACATCAATGTAAATGACATTCCTTTAACACTTTTAAATCAAATAAACTTTAGATCTCTACGTCATTGTGATACTTTTATGAGATACAATTGCATATCTATTTTCTTTTATAGTCTGTTTTTAAAAGTTATACATTTATATTTATTATTAGACAATGAAATTGTAAAATTTAATTTCCCGTAAAGATTGTAAAATAAAATATATATTTTATATATTCGTTTAATTTCTTATAAAAAAGTATTTAACCGTTTACTGTTAATTTGTACTAGCTTATATTTCATTAATTTTTATGTGAGTCTCGGGACTGTAAGATCTGCTATATGACTGAAAACTCTTCGTCAATACACGATAGATCTTCAATTTGTTCTATTATAGCCGGAGCTCTTATATCAAAGCGGTCTTCTAATAGCAACAGTAAGTTCTGCCGAACATGCCTACTGTGTTGAATGTTCACATCTTCTTCTTCTTCTTAACATGCCATACACCAAAGTACGTAGGCGACTATCTCATTACTAGAATTCTGTTCTTGGCGGCGTGACATAGCTCGCCTGTATTGTGTATTCCTGTCCATTCTTTAATATTCCTTAACCAGGATAATTGTTTGCGGCCGGCTCCTCTCCTACCTTCGATCTTTCCTTGTAAGATTAACTGTGATATTTCATATTTTGCTCCTCTCAAGATGTGCCCAAGGTAACCAATCTTGCGTTTTTTAATTAATTCAAATAGTTCTCTTTCCACGCCGGCTCTCATAAGGACGTCATCGTGTCGAACTCTATCCACCCAAGGTATGCGCATCATTCTTCTCAATGACCACATTTCAAATGCTTTAAGTTTGTTGATAGATGTTTTTTTCAAAGTTCACGTTTCCATGCCATAAAGCAAGATGGACCATATGTAGCACTTGACAATTCTGTAGCGTATTTCGAACTTTAGGTTTTGATTACATAGGAGCGGTCTGAATTTCGCAAAAGCTTGTCTTACCATTTGTATTCGGGTTTTTATCACGTGTTGTGGATCCGATTGGTCATTTATTGTGGTGCCAAGGTATTTAAAAGTTTTCACGCGTTTTATACGATCGTCACCTATGCATATTATCCGGTTTTCTGGAGGGTTTCTGCTAATGACCATATATTTCGTTTTCAAAATGTTGATTTTGAGGCCATATTTTTTACCTATGATATTCACCCTATCAAGTAATAACTGCTGATCTTCCAAATTATCAGTTATAATCACTGTGTCGTCCGCATAGCGTAGGTTGCTAATTGGTATGCCGTTCACCTTAATGCCTAATTCCGTGTCTTCTAATGCTTCCGCAAATATATTTTTATTTTTTTTTTTTTTATTTATTTATATACGGCATCCATTTACTTACAATTTTTACAAAGTTACATCTTAAAAACAATATATTATTAAAATAACAATCACAAGTTTTAAAAAGTTACACCTTAACAACAATAAATTATTAAAATAACAAACACCTCAGAATAATACAAACATATAAGAATAATACAGATGTATAACCAACTTATTGTAAGATATTTTTTAGTTGTTTTTTGAACAAACTAATTTTGGAGTCAAAAATATCTATTTGTCTTGGCAAGCTATTAGCACTCCGGACCAATCGTGTAGTTGGTTCATTGGTACCATAATTAGTGTGGTGAAATGGCACCGAAAAGATTTCTGATTGTCTGTTGCTTCTACTAGGAACTTTAAGACTAACAAGCGATAAGAGTTGAGGACAATCTATAAAAGCATTGATAACTTTGTGTAAGAAACATAAATCCAACAATGTCCTCCTTGACTCAAGAGTTGGTAAGTTAAGACTATCTCTTACCCACTGATAGTCGTATTCCTCTCTCCTGTATCCACTCTTATAGGCTGCTACCCTCAAAAATTTATTCTGGACTCTTTCAATCTGTTGAATGTAACAGTGGTATGATGGGGACCATACAACTGATCCAAACTCAAGAATGGGCCTAACGAGACCACAATAAAGTCTTTTAAATGTAAATAAAGACAGATCCACAGATGTGCGTTGGATAAATCCTAGCACTTTCATCGCTCTGCTTGTTACTTGGTTAATGTGGCTTGAGAATGACAGTTTGGTGTCTAACCAAATTCCCAAATCTAATACTTTATTTTTCGAGGCTAATGGCAAGTTATTTATGTAGTAAACAAATGTAATTGGATTTCTTTGCCTCGAGAATGTCATTTTATGACATTTGTTTATATTGAGTGACATTTTGTTTAAAGTGCACCAATCATAAAACGATTTAAGATCTTCCTGTAATATAACAGCATCATTCCAGGATTGAATTTTTCTAAACAGTTTTACATCGTCAGCAAACATAAGAACACTACAATTTTTGATTTGTTGTACTAAATCAACCAGAAACAAGCAAAACAAAACAGGGCCACAATGGGAGCCTTGTGGCACACCTGATGGAACTGTTATTTCAATTGAAGTGTCACTTCCCAAGTTAACTGTCTGCGTACGGCCACTAACAAATTCTGTAATCCACTGAAGAAGGGGATCTAAAATACCCAAAGCTCTTAGTTTTTGTAAGAGGACCCCATGGTTTACCATATATTTTCAACATATAAATTAAAAAGCATCGGAGAGAGTATGCAGCCTTGGCGGACATCTTTCCAGATTTCAAATTCATCCGTATATTGGTCTTGATCAATCCTCACCTTTGCCATTTGCTTCCAGTATAGATTCTGAATAATTATGATCTTCTTCTGGTCAATGTTGGCCCTATGTAGTAGTTCCATCATGATATCATGTTTAACATTGTCAAATGCCTTCTCGTAGTCAATGAAGGTGAGGTAGACATCTTTTCGTTGATCTAAGCAGTTTTGTATTAAGGTTGAGTTGCCTCTGTATAAAATTGCCTCTCTTGTTCCTTCTTCTTCTTCTCGTGCCACTCCTAGCGGAGATTGGAAATCATCATGGCCACTGCGACTTTGTTAGCAGCGCGCCTAAAAAGTTCAATCGAACTACACCCGAACCATTCACGTAAATTATGAAAGACTCTTGTTCCTAGTCCCCCCTCAAAACCGAATTGTGTCGACCCGCTAAGTTCTTCTAGTATCTTGTACCTTCTTGAGTGTAATATCCTAAGGAAGAGTTTCAGCAAGTGACTCATTAAACTGATTAAGCGGTGTTCACTGCATTTTGTGGCATTAGCTGTTTTTGAGATCATCACAAAGGATGACTGCAGCCGTTCTCGCGGAATGTAACCAGTATCATAAATTCTATTGAACAGCCTTACCAAGATTTCGATATTCTCCTCGTCTAGTAGTTTTATTGCTTCTATATTAATTTCATCTGGATCTGTTCTTTATGCATCTTTGTGGTTCTAACTGCATATTCTATTTCACTTCGCATTATTGATGGCCCTGATAAGTTTTCGGAAGGAAGTTTGCGCGTTGGTTGTGTTGGTCTTTCGTAATTAAAAAGTCTTTCTGTGTATTCTTTCCACGCCATTGCTATCTCCTCTTCTGACTCTATGTATTCGTTTCTGTCGTTGCGTATTCTTGTTCTGTGGTGGCTTTTGTGTATATTCCATATTTCTTTGATCTTCTTATGTAGTCCAAAACTATCTCCTTTTTCCTGCAATTATTCTATTTCGTTGCACCTTTCCACCATCCAACGTTCTTTTGCTTTCTTAATTTTATGTTTATGTTTATGTTGCCTTCGCTTTTCCATTAGATCCATAATTTCGTCCGCCATCCATTCGTTATGATTTCTCTTTCTGATCTGTGTTTTAACTTCCCTGTTTACTGCCAGAATCGTTCCTTTAATATCATTGACCATCTCTTCGATATCATCATTTTGTTCTATTACTCGCATTCTTTCATTAATTTGATTCGCATAACTCTTCTTCAGATTTTCGTCTCTCATCAGTTCTCTTGTATTTATAGGCGTGCTGGTGTTTATATTTGTTCTCTTAATTTTTGCTAGTTTTAAGCTCACATCTGCTATTAACGGATTATGATCGGATGCAATATCAGCACTTGGATATGCTGCGATTCTTTTGATAGCGTTACGAAATCTTCTGTTTATTAAGACGTAGTCAATTTGGTTTCTAATTATTCGGTTTGGACGGTCTCCTGGTGCTCTCCAAGTATATAACTTACGAGGTGGGAGCTGAAACCATGTGTTCATGACGACAAAACCATTCTCCTGGCAGAATTCACACATCAGGTCGCCTCTTTCATTTCTAACTCCAAGGCCGTACTCTCCAATTATGTCTTAATATCTTCCTTTACCCACCTTGGCGTTAAAGTCGCCCATTATTATGTTTATGTCCTCTTTCTTTGTTAGTCTTATTGCTTTTTTCAGATCTTTATAGAACTTAGTTATTTCTTCTTCTGACTTATCTGCTGTTGGTGCATATGCTTGTGTCACATTTATGTTTACTGGTTTGCCTGTCATTTTGATCAACATGACTCGTTCGGAAATTAGAACAAAATCTGTCACCGATTTACTAGTCTTCCTGTCAAGAGCAATAGCTACTCCATGTCGGTGATGTCTATCTGTTGGGTCACTACACAAGTAATACATAGTAATCTTATCTTTCGTAAACTGTCCAGATCCAGTCCATCGGACTTCACTGACTCCCATTATATTTATTTTCAGCCGATTCATTTCCTTTATAAGGTTGTGTAGTTTTTCTGGTTCGTAAAGACTATTAACATTCCATGTTGAAATTCGTTGGATATCATCTATTGGAACCGGGAGATTCTTCGCACCCTCTGACCATCTAAGGCCTGCCCGGGACTGAGGGCCATTATTTTGTTTTGTTCTACCATAATGAGATGAGAATGTTCACATATAGGAGCTTAATTGGATTGAAGTCACCGAGACCTATTTGGTATAGGTATAGAGTCTGCGACATATGCGGTGTATCGTTACTCCTTTCCTTTATATTTTTATTTGTAGACTTTTAACAGTAACTATTCAAAATGCTTGCTTCTAAACGAAAGTCAAAGCTTGGATGGAGAAAATGTCAAATACATTTGTGTTTTCATTCAATTGCTGGTCGGTAGCTGCAATTGCAGGTAAAGTCTATTCGCTTAGCTAGGGCATATTTTGACAGACTCATTGTCGGAAACCTACAACACAACAATTCCTACTTCTCAGTATTAATAGCTCAAGTATACTACTATTGCAGACTTCTTTCTTTGAAAAAAAGAAGAATTATTCTAAATAGTGGAAGTGTATACTAAACCCATCAAATTTTCCCTGTATATTTAAAATATAATATTTGAATTGTTACAATTTAAAATATTGTAGTAAATATTTGTATTATTCGCGTTGTTTATTTAATTTAATATAGTTTTATTGTTTTATTATCTTTGTTTAATTCTTTTGTTAGTTCTATTCAGTTAATTAGTTAGTTATATTTTAAATTTTATTATTATGGATAGTCAAAGTTTTCCATTTGTTCCATCAGCTAATGCGTTGGTAAGTTTTTCTTAATAAATATGATAAAATGTTTTTTAAAAGTTAATATTTTTAGATTAGTTGTTTCTAATTTAATATAAACTTGTTTATACTTACATGGAGGTTTTTGTTGTTTGTTTGGGTTTATATGACTGCAGACTGCGGCAGGACACTGAATTCATTCACCATATGTGGAAGATTTTAACATCCTCAAATGCTAATGAGAAAAATTACTATTGAACCACGAATTTGCCTAGTCAAATTACTAATATTTGCTTTTAGCATATGGAAGTACACTTATTTTGTAAGATAATAAAACAACAGTTTATGTTAATGCTATCCAATGAACTGTTAATCTTTAATCATTGATTCCATCCTAGTCACAACATAAGGAACTTGCTGTGTCTTATTTAACCTCACTTTGACTTTTTAATTTTGTAGAATTTATTCCCACTTTTTTTATTTTGTACAATAAATAATTTTATTATTTGTTATCAATACATTATACGGTGTAAATAAATAAATATTGATTGTCGGCAAAGTTCTATTTTATTTACTTTTGTTTACATTAATATTGACTAAGAGCACGTATGCTTGGTTGTATAGTAATTTCCAGCCACTTCGAGTCTGTCAAAAAGTAACTAACTTCGCAAAAAAATAATTACTAAAATCACTAGACAGTTCGGACTGGGAATAGCGAACCGGGTATAACTGCTTCTTCCAATCCAAATAAGAGATCTTCCTATTTAATTTTAAAATAGTATAAAATTTATTCGTGTCTTTTTTTGTTACATTATTTATGTACATAATGTTTCCAATCGACAATATATTTTTTTTTTAATTGACATTTATAATGCGTAAAATAATTTCATTGATCTTACAAGAAAAAAATTTAAAATGCGTGCATTAGAGGGTTAAGTTACGAGGTTTTTTGCACAATAACATCTAAATGATAAGAAACCAGAACTATTTTCTTCAATGCATTCATAATTGCGGATAGAAGGGGAATGGTGAAATCTCCCCAACAATTTCGAAAAAACCAGAGACAGGCAAATTCAATCAAATAAAGTCGCTAGTTAAGAAAATTAAGGGAACTTAATGCATATAGGTAATATTTATGTCTTTTATGTAGTTTGAGTTTATCTTTTTTATGTCTTTTGATTGGTGTTTCATTGAAAGTTCCCCCTTCACAAAGGTAAATTCTAGATCCGCCACTGTGCATAACTGGGTGATTACGAGGGCTAATAACTGTATATTGGGACAAACTAATCATCATTCAATATTCGCTTGTCTACTATTGGACATAGATCTCTATAATAATAATAATCCTCTCATAATTTTCCATATGTTTCGATCAAGAGATAAGTTAAACCACAAACATAATTCAGATAGTTGGTGTTTATTTTTTGTAATGTTATTAAAAACTTTTATTTAAAAAAATCTTTATAAAATGTATATAAAGGGTGTTTTTTTAGAGTTATAGAAATGTAAGTTGGTAACACTTTTTTAACTCTTAACCATTTTGACAGCTATCAAGTAAGTTATGTTAAGTTTGGTTTGGCATTTCAGCATGAATAGACTTAGCCTGAGCAACACTTTCAAATTGTACAAATTTATTTTGAAAATTGTGGTTCTGTTCGAAATATGTATCGCGCACTACGTCCATTTTATGGTCAACATATTAGTCCATCATCGATTAACCATGGAACATTTTTGCACCAAGTTTACTCTAAATGATAATATGCATCTACAGAGTACAGACACGTCGTACAGTGCGTACAGAAGAAGTTGTTGCTGTTGTATAGCGTAGCATACAGGAAGACACGAATCAGTGTATCTGCTTTCGTGCACAAAGGTTGGATACGTGTCCATCGACTTTATGGAAGATTTTGCAGTAATATCTTGCTTTGCGTGCTTACAAAACTCAACTTATGTAAGAATTGAAGGTACATTATCACCTAGCAAGGCGTAGATTTGGTGATTGGGTCCAACCGAGATTGCCGTTGATTCCAATTTTCATAAGCGAATTTTGTTTAGCGATGAAGTTTACTTTTGGTTAAATGTCCACGTCAATAAACAAAACTGCCCTATTTGAAGTTAACACAATTCTCAAATGAATAATGAGAAACCATTACATTCAGAAAAACTGACTGTTTGGTGTGCTTTTTAATCTGGTGGAATCATTGGATCTTACTTCTTCAACCACGATGCTGGCCAGAACGTTACAGTCAATGGTGACCGCCATTATAACTGCCTTTTTCATTCCCCAATTGAACAACCTGATGATGATCAGGAGATGTCGTTTCAATAAGAGGCGCAACATGTTACAAAGCTCGTTCCACAATTGATTTATTGATGGAAACGTTTAGTAACCGCATAGTTTCACGTTTCGAACCATGAATTAACCTTCAAGATCGTGGAATTTAACACTGCTAGACTATTTTGTGAAGGTTCTAGTCTACACCGATCAGCATAAATCGACTAATCACTTAAAGGACAACATTCGCCGCGTTATTTCCGATATACGGCGACAAATATTGGAAAAAGTGATCGAAAATTGGACCTTTAGATTAGACTACGTCCGAGCAAGACATGCCGGTCATATGCCAGAGATCATATTTAAATTATAATGCCAAAAGATTATCCTTCGAATAAAGTCAATTTCATGTCAATTGATAAAAATCATGTTTGTTTTATTCCTCTTAAAAAACACCCTTTATATTCTAAAAATTCCCTTTCGGGTAACATCACAGAACGTTTTCGGACTAATAAGTCCATTATCAGTGCAGTTAGAAGGTATATATGAGTGAAGTCACTAAATACGTGGGTAAAAGCCCTTTAAATGTTGTTAATTTGTTATGTGCTAAAAACCCTTTAAATGTTTTTTATTGTAATACTATATAATCAGTTAATTACTAATAATACAGATTAAATTATCAACACGAAACGAAATATACTTAAAAAAACTTACTATGTAGTAAAAATTTCTTTTGTAAAAGGGTATAAATGTATTAAACATTTTAAAAATATACAAAATGGATTTATCAAGTTCCAGAACGTTTTTAGTCCTATTGAACCATTCTCAGTGACAAACGTACATATGGTAGTTGAAACTAGCCACGTAACAAGGTCAAGATGACCCTTAAATTACATAATTAAAGTAATAAATTTTACTAGCGGACCAACTCGACATCGAGTTTTTTAAATGAAATTTTTATTTTGGGAGAAAAATTAAGAGATCAATACAAACAATATAAGCAAGAATATACATAACATTCATCAATAATAATGCAAGTAAAAAGTGTATTAAATATCACGAAATATTTCGCCGAAAACAATGTTTTTTGTTACAATGTCTCCATTTTCTGAAAACTTTTGCTTGGCACCGGGAGTTATGTAAACTTTTACTTTTTAATAAAAACGAAACCGGAAGTCGACCTCAAAACCGGAATGCAATTTTTAGTTCATCAAATATCGACATGGATATCATTTAGCAGTTAATTTTGCATGCTGATCACAAATCCGGTGTCAGATTTGCTCTATCTTGACGTTTTATGCGCGTTTCGGGCACTTCCGGTGTCGGATCGCAACCGGAAGTACATATTTAGATTCGTCTCGACGAGACCTTTTGATCCATATATACATTGTGGAGTCTAAAACTTAAAGTAAATTTTAACTTCCGGTCATCTCAAAACCGGAAGAGAATTTTTGTACCAAAAGTATATCTTAACAATCTCATACGTAATACTAATAATATTCCGAAAAAATATTTTAATTATCTAATATGGTTTTTGAGTAAAGTAGTGGACAAGAAAAGGGCTTAGCGTTTTAGTATATAAGATAATTATTCTGACACTAGGTCGATGTTAAAGGAGTTCTTTTTTAAGAGAACATACATATCCCCACGTGAAAAAATTAACGTGGTCCAACGAGTGGTAACAACCAACTGAGTTGGTTGAGAGTACACTTTTAAATTGTTACCTCCCTGTAATTCTACCTGATAAAACCTTTAATGCAGATTTATGTATACAGTTGCGATACCATTTTTTGACAATTTATTCCAGTTTCATAACTCCATTCAACTTGCCTTAGAGTATTTCTTCGACCTTTTTTTGTAAACTTTTACTAATATTCTATCAGAAACTTATTTTGGATCACCCGGACTTTTTTATCTAAGATACTTCCCGTTTCCCTATAATGCTGAATTATATGCCACGCTGTAGTTTTAGCAGTATTAAGTTAATCCGCCACTTCACGGATTGTTGTATTGCATCAATAATTTTTAATCATTAATTCACGAATTTTTGAATTTGAAGAGATACCAGGCACCATTTTATTAAAATAATACAGCGATACACTCACGTTGACAAGAATTTCTCGTTAATGAATAGAATATAGTAACGTTTCTTGGAATGTCTGGCTGCATTGTTTTTGCAGCCTACTTATCTTATTTTGTTTGGTTTTTAGCAGTTACTTTCTTACTGTCCCATTATTTAGTTGTCACTGATTTTTACATATTTTGATAATCCTTATGACATTAATAGGATATACGGGTTGTATAAAAAATCTTAGTTACGTTTTGTGATTATTTATCTCTTAAAATATTTATTATTTAGTATTATAAAAAATAATAATAAATTAAGTCAAACAGCTAAATTAGTTACATATTTTAATTTGTCCCAATATATACTTGTTAGGTCTCGTAGATCTCTCCAAAGTTTTCTTTGCATGTGAACGGATGTCAAGATGAAAAAATAAACTAGATAACGCAATGAAAACATGTGACCGACGCAGACTATTCGCATAAACGCACGGTAAGCTCTTATCCTTCAACTGGTATAGAAAATGGCTCAATCTCAGCATTGCGATAAAGGCGCAGAATTACGTCATTGCGTCACTTTTTGCAATATTCTATCACTGTGAAGTAACAATAAGATGCTATTTTTGATTGATTTTAATAACTTCAAGTGACGCTTCTTACTTCTTATTGGTATTTTCATTTGTAGGGATGGCTCCAAGTAATGTTTATGTCAGTTATATCTTAAATGTTCTCAAACTGTGTAACTATTTAAATGTCAAATTGGTTGCCACAAAGCGCCAATTAACAAACATTTACAGACTAATATAATTACTTAACAGAATTTTTCATCAACATTTTGTAATTTTCATTTTTTTCGAAGACATTTTGTAAACAAACATATTAGGTTAGGTTTGTAATATAAATAATATAGATAATTAATATAAAAAATATTAAAGAAATTCTATAAATAATATAGATAATTCATATATAAAAAATACCAAAGAAGTTAGTTGGGTATAACAAATTTTTAACGTTGAGTTGATATAAATTTCATTTAAAAAAGTGATTAATAAATGAGATTTAAAATTGCCGGTCGCTTCAAGCGTTGTTTCTAAGAGAACGGTTCTTTCTACACAAAAAGAGCTAATAAACATTTTGGCTTAAAATTATATCAGCTACATTAATTTTTTACCATCCACCTTCACTGCGACGAAAGGTATTGGGATCCCCAAAATTGACATTCTTAGCAAAATTTAGCTTGTTCGTATTTTATAGGTCAAATCTCTAACGACTGGAATAAAACTTGCAATGGTTATAAACATATATTTATTTCATAGATACAAAATATTATCTTTCTTATTTCTCGCACAATACTTTGGTCTTAGGGCAAATCAGAAATTAAAAAAAGACAGAGAGAATAACATGTTTAATACCTAATAAAATGAAATGCATATAATAAAATATAAATAAAATTTACACTTTGCCTATTTATTTAAAACAATTTAAAACCTAAACTCATTCACCTCAACTTGACTATTTCTTTAGCAGCAATTTTAACAATCGCGTGAAAATCTTTATCCAAGTGACTCCTCCAAAACTTACACCGACCCCACATCCGAGCAGGATAGTTTGGACTTTGAATACCCTGAAAAATTCTAGCTACAGCTCTACCAGTAAAGTTGTTATCCCTATACATGCTAATAAGACAATGAATGTCCTGTATCAGTCGTTCTTCATCAAGTTTAGGATACTTGATTTCGGAAACTAATTCCAATGGATTTGGTGAATTAAAATATTCTCTCACTTTGGTTTTTATCAAATCGTCGCCGTCTTCTGATGTACAAGCTTTAAAGGATGTTTTGGCCACCTTTAACAAAGTCTGATGAATGGCGTTTAACTGAAGTAAAGCGGTCCTTTCTTGCTCAACAACTCGATTATAAAGGGTTTCTAAAGCTTCGTCCAATTGATCACCCTCGAGATTTCCAGGAGCGAAAAGTCTGAAGCCTAAATTGGAAAATTCTACGTTTATGGATGACCGCTTCGGTTGGTTGTTTACTAAAAGAAAATATAACTGTTAGAATCATTAAATAAAAGAAAAAGAACTAAACTTAACCTAAGAAGAATGTTACGAAGAGTATTTTTTTGATTTTATTTTATGGCTTAGCTTGTATATGAGTTATACACCCAATTTTTTTTTAATTGCCGTATTGCCAGATTCCGGTAAGAGCCCAAGAAGGTACCCATTGGATTATGACAGGCAACGGTGGGGGAAATCTTTTTTGGACCTCTACGTCACGGAACAAGACACCCTGGTATCTCTCGGCCGAGTGGGATACTAAGCCAGAAGACCCCAGGGTATTATTATTAACCCGGTTTAATTTATTTACGGCAACTACAGACATAATATGCACTATTTTATTCGTACTTTTAGTTGAAGAATAGATTAAATTATTTCAAATGCACTAAACTATTAATCTCTAAAAATTTAAATTACAGTTCTGTCGTAGCTTGTCACAAATTTTTCAATTCTAGTCTATGGTTCCGTCTAAAACATGGCGATCGCGTGCTGAAAAACATCAAAGGCGGCATCTGAGAGTGGGCATTCTGATTGTTTATTATTCTGTGGTAGAGGCAACACAGCATCATAGACAACGTAATAGATATTTTAGCTTTCATTTTAACTATTTGGTTTTACATATAATAAAATGTAAATGACACTTGAAATTAGGAACCGAAAAAGTTCAGTCCATAGCCCTTTGGGAGCACCAATACGTATGTTTTCTCTATCACTATCTATATTGTTAAATAATCAAACTTAATTGCTCCAAAATTTATTTTCTAGAGAATGGCCTTTAAAGAAAAAATGGTTGTGCATCCACGAATTTACTGTTGAGCGTCAAATCATTGTCTCGACCTGCCAAAAGTGGATTTACTCCCAGGATTTTGGTTGTAGGTTGCTGATTCTGTTATTTGTCTCTTGTGTGGATGAAATTAATTATACATACATTTGGTTAAAATTACTTTGCTCTTGTATACTACGGAACGTGAGAAAGAGAGAGAGAGATAGAACTAAAACATGTGTGCAGGAAAAAAAACACTGGGAGCGACGTGCTTCATTGAGTTACTTTTTGCGACTGTGAGGACGAGAAAGCGGAAGTGATTTTTGTGTGCTTCATTGAGTTACTTTTTGAGACTTAGAGGGAGAGAAAGCGCAAGTGATTTTGTGAGGAAGCGAATGCTATCTGAATACCAAAGAAGTGTGGCCATTAACAACATAAGGTATACGGATATCTGGCAACTTACAGGGTTGGTAATTTCATTTAAAATAATACGTATTTATAAAATTATAGTTGCTTTTAGTTTTATTTGGAGGGGGTTTTGGATATTTGGAAAAGAAAATGTGAACCTATGGGTGTTAAAATTGGAGACCATACACTATACAGCTTGCATTTTGCTGATGACCAAGTAATACTTGCAGAAGATCAAGATGATATCCACTACATGTTACGAAGAATAGATGAAGAATATACTAAGTGGGACTTATCAATTAATCCATCAAAAACAGAGTAGGTAGTAGTGGGAGGTGAAGGAAAGCACTTAGAACAAATTCAAAATACTGATAGCTATAAATATCTCGGTGTAAACATTACAAACAATGGTCGGAATACAAAAGAAATAGCTACTAGAATTGGTCAAGGAAATTCAGCAATACGTCAACTGAATAGTATACTTTGGAATAACCACATCACCCGAAACACAAAAATTAGGATATACAAAAGTATCATAGAAAGCATTGCTACATATGGTTCAGAGCTTTGGGTAATAAATAAAAATCATCATCATCATCAATGGCGCTACAACTCTTCGTGAGTCTTTGCCGCGTTTACTATTGCCTTCCATGTTTGTCGGTCCTGTGGCAGTAATTCCCATTGTCGCACTCCCATCTTCTCTAAATCTTCTCTGACTGCATCTTTCCACCTTTTTCTAGGCCGCCCTACAGACCTTCTTCCATCTGGCCTTTCCCAGAACACATTGTTTATGAGGCGATTGTCGTTAGTGCGTATCACATGTCTTGCCCATCTGAGTCTATTGGCCTTTATATATCTGACCAGATTTTCTTTTCCGAATAGAGACTCTAGCTCGTTATTGTATCTGCCCCTCTATTCGTTGTTTATTCGTCAATAAATAAAAATGACGCATCCAAAATAAAAGCAATGGAAATGTATTATTGGAGAAGATGTTGCCAACTCACTAGAAGATATAGAGTAAGGAATACTGAAATCAGAGAGCGTATGGGCGTAGACATTGACATCCTGGAAACTATAGAATGCAAAAGGCTGAAATGGTATGGCCATGTAGAAAGGATGGAAAGGAAAGAGAATGTTACAGCGGATCCCCACCAACCGCAGGAAAAAGGGAAGACCAAGAAGATCGTGGAGACAAGAAGTAAAAGGTGCAATGGAAGATAGGGGTCTACAAGTGGATGACTGGAACGATCGCAAGCGTTGGAAGCTAGGTTTCGAGAAACGGCGGCAGCTGTAATAAACTTATTATATATATAGTTGCTTTTCCAGTAGGTTGCTTGTTTTCATAAAGAACATATCGGACGGATCATAGTTTCTACTTATAATTCTTGATATGGAGATTATTTATTACAAAAAATAAAGAATATTTAATATCTTGAAGAAATGTATGTATGCACAGCGTTAGCAGACCTCTAAAGCCCATTAGTGAATGGATAATTTCCAGCGTTTTCTGTTCTTAGCTATCAGTTTCCAATCTCTGATTCCCATCTCTCAGACATCTTCCATCACTCATCTTCATTTCTTTCTTGGTCTCCTCCTCTTTTTTTGTCTTCAGGTATTCTCCAAGCAATATTCTTGAGTAGTCTATTACCCTGCATTCTTTCTATATGTCCGAGCCATTCTAGTCTACGTTTTTTCACCACTTTTGTTATTTGAAGTAATAATTTAGGCAAGGACGCAAGAGAAAGGAAAACAAAAATTCAAAATTGTTAAGTTTCTAAAAAATCCATTACGTATTGTCTGAGTAAAGTATAGACATCTCGATGCATCAACTTCTATTTCAATGGCGCCAAGATTTTTGACGTTGGAAATTGGATCGGGAGTCGAAGCAGATGATGTTTAAATTGGGAGTGGTCTACATGTTGAAGGAAACCCGGTGTCGTTATCTCTTTATTGAGACAATTTGAGCGTTTTTCGATCTCTATGGCTTGTCGGGGCTACGGTTCTGGAATTTTTAAAATCATTTTTTTATATTAACTTACCAGTAGTCCATTCCAAATTCTTTAATTTGTGCTTGCAAATTCCACTCTCCCATCCCATGGCTGAGGCGACATCTACTATAGGAAACTCTAAAATGTTTCTATTATTTTCGTCGTTTTTATGTAGAGCTAACGCCATTGCTAAGGGTGGGCAATCTTTAGCCACTTTTCGAATTTGTAAAGGTCCTAAAATAAAGTTAATATTAAGAAATGCATGATGTAAGTAAGTTTTATATGTAATGATAATACGAAGAATAAGTTTTCAGTCTAATTTGTTGTATAATACAAGAAATAAAATATGGAGTAGTGCAGGGGTTTCCTGTTGAACCGCAGAATCTATCACAGAAGGTTGAGTCATTATTTAATTTTGGTCTATAAGTATGTGATGTCAAGCCTGAGAGGAATTTGTTTCCATCCAGCATGGAATCAATAATGACATATCTGCTCTTCATGATGTTACACTAGTAATTGTTAAAAAATTAAGAAAAACAGAAAACATGCAGAATATTCAAATTTAAGTACCTGCGTAAGAAATAACCTTGCAGTTCGTATACGCAGGACTGAGAAGTTCAATATATTTGTTCTTGTGAAGCTCCAAATAGCACAATAAAGTAGCAATATTTTCTTCCGGAATATCCAAACTTCTTACAATTGCTTCAATCGAAAATGCTACTTCATGTTTCGGACATATTCCTTTACAGCTACAAGGAATAAAGATCCTTTCTAAAAGTTTTCTAATGACGTGGTGATCAATGGAATTGGAATGAATGTGACGGCGAAGTTCATTTTCATCTCCTCCCTAAAGAACAAATAAAAGTTTTAATAACATATTATATCAGATAATAAGAAAAACAAATCAGAGTTACAAATGATAGTATGTATATGCGGATAATAGAACCATAGTGGGAATCGAAAAGTCAGTACTGTTTTTTTAGGGTTTTATCCCAATACTGTAGTTACAAAAATACTAGGCCGGGGCGAAAAAGGACAAAAAAATTTTTTTTGGGAAATCTGAAACAGGCTAGTAAAAAAGTTGTATATGGTCATCCCTTATACTGTGTACCAAACATAGGCCGAAATAAATTATTTTTGACCAGTCCCTGGGGCCTAAAAAATCGTTTTTTGTTTTATTTTTGGGGCGGGCTAATGTCTAATATATTAATATCGATGATATTATCTCATTAAAAATTTAACCGACGCGACCCCCAGGACTAAAAATTTAAAAACTTGAATCAATATTCGGCACGAAACGTTCTTTACATTGAAATACTGTGTAAATATGTACCATTATTCCGTATATTCATTCAACTCAAAAATCACCACGAGGAGGTAGCTGCACGGCGAGAAACACCAACCCACCCTCTTTCGCTCAACAGTTTTACTTAGTGACTTCTTGAATAGTATTGACATTTACTTTCAAATATCGGTAAATTCTTTCTGGCATCAAGTTTACCTCATATGTAACCATCTCTAGATTATTTACCACACACTTTTATTGACGGATCAGTAATTATCTTAACACATCTCTCCACCGCTTGAGTATGACAAGGAATACTGTCAAAATGTGCAACTTTTTTTCATCATATCCCACAATTCCTCGTCGGCTAAGTGCTGTGTTAGAGGAGGCTCTGTTATAGAACTATTCATCCAGTCTGTGAGATCTATGTAATGTTCTACATCGAAATTGATTTGGAGTACTTTAAAAATGCGATTTTTTATGTCAGCTGTCCTCCATTTAAAATTCTTCTGACAGCAACATCTCTAATGTTGACATGAATCTGTTAACATAGAAATAAAATGTTTTTCGGGTACACAAAATAAGCGTTGTCTTCAATAATTTTATAGTTAATAATAGAATATAATAACATAAGAGATCCGAGTGATTTCAACTTTCCACTCAGTATTTATACCGTCTCATCCCATAACACGTAATTTGCTTAAATCTATATTATAGCTTCATCAGTAGTCAAATATTCCTTCGACAATATCTATGGTACGAAACTGGCTAAGGGTTAAGTGTCCAAAATATAAACTACCTGGTTCTTCAAATAAAGCTGCATGCTCTTCAGTTTTCATGATTCGCCTCGCGTTTTCGAAGACCTTGGTTTGATCTTTTCTTCCATCGAAGTTGTTCTCATGCTGAAGTTGCCATCTGTTTTCCTTAACTCCTCTCCGAATTTTATTTTTGTCGATGACAAGTATGTATCTTTGGAAACCAAATTTAGATCTTCTAAAACAGCATTTGCAATTTTTGCAGCAGCTCTATTAGACACACCTATCTAATCGTGAGCTTTAGAAGTCTCAGAAAGCTTAATTTTTTTTCCTGTCGACTGTATTATTTTTCTTTTGCTTAACAATAGAATACAGCAACAAAAATTCTGCGTCATTTGAGTCATCCACTGAACTTTCGCTGCTATCGCTATTTGTCTTTGTTGTTATAATTTCCGTTGACGGTGAGTTTACAGGACCATCAGGACAAAGAAAACTTGGACCAGCTATAGGCTCTTCTAAGGATGCAGTTGAATTAATTGATTACCTTTAAGCTTCATACAATGTTCTGTCATTTTTTTTTCTTAAAATATTTGTAGCTTGCCTGTCAGTATTAACAATTGCCATTTTTCTTAAAGTTCTCTGGTCTTGCACAAAATCCCATTCTGGATTTGATATTTTTTTATCATTACAAAATTGTCTGTTTTCGCATTTACAAGAGCAAACATCGAACAACCGACTGGCTTCATTTTTAAATTTTTTCTGTGAAAATAGTAGTTGTTCTGCCTTTAAAACGTTTGATGATGGTCTGATATTTATTGTTATATTGCAGTAACAAGGGGACCCGATCTAACTTACACATATATGGACTATTTTTTTGTAGAATAATAAAGCAGTTTACTAACAGTGTTTTACTAGCCCCAAACATTCAAAAAATTATTTAAGGGCCAGGGGCCTTGGTTAATTATTTTTTAAACACGCCCAAATTTGATATAGAATTATATAAATACTAGTTTCAACTTTTGGCAACTAGACTTGTAGAAAAATAAAAAAAATTGTTTGTAGACTCAGGTGCAAAAAATTCGATCCACGTCTATTTTATAGAGCAGACACTTTTTCGAGACCACCACAATGGAAAAGACGCACGAAAATTCTACCAACAGATAAACAGCTGCAGAAAAGAATTCAAACCCAGAATAATAGCCTGTAAAGATAGGGAAGATAGGGAATTCCAATCTCTGAGGAATATCAGAGATTGGACTAACCTCAGTGTTGAACAGATATTTCACGTTGCAAAGATCGAGAAGCGTTTAAAGAAGTGATCGCCAACCTTCGTTAGAAGACGGCATAAGAAGAAGAAGAAGAAAGATAGGGACGGTTCCATAATTAGTAACAAAGAACAGATACTAAACAGATGGGCGGATTATTTTGAAGAACTGCTTAGCGGCAATCACGAAGATGGCGAGATTGAGGACCCCATGTTTCAAATGAATGAAGATGATCGGCAACCACCCCACCAAAGAGAAATTAGAGAAGCCATCGCAACACTGAAAAATAATAGAGCTCCCGGTTCGGATAATCTCCCTGCCAAACTTTTCAAAAATGGCGGCGACCTCCTCATGAAACACATGCATAAACTGATAACTGCAATTTGGCAACAGAAAGAAACACCCACAGACTGGAAGATAGGTGTACCTATACACAAAAAGGGAGACATGATGGTGTGTGATAATTATAGAGGCATCACTCTACTCAATATGGCATATAAAGTGTTGTCCAACGTATTGAACAAAAGACTCCTCCCCTACGCCGAACAAATAGTGGGAGGATATCAGTGCGGTTTCCGTCCTAATAAATCAAAAACGGACCAGATATTTACAGTGAGGCAGATCCTTGAAAAAATCCTAGAGTTCGGCGTCGACACCCACCACATATTTGTTGACTTCAAAGCCGCATACGACTCAGTTAATAGAAATAAACTTCTACTTGCTATGGTAGAATTTCGCATTCCGTTTGATCTTGTCCGGTTAACTGAACTTACACTCACAGGTGCAGAGAGCATGGTAAAAATCCAAAACAATCTCTCAAGACCCTTCCATTGCAAAAATGGACTAAGACAGGGTGATGGACTATCGTGTCTCTTATTTAACCTGGCATTAGAAAAATAATTCGAGAGTCGCAGATTACTACGAATGGTACTATCTTTAACAAATCAGTACAAATTGTCGGATACGCAGATGACATAGACATCATAGGTAGGTCCACAGAATCTCTGACTGAAGCATTTCGGTCGTTAAGAGCATCTGCACACAGAATGGGACTAAATATAAATGTTCAAAAGACCAAATATATGTGTTGCACTAGGTCAAGCAAACCGACACCTACACGAATAATAATTGATGACCTAGAACTGGAAGGTGTTGACACCTTATATACTTAGGGTCGCTGCTAATCAAAGATAACACGTCAGTGAAGAAATCAAAAGAAGAATAGTGCTCGCCAATAAGTGTTACTATGGCTTAAGAAGACAGATGGCCTCAAAAATGCCTGGAAAAATTAAACTGACTGTATTACAAAACACTAATAAGACCAGTGCTAACATATGGTTCAGAAACTTGGACACTAACACAGAATGACCAAGAATTGCTCAAACGTTTTGAGCGAAAAATACTAAGACGAATATATGGAGGCATAAAAGAACAAGGTTTGTGGCGCAGGTGCTACAATTTTGAGTTGTATAGAAGATTTGGAGAACCTGACGTTGTAAAATTCATTAAGGTAGCACGCCTCAGATGGATAGGTCATGTAATCAGACGAGAGGAAGATGCCATAGTCAGAAAAGTTTTTGACCGAAGAGGGCCGATCGGACAACGAAGAAGAGGAAGACCGAGACTTAGGTACCAAGACAACCTAGAAAATGATTTGAAGTCTATCGGAATTAGAGCATGGAGAAGAGTTGCCAGAAACAGGGGCGAATGGAGGATTGTTCTGAAGAAGGCTTTGGCTCATAAAGAGCTGTAAGGCCACTGATGATGATGACACTTTTTTTAGATGCTTTTGAGATGCCACTTACAGATTGGGTTTAGATTTAAGGAGGAACAGTAAATGTAAAGAAGAAATAGAGCTTATGCGAAAAAATTATTTATTTTTCAAAAACATATAGCATTATTCGAAAATTGAAAAAATGAAAAGTAACTTTGTCGATAAAAAACAGTTATAACAAATTTTTTATGTCATATGTGATATTAATACCTAGTACTACCTCCTCAGGACCTTATAATAACCTGTATACGTCTTGTACAATTGGCTGAAGAGCCGCACTAAGTTCGGGCAATTTGTTTGGAAGAGGTAGCCGAACTTGAATTCATCTTCCGAGTTCTATAATTGTTCGATTGGATTCAGGTTGAGACTAGAAGCTGGTTAATTTATACGGACAATCCCGACGTCTTGTAGGTATTGATTAACCATAAAAATGGTTGTTATATACTTTGCTCGTATCATACAACCTCCATCCACAAGAACTAAGTCAGTACGAGCATCCGAACTTATACCAACCCAAACCATAACTGAGCCTCATCGATACGTTATTTTGTCGGCCATATTGCATTGGAAAATCGTTCTCCGTGTCTTCTCCAGAGTTTTTCACGACCATCTGGGGACCTCAAGTAAAATCTGAACTCATCCGAGAAGAGAACATTACTCCAATGTACGTAATTCTAATTTTCGTGTTCCTTGCAGAAGCAAGTTTACCTCTGCAGTGTTCCATAGATAGTTTTGGATACAAGGCTGGTCTTCTGGATAATCAATTCGCTTCATGAAGTCGTCAACGATCCGTCCACCTGCTTACATCCACATTTTGGACTTAGTTCAGGCGATTTGCCAGGAATTGAATTTACATTGTTTCGTAAACACGAAGAAACCAAAAATCGATCATCGCATGCGGATGTTACTCTCCTACGGCTGGTCCTGACCTTATAGTGTAGTTGCGGTTTTGATTAAACCGCTAAATATTTCTTTGAACAGCACGACGAGCAACACCTAGCACCTGGTAATATTGATTACGACCTTCTTACACTAAAGTCACGGCTCTTGCTGCATCCGTTGGAGTTAATTTCATTTTAATACAATTAAAAATTCTGAACTAAATGAGATTTAATATCAAAGTGACGAATCAAAGTAACGAACTTAAATTTTTGACAAAAATATTTGCTTATAAGAAATGCCATAAAAAAATTAAAAATAATGTATAGAAATTAATAATTGCACTTACAGGAGGAATTCTACAAATTTATATATGCCATATAAGTCTTCAAATCCTAAAAATGGAAAATATGTCATGGATCGAATTTTTGCTGCTGAGTGTAGGTAAAATTGTTATCGGTTATATAATATAAGAAATGAAAGACACACATTTACCTTAGAATCCAAAAATACATGACATTGAGCTTTTAGACCGTCTCTGCCAGCTCTTCCGACTTCTTGCACATAACTCTCGAAACTACTAGGCATATTGTAATGTATCACAGCTCTAATATCAGACTTATTGATGCCCATACCGAACGCAACCGTCGCCACTACTATCCTCAGTTGCCCAGACATAAAGGCGTTCTGTATGGTCCTTCTACGAGACGCCGACAAACCTGCGTGATATGGTTCAGCTTGAAGGTTCATCCGCTTCCGTTTCTTGGCATTACTATTTTCTATGAAAAAAATTTTAAAGTAAATAGAGATGATACATAGACAAACGTAGTAACCAAACATATCAACGACAAAAGTCTCATCACGCAAGGTAAACCAAAAAATACTACAAGTGTACAGAAATATCTGAAACCGTAAAGGTCACTTGAGTTACATAGGATACAATGACGAGTTTGACAGGTAAATTCATTGTATGTTAAAAAATATTTAGCAAATATTTAGAGGAACTTGCCCAAACCCGGGCCCTATTCCTTAAGTGGGCTCCTAAGTTCATATATATGTACGGTACATATATATATATATATATATATATATATATATATATATATATATATATATACAAGATCCTTTTAGAACGAGATCCTACAGCATACACAAGGAATAATACGAGGAAAATAACAATATCGTACATAAAAGGATTATCAGAAAAACTTAAAAGGATAGGAAATAAATCCAACATTTCAACAACATTCAAAACAACAAACACGTTGAGATCTATTTTGTCCAAAACCAAACCTAACAATGAAAAAGAAAGGACAAAGAATTGCATTTATAAAATATCTTGTGAATGCGATAAGTTTTATTTAGGTGAAACATCAAAGCCATTAAATGTTAGAATAAGTGAACTCTTATATTAAAAATAGAGAATTTGATAAATCTCAAATCTGTAAACACGCATGGGATAATGAACATAGGGTTCAATGGAATAATTCAAATGTAGTCCTAAAAGAAACGGATGGTAAAAAAATAAAAATCAAAGAAGCGGCTCTAATTATGCTAAATAAGACCAATTGTGTCGCAAATTCCTCGGCAGAATGTAGTAGGATCTGGTTACCAATATTGAAAGAGGAAGTTATTAATAAGAAAATACCAGTATTAGTAAGTCAGTAACATATAGATGATACATCATTTATGTTTTTTAAATAACGAAACATAAAATCAGAATTTTGTTGTTTATTGAAGGTAAACTAAATGCTCGAACAAATACTTACCACGTCGGGATAGTATTATGCGGTTTTTTCCTGGTTTTTCCCTCATAATTTACTATGGAATCACTAACAGGAGAATTTTACTGTCATCATGTCATGTGTTTGTCTTTTTAAAGACGAATTACATGCTATGTTGATAGCATGTAAAGTTGATTTCATGTAATCGAATGAACTATCTTATAAGTAAAGTCGTCCCAGGAGCGCAACTCAACAATATTGGCAATATCAATATTGGAAAAGTCGTCTACTTTAAAATACATAATGTATGTCTGAATTGTCAATATAAATGAGTCAGATAAAATTAAATTATTAGAAGAATTTTTCACTATGTAACAAAAAAACAAAATTTGTTTAATTTACTGTTTGTATTTTGAGAACGATTTCCGAAGTGGAAGTTGAAACGTCAATAAACGTATTTTTATCTTTAATTGTGGCTTATTTCCAGGTAAATAGTAATTAATTTAAAATGCCACAAGAAAATAGCTTCAGAACAATATGTACGGTACAGTTGCAAAACGGCAACACTGTTAGACATTAAGTTCCTTATGAGACCAAAACACTTAACTCGTTTAAGGTGTAGTCAGTGAATAAACTAAATCGGTTGGTTGGGAAAGTTTTGGCGCGCTTTTAGTTTGTGTTGCCGGAATTAATATTATATTGGTAAGTACTTTAACCATTACATTATTTTAAAGAGGACATTACAAGCTAATGATTCATGGTCTAACATTTGGCTTTAGTTTATTTTTAAAATAAGAAATTTGATATTTAAATTTTAGTTAAGCGTTGCTTAATCAGGGCCCCCCAAAATTTCCTAATGTGGGCTCCTTTTTTGGCTTGAAAAATTGAAATTGATAGATAATATTATTGCAGATATCATGAGAAAAACAAAGACATTGAGATCCTGGCCCCTTTCGGACATGTCAAGGACGATTGACGCTCTCCAAAACAAGACAATGGGCTTAAAAAAGCCAGTAAGATGTATAATGTGCCAAGATCAACTCTGCAACGATTGGCCAAAGAAAAATATGCAAATCCCTTATATGCATCTTTTACAAAAGTTGGTAGGCCACCGGTTTTTTGCAAACAACTTGAGAATGAACTAGTTAATTATTGTTTAGCCATGGAAGCTTTGGCCTTACACGAACATATTTAAGAAGATTTGCTGTACAATTAGCTAAAAGGAATCACGTTCAGAACCCTTTCAAAAATGAAATGGCTGAGCAAAAATGGGCAAGCCTTTTTTAAAACGCCACAAAAAGATGATATCAGAACAAAAACCAACTGGGACGTCCTTTGCAAGAGCTTTACGACTCAGTAAAGAAAATACCGATAGATTTTTTAATCTTCTAGAAGATGTTTATGACAAATAAAAATTTACCCTGATAGAATGTTCAATGTAGATGAAAGTGGTATATCTATCATGTTGAAAGTGGATGAAAAAGGAAAGTTGCTGCACTGACATCTGCTGCGCGTGAATCTCTCATTACAATCGTAGCCTGTATGAATGCAACTGGAATCTTCGTCCTCCCTTTAGTCATTTTTCCACGCAAGAATTTGAGCAATTAACTGAAAAAAGGAGTTCCACTGGGAACCATATTTGCGGCACATCACTTAAGATGCATACAAGAAAATCTGTTTACAATGTGGTTCCAACACTTTATATCATTTGTAAAACCTTCGAAAGATAATCATGTCCTTCTCATCTCAGACGGACATTTTAGTCACCTCGGAGAAGACTCGGACGACAATATATCCTCAGATTCTTCTGAGTTAGAAATTCCACCAGGTGTATATTCCGTCACAGTGTTTGTTTTGTTGTGTTAAATTTTCAGATGACTGTAAAGGAGAGCGTTAGGTTAAATGCCTTATGCGTTTCCTTTGGGCTCACGTTGAGTGTACAGACGCAGAAGAAGACAACTAGATATGCGATTATTGTCGTACTTGACTGTCAATTATTATATTTTCAATGTAAAATTACAATTTTGTTCATTTAAATTGTTAGTGTTTTATTTTTAAGTTTTTCTTAAAATTTTCTCTAATATTTTTTTAGGGGCCATTTTTTAGAGGACATTACAAAAAATTTCTCAAACACAAAAATGCAATGTTCAAGAAAAAAAATTTCACGCCTACAAAACTTAATAAAACAATATAAATCAAATAGACACCTCTGTAAAACATAGTAAGATATATATTGAAAAATGTTTTTTTTTTCGAAGTTGAATTTTTTAAAATTCAAAAGCAAAGTGGAGGCCTGGGTTTAGGCAACTTTCTCTATTGTTATATTATTGTATCTATTACTTTATGTTTGTTTTGTAAACAAGTATTCTGAATATTTTCGACTACCAACAAAATATACAAGGATTTATTGTTGTATAATATGTCAAGTAATTTAATCAAACAATCATCTTATTCAACAACAGGTTCCTACTGTTAAAAAGATTCATCGAAAATGTGTAGAAGAATTGAATTATAAAGGTAGCAGAGAAAATATGAGATAGGAATTTCACCAGCTTAAGTTTTGTTGGAGAAAGTCATCAAATAATAGAAAAATATTGATTTAGAAACACGACATTAGACATTTAAGTCTTCTTCTTTTTTATGAGCCGTCTTCTACCGAAGGTTGGCGACCACCATACGATAGGTTTCTCTGTTTTGTGCCGCATGAATTATGTTCGCAGCTTCTGGTATTTGAAACCATTCTCTCAAGTTTCTCAGCCAGGATTTCTTCTTTCTGCCCAAACCTCTTCTACATTCAATCTTGCCTTCCACGATAAGCTGTAGCAGACTGTACTTATCATTACGGAACACATGGCCCAGGTATGACGCTTTCCTCCTTTTAACAGTTGTTAACTATTCCACCTCTTTACCCATTCGTCTTAATACCTCTGTGTTGGTCACTCTGTCTGTCCAAGGTATTCTCAGTATGTGTCGATACAGCCACATTTCTAGAGCCGCTAACTTCTTTATAGTTGCTGCTGTTAACGTCCACCCTTCTACGCCGTAAAGTAGCGTAGAGAGTACGTAGCATTTCGTGGCGCGCCATCGGATAGAAGGAAAACGGAATCCAGGCCGTAGAAGAATGTCATGGTTGCGGAATTTGAGAGAGTGGTTTGGCTGCACCACTAATGAACTCTTTAGGTCAGCCGTAAACAAGGTCAGAATAGCCTTGATGATTTCCAATCTCCGATAGGAGTGGCACAAAAAGAAGAAGAATATTTCAATTCGGATCTTAATCTCTACTTCTGGGTCCCACTTGTCATTTACTGTATATCCCAGATATTTAAATCGGTGTACTCTTTCAACACGTTCGTCTTCAATATGCAGGTCGATATGTTGAAATTTTTTTTACTGATCACCATAAATTTAGTTTTCTTTCTATTGATCTTCAGTCCAAATCGGCTGCCAGTTGTATTAACTCTATGTAGCATCATCTGTAAATCTTCGATGTTATCGGCCAGTATAATAGTATCATCTGCATATCGAAAATTACTTATTGGTACGCCATTAATCTTGATGCCCTCATTGTACTCTTCTAGTGCCTCTAGAAATATTTGTTCCGTGTACAGGTTGAAAAGCAGTGGCGAAAGAATAGAGCCCTGTCTTACCCCTCTAGAAATGGTTATGTTTTCACTCACCATATGTCCATTCTTCATGTGGGCTGTTTGATTCCAATATAGATTTTTTTATAATCTGGACGTCCTTAGTGTCAAGTCCTGAAAGACGTAATAGTTCTATGAGTTTGTCATGTTTGATAGTATCGAATGCTTTCTCATAGTCGATAAAACAGACGTAAACATCTTTCTGTTGATCCAGGCATTTTTTAATCAAAACTTGTATTGCAAAGAGGGGTTCTCGAGTTCCAAAACCGCATCTAAAACCGAACTGTGTTTTACTTATGCTGTGTTCTAATTTTGCTCGTATTCTGGAATGGATAATACGCAAAAATACTTTAAGGGTGTGGCTCATTAAACTTATAAGGCGATATTCACTACACGTCTTAGAATTATATTTCTTGGGAAGGGGCACAAATGTAGATTTCAACCAGTCTGATGGAATTTGACCAGTATCGTATATCTTATTAAACAGTTCCAATACTACATTCAGGTTGTTCTCGTTAAAAACTTTTAAGAATTCGACTGGTATTTCATCGCATCCTGTTGCTTTCCCATCTTTCGTTTGATCTATAGCTTTTATCACTTCACTTTTCAATATTTTTGGTCCATTCAGATCAAGAGTGTTCGTAGAAATATGACGATAATCCGTAAACAAATCTTTTATGTGGATTGCCCAAGTCTGCAACTGTTCGTCATTATCTACAATAAGTTTATTGTTCTCGTCTATTAACCTACCAAACTGTTTTTTCTTGTAAGTATAAGTAAACTCCTTGATTTTTTTATGCATGTTAAAACTATCGTGTCTTCGTTCTAGCTCTTCTATCTCTTGACATTTTTCTTGCAACCATTTCTCTTTGGATTCTTTTATCTTTCTGCTGACAGATCGGTAATTTAAGTCTGCAGTATCTTAAGACCTTTAAAAAGCTTGAGTCGATTTGTAATAAAAATTTAAAAGCATTATAGAATTGTCATCAATTTTACCGTGAAACAGGACACAAATAAAAACCAAAAAACTTTTGAACCCAATTGATCTGACAACGTCGCGTAACCAAAGTTCTCTATCGGTCTGACCTTGGCGGTTTTAGATATTTCTGTCAACCTGTACATAAAAACGAAAAATAAAATAATCAACTTTTACTTACGTACTGGTTCTTCCCCTTTAAGACACGTCCTTAAGAATCCGGCAATCCTCTCACACTCCTGTCTTCGCGTACAGTACACAATAATACTTTTACAGTCTTTGAATCTATCGGACAGCAACAACTCCAGCAAAGCATTATCTCTGTTAACATCCTTCGAAACCGAAAGATGTAAGTTATCCGGCAGAGGAATGTCGCTTATAACTCCATCTTCACCATCTGGAATTTGCAGATGTTCTATGATACTGGACTGTGTCGCTTTCGTAGCAGTTGCCGTTAGACCGAGGATTGTCTTGACTCCCAGACTTTCCCGCAATACTCTACAAATCATTAGGTAACTTGGACGGAAATTATGAGACCATTGTGACACGCAATGAGCTTCATCAATGCAAGCGAAAGCAATTGGAGGAAGCTTGCGCAAAAATGAATTAAATCCTGAAAATCAGATATACAATGTGTTAGTAGATAATTGTGACAAACTTCAGAGTGTAATTCTGCATGAAAAAATAATGAAAGTTTGCTATATAAACGTCCGTAAATGTATCATATATAAAGCGGTTTCAGAACAATAAATAAATCGTCAGCTTGTAAGAAAAATTTCAACACCCCGTATCTTAGAAACGAAGCATTTGCAGGGATATTTTTATAAAGCCAACTGTCATTTTTTTTTCATGCAGAATTACCCTCTGTAGTTTGTCGCACGTATTTACTTTCACCCTATATGTTTTATTGATTAATTATTGCAAATAGTCCAGCCCTCAGAGACGAAAAGGTCACTGAACCTCTAAAGATCATACGAACAAACTGAATTTTGCTGATAATATCAATTTTGGGACCCAAAAAATTGCAAAAAAGTTTCCCCCCCCCCGGACTTTGTATCAACCTAACCTAACCTAACCTAACCTAACCTAACCTAACCTAACCTAACCTAAACCCCGGACTTCCACCTAAACCCCCCCCCCCACCCGAAAGGAGGAGAACGGAAAGCATCGATATTTCAAACAAAAAATATAGCTGAGAAAATTTGTTCCGGTCTCTCAAAAACAACTCTTGAAGCGACCGGAAATCAATACCGTCTTCGAGGGAGCATTTTTTGTGACATAAGATCGTTTGTAATGTGTTAAAAGTTTAAATTCAGCGTTTTTAGGCATATTTCAAATACCTCATATTTGCTGCGAAAGCTCAAAATTAAAATTTAATGTTATAAGTTTTGAATATTAGGCTCTAATAATGAAAATTCCAGATCGAATGGAAATGATACATTTTATTGATCTCTGTAACGAGAATCGTAACAAATTCAAAAATCACACAACGTTTACTTAATTAAAACCTTTATAGAAACTGGCTTCATTTTCGGCAAAATGCAAAAATTGTATAAAAAAGCTGCACTCTTCACCTTTAAATCTCATTTTAATTTTTGTCGATAGGGCACAATGGTCAAAAGATATCTAATTTATACCGTCGAGTTGATACAAATTGTATTTAAAAAATTGATTTCGTGCGCGTAACTGACATTTAAAACCGCCGGTCGCTTCAAACGTTGTTTATAAGAAAACGGTTCTTTTAATACCAAAAGTGGTAATTAACATTACCACTTATCTGTATAACTGTATTGAATATCTTTTTTTAAAACTTGTGTAAGTATATTCCGGTTTTATGTCCTTTTTAAAACTTGTGTATGTATTGTCTAATATATTAACGTCTTCCGGGAGGGATGAATTAATGACTGACAGTGAGTCGCAAGACCGTATCTGTCATCATTTTACTCACCCATCGGCCGCCTGGATTCACTCGTTTTCAATTCAGAGCTACAGCTAAATATTTTTGTAACTTGTTCTTAAAAATTTTCTGTATATGTATTTGTATGCTTATTGATATGTATGTATTCATATACGAAATGTTTTCGTTATAGGATGAAGTCGCAGCAGAAGATTCTTTGTTTTCTTCTTGTCCGAATAAAACAATATGAAGGAATAAAAATATCAAGGAAGAAATGAAAGAAGAAGACAGACCTAGAAGTGCAGATATACGACTGAGATGCAAAGTGGATAGTCTCAATAAAGAGAAGAATAGAATGGAACAACCATATAAGCAGAATGACAACAAATAGAGTGGTAAAGACGGTTTCCCAATAGGAAGACCACGAAAACCCTGGAACGACAACTTACTGGAATAGTCCTGTCTACATAAAAAAAAAGAATCATAATAATCTTGTTAATATTTACTTCCTAGGAAGAAAACGTGTTCAAGACGGCGACGAAAACAATATACATACCTTTCTGCTTCTCACCCGAAACAACAGCCTCTGGTGACACCAATAAAATACTTAGTTCTCCCAAAGATATCGCTTCTAAAATCTTCTTCCGCTGCACAGTTGTTTGGTTTGAATGAAGACAAGCAGCCCTCATAAATTTAGCAATGCCTGAAAACAATTTATTTTATTATCCATTATTAATTTATTTTATTATCCAAACAAACACTGCTGGACCAATAACGCTGGTAGATTCATATTTGCAACTTAAAAGTTGATAATATTTACTGGCTGACCAAATTCATTTTGTATTTAAGATGCGCACAAAGAGAACGGAAACCGTGGAACTCGTAATCGAGACAGGAAACGAATGTACACTCAGTGCAGGTATTTTACTTGGCGAGTCATTCATCATCATTAACTAGCCTCTAACGTCCACTGCTGAACATAAGCCTCTCGCATGCTTTTCCACTTAGTCCGATTTTGTGCCATCTGAATCCAATTTGTAGTCACTCTTTTTATGTCATCTTTATAAGAAGTCCAACTCATCCTATTCTTTCTTTATTCATCTCATCCTATTCAGAGACCCATAACGTCTCATTTTATGTGTTTTAATTCTTCTTCTAATTCCAGTAATTGTTCTTCAGATGACAGTGTTCTTACATTGTCCGTGACGATATACATTTGTCGTCGTCCGTGGTAGCCTAATCTGACCCGGGTTCTTCACACCCTCTGTTTGCTGTCTTTCTTTATCGCTACCTTGACGAAGAATCAGCTCACTACCGGGGACTGAGGGCCGTGTTTTTGTCGTGTCAAGTATGCTTGGATTTTAGCCATACTATACCGCGCTGGCCAGTTCGAGTTGGTAGAGGGTAGGATGAAGATGGGAGTTTTAAAAGGGGAGAGATAGGAAAAAGGTGTGAGGACCTGGCCCCTCGGGCAAGGAAGGAGGGAGAACCAGAAGCTAGCATAAGGCAGGGTCACTAATCCCTGTAGCAGCCTGTCTTCTACTGGGATTGTAGAAAAGTGCTACCTGCCACCTGCGAGTCGTTACCAAAATAACATTCAGAAAATTCAGTTAAAAATATTTTTCAATGAATAATTCATCATTGTAACATTAACATAAAAAAGTTTTCACTTGCATAATTAAAATTAAAGATTTGAGAACCCCTATGAATAGCTCTTCTGACGAGACCTATTAGGTCGAAATACGTATCAAGAGATACATAGGATTTGTTTGCGTGAAATCAAATATTTGCTGCCTTTTCTCATTTTATTCGGATATACTCTGTGGGAGTACGAGAAACACAATTCGCTAAGGATTTCTGCTTAGTTGTAAAAGACATGTCGTGGAATGCAAATTTTAGATTCCCCATGTCTCTTTTAACATCTTTTATCAACGTCTGTTTGCCTTGCAATTCTTAGAAGGCTCAGATTATAAAGCAGAAATCTGAATTGTGTTTCGAAACTATTTTACGATTGTTTAAAGATTTAACTTTATCTGTATTTGTTCATTGCGGTAAATAATCCGTAACTAATTTCTTTCAACAGACAAACTTATTGCGACAAAAGTGTGTCGTTAAGTATTTTATACCGTTATTTCTTAGAATAATGTAAAGTAATTAAGATTTAGAAATTCTTTTAAGGTGGTATTATCCAAGTAAGGGTGGCTTTAGCCGCTATATATGTATGTACTTTATACTCAATCCATATCATTATCATCATCACTATCACTATCCTCGGATTCGCTATCACTCTCAAGATCATCATCTGATTCCTTTTCTTGAAGGTTAATAATTATTTGATCAATTGCTGCATCCATGGCTGGTTCCAAGTCACAAAACTCTTTTTAAAATTTGAGAACATTTTTGCAGCGATTGTGAAAATCTTATGAAGAAAAATTGTTAAAAAAATCATTACTCAACCTTTCAACGTCTTAAAATGAAAATGATGTGTTTTTACTTGCAACTATCGTTTTAGAGACGCCCAAACAAGTTCAATCGGATTAAGATCCGGATGATAAGGTATCAACCTCAGAGTATTGTGTCCACTTTGTTCAAGTTTGTCAACTTCGTACGTTTTAAACCTCGGTTTATTAATTTTTTTAATATTATACAATACAAATGGACATATCATCCGAATAGAAAATATTTTCGCTTCGTAACCAACATTTCATTTCGTCTTTTCGAGATGCAGATGTAGGAGCTTTCTCAAATTGTACATTGTGGTATGATGCGTTGTCAACAACAATAACACTACACGGTGGTAAATCAGATATAAGTTTAGTCTCAAGCCATTTCTTGTAATCGGTAAAATTCATGTCATGATAATCTTCTTCTTACGGTGCCTTATCCTTAAGGACGTTGGCCATTACATTTGCCCATTTAATCTTATTTGTAGCAGCCCTGAATAGTTCTATGGAGGTCATGTTCGTCCATTGCCGTAGGTTTTTAAGCCAAGAGTTGCGTCTTCTTCCTGGTCCTCTTTTGCTATTGACTTTGCCTTCGATTATAAGCTGGAGCAGTTCATACTTTTGATTTCTTATGATGTGACCAAAATATTGTGTTTTCCGTTCTTTTATTATAAGCATAAGCTCTCTTTCCTTATTCATCCTCCGCAAGACTTCCGCATTTGTCGTATGGCTCATGTAGGATATTCTGAGCATTTTACGGTAACACCAGAGTTCGAATGCTTGGATTCTTTTTTGTGTTGCTTCTGTCATTGTCCAGGCTTCAACACCATAGAGCAAGGTGGAGAAAACATAGCACTTAAGTATTCTAGTTCTCAATGAGATGCCCAGCTGGCGGTTGCATAGAACTTTTTGCATTTTGTAAAACATTGTACGTGCCTTTTCCAGGCGTATTCTTATCTCTAGTGAGTGGTCCCAAGTTTCATCAAGATTGCTTCCAAGGTACGTTGTTCTTGTTACTCTTTCCAGATCTGTTCCGTCGACATTGGCCTTCACCCTTCTGTTTTGGTGCTTGCTGATGACCATCGTTTTTGTCTTCTTTGTATTCAATTTCATTCCAAATTCTCTACAGGCTGTCGTTACTCGGTCCATTAAGCGTTGCAGGGCTTCAGCATTATCTGCCAGTATGACAGTGTCATCAGCATATCGCAGGTTATTTATACATTACCCGTTTATAATTATACCATCCGAGGTGCCTTCCAAAGCTTTCTGAAATATCTTCTCAGAGTAAACATTGAACAGCAAAGGTGATAGGACACATCCCTGTCTTACTCCCTTCTCGATATTGATGTTTCCAGATGTTTCGCTTTTTATTCTGATTTTAGCCTTTTGTTCTTGGTAGAGGTTTGAAATGATCCTTAAGTCTTTATCGTCGATATTACATGACCTTAAAATATCTATTAGTTTATCATGTTTCACCAGGTCAAACGCCTTCTGAAAACACAAGTATACATCAGAATCGACATCTCTACATCTTTCAACTAGCACACGTATTGAAAAAAGTGCTTCTCTTTTTCCGAACCCATTCTTAAAACCAAACTGAGTTTGACCAATGTGTTCGTCTAGTTTATTGTATACTCTATTGTGTATTACTCGTAGGAAAAGCTTCAACGTATGATTCATCAGGCTAATAATCCTATGCTCTTCACATTTCTTGGAGTTTCTCTTCTTTGGTAGTGGTATAAACACCGATGTCAGCCAATCATTTGGGATTATGCCTGTTTCGTATATTTTGTTAAATATATCTTCCATTACTTCGATGTGTTCGTCTAGTAATATCTTTATTATTTCAATTGGGATATTATCTTCCCCAACAGCTTTTCCGTTCTTTATCTGATTTGCCGCTTTGATAATTTCTTGTCCCGATATAATAATAATAGCCCGACTTAATCTTTGACTTAATAAATAAGGGAAGCATTTGGTATGAAAGCATTTTCCTATCCAGTATGAACACTATGACTAACCGTTGCATATTCGACACTGGTTTTCGTAAGCCTTCATTACTGTTATCGGTCTAAGCTTTTTTATTAGTGTGGGAAGAATGAATGTATATTTAATCCGTATAGATAATTGGTCGACCCTTTTCACGGTAATGTTTACCCCGTTCTGATAGTTCCCTGTTTACCGAACGTCAACACCAATGCGCATCCAAATCTCACATACAAAGTGAATTTGGTTAGACTGTAAATGAAATTTCAAAATTATTATTGAGCAACTCAACAGTATTTTCCAATATGTTTTCATATTTCATTATTTTCTATTGTAACTTGCAAAGTGATATTTGCTAAATTTTGCTTAATTTCAAACATTCGTATTTATTTTTAAAATTTGAGTTTAACATCTAGTTTTTAAAATAAAAATAATAGCTTAATAGCATTTCACATTTATCACATTTTGTTTGCCAGTATTTGCCAGTACTTTGTACATTCAACAAAAAAACAAGCAATATTTTTTTACTACATACTTACCCACAATCTGATCATCCATCAGTGACACCAGAGGCGATATGATCAAAGATATACAAGGTTCTCTTTGAGAATACAGAAAAGCAGGCAATTGGTAACACAAACTTTTTCCAGAACCTGTACTTAAAGTTACCAATGTAGATTTTCCAGATAAAATGCGCATTACTGCTTCTTCTTGACCAGGACGGAAAGAGGAATGACCGAATCTTCTTAGGGTTTCAAATACTTCAGGAGGTGTGTCTGAAATGTATGTAGATTATTTAAACTTATATTGAATAATATTAAATTTGAATTATTTATTCAAATACAAAAATCAAAGCAGAAGCTGCTGTTAAAATTTGTTTTTTGTGCAGTAACAGAAATTAAAAAGAAAAGATATTGCTATTCCAAATAGTACACTTGTAAGATCACTATGTTCATAACGTAGTTAATCAAATTCACAATTTTTCATACATTTAAAATTAAGAGAATACGTTAATAACCAACAATGGCAATTGCTCCTCAGAAATCAAGCGTAGACTAGCAGTGGCCAGAACCGCAACAGCTAAACTGATTAGAATATGGGGAGACTGAACAATGACAATACTTAACTCAGGTTGGTCAATGCAGACAGCAAGCTAATAATATTTAGAGTATTACCACGCCCTGACAAGGGCTCAAGAAATGAGGAGGAGGACATTGATATTAGGTTGCCAGTCAAGGCAAAGAAAGGTGTTTCTCCTATCGCATTGAGTAAAAAGTATGATGTTCCGAGAACAACCATCAATGAATTAAAGAAAAATGTTGAAGGAATTGAAAAGTATGCTTCGCAAATGCATTGCCGGGTGAAACATCGTAAGAAAATGAAAAAAGCCACAAATGAATCACTCGACACGGCTCTATTTGTGGTTCGTTCAAAAAAGAAGCAAAGGTATTCAGGAACTGAAGATGAAGGTGAAAAATTGAGCGCCGTAAGTATTAAAGTCGTTGACGAATATAAAAGAAAGTTTCAAGCTATGATCGATGAATATGGTTTGACACGCGATCAAGTGTTCAATGCGGATAAAACTGGTTTAAACTACAAAGCATTGCCAACGAAAACACTTGCTGCACTGTCTGAAAAATATGCACCTAGATTTTAAACGCAAAAGCAACGAATCACAGCAATGATGTGTTCAAATTCCCATCGCCTTCCTTTATTATTGATTGGTACAGCAAAACAACCACGTTGTTTCAAGGGCATAAATATGAACACGCTTTTCGTTAACTACTATGTATGCATGGATGTCCCAAGAAATATTCGCTGGTTCAAAAAGGTATGTACTGCAAACCAAAATTTGTTTATCTATTTTTCTAACGTCTTGTTTTTTAGGTTTTTATACCGGACGTTCGACAATACTTGCAAGCAAAAAATTTGCCACCAAAGGCGATTCTCATTTTGGACAATGCACCTGCCCATCCTGAGGCCAGTATGCTGCGAAGTGACGATAGAAATATCACGTGCTCTTTTCTGTCTTTTCACGCGAATACAACATCATTGATACAGCCAATGGATCAATCGGTCATTGAAAGAAACATTCAAAAGAAAATACAGAAAGAAATTTATTCAAAACCTAGTTATGGAAGAGAAATATTCTTTGCCAGAATACTGGAAAGTATACAATTTAAAACATGCAGTCGACAATGCTATGGATGCTTGGGCTGATGTTTCGGAAGTAACGCTAAAAAGAACGTGGAATAAATTAGGGCCTGAATCAACTCAAAATGAAAATGCCCCCGTAACAGCCCAGCGTGAAACGGAAACAAATGAAGTTATGGCCGAATCAACTGTTTTGTTTTCGTTGCCTAAAGAAGACATGATTAATTTGTGATGAGGACGCAAACGGCTATCGATTGCTTACAGATATGATGAAATCCTTGGAATGGCAACAGAGGCGGACGAAACTTATTCAGAAGCTGACACAGGCTTTGACGGTGGCGATGTTAATTATGCTATTGTAACTCACAAAGATTTTGGTAAGGAAGCTAGAGAAGTTGCATCGCGCACATACAATAATTCATCGAGTGGTATTCTCAGCGAAGACAGCAAATAAGGTAAATTTGATGATTTTACGTCGATTAAGAAATTCAGCCGTTGCAAAATGTGAAGCAGCCATAAAACAAAGATTTTAGAATATTTTAAATCAAATTGATTCGACTGTACTAAAATAAATCCCTTTTATATTGTTAAATAAAACAAACAAATAAAATTTAAGAGTTATACTATGAATTTTTATTTTTTTTTAATGTTCTGTTAACCATGTTTTCGATTATCCGTCATACCCTTGATCCCGTGCCCTGACGGATAATCGGGTTCCACTGTATATTCTTAATTAAAAATTAGATATAAATTAATCTTTGCTTAAATGTGATAGAACTATTATGTGTAATGTTAAATAGATAAAGATATTTACCAACAATACTACCATCTTCATTCAATTTATAATATGGTTCCACAACTTTAACATTATCCATATACATTTGAACATCCAACTTCTTAACATGTTCTTCAAGCTTCATAGTCTCCAGTAATAATTGATCTGAATCAAACTCGTCATCAAAACAAGAATCCTCTTCTTGTATATTTTCTGGCGAATCAGAGTTCTGAATTTCTTTCAAAGCTATTTTTGGTTTTCTTATGTTCAAATTTCCTTCTTGAGCCATTTTTGAAGCTTCTTCCAATGTTGGTATGGGACATTCTTCTTCTATATTCGCATCTAAAGGTAACAAAGAGTCACCCTTCATTGCTTTACAATTCTGGGCAAAATGACCAACTTGACCACATGTAAAACAAGTCTCCATTCCACCGTCACAACCACCCATGTACATGTCAGGTCCGGCAAGTGACTTTACCTTTTTCCATTGTGTTTTTTTGTATTTGCTGAAATTAAATTTACTTTTTCCTCTGACAAACACTTTTTTCTTCATGTTTATTCTAACAAAGTTGTCATTTAAACTTCCGGATGAAATTTTTTGTTGTAATTTTTCCTTGGCTTGTTGTTGTTTATCTTTAATTTTAACTGAAATAAATATATAAAAGTTTATTGTAGTAATATTCATTAAACAAGAACATATAACAATTACTGATATGTTTTAAAATAGATGAGATGTGATTGCTACTCTAATATGACCCTTACAAAGACCAGTCATGAAGAAAGATTTAAAGAGTTAAAATCATATAAATAATGTGTCTCTATCACTTACCATTATCATCTTCAGTGTTATCAACATCCTTTTGGATAACCAATTTTTTTCCTTTTCTTACATTATGTTGTGATAAAATGTTTTTAATGCTTCCATACCTAGGTGCAACTATACGAGGTTTAATAGAAAATTCTAAGTCATAAGGAGTATTATCATCATTTTCTACTTCATCAGCATTTACATCTTTTTTCTTTCTACCCCTTTTAGTGACAGCAACAGAAGATGAAACAGTTTTTTCTTTTTTCTTGGTGTTTGAAGCTTTTTTAGGAGATGTTTCGTTATCATCATCTGTAGAAATATAAAATGGGGCTCTTTTCTTTTTATCTTTTTCCGGCTCAAATGGTGGATCTTTGTCATCGGTGTCTGTTAAAAATGCATCTTCTTCTCCACTAGAAAACTCTTGTAAGTTGACTTTAAGCTTATTTTTTCTTGAAGATATTCTTTGTGGTGTTGGAGGAGGAGTTGGAGTTTGTTTTTTTGCTTTATTTTTAGGTGTCTTTTTTGTATTTCTGTTACTCTTTTTTAATATTCTAGGAGATGCACTAGAGCTTCTTAAAGTTCGTTTTACATCAATTGCATTATCTACTGGTTTTTCCTTCTTTTTGCGTATATTTTTGCTTGGTGTAACTTGTTTTGGAGAACTTATTTCGGCAAGATTTTTTAAACCGCTAGTACTTGACACATCTTGTATTTGCTCAAGTGGTTCTTGAAATTCTGTTTTTTCTGTTATTTCAACATTTCCTATATTGTCTTCTAAAACTGGTTGATTTATAACAACAATCTCTTTTTCTGTAGTATTAATTTTATCATTTATATTATCTTCTTTGTTACTTGTTTCTAAACTTTGGGATAGAACTTTTCGTTTTTTAGCAATGTGAAGTGATGGAATATAATTAGAGGAATCTTCTTCTTCGTCAGAATTTTCAATAACATCATCACTGTTATAGTCTAATTTTGTAGATTCAACTTTAATATCATCTAAAAAGAAAACGTGTTTTACATAAAATATGAACGAAATAAAGTAAAGAAGAGTTGGATAAATAAGATCAGATCCCAATGCGTATAGATTTTGCTTTTAAGCGGATATCTTTTAATCATGAATTAACACATGCAGGATGGTGATGCTAAATGGGGTAGCAAGCCTGTGAATGATCACATCAATTTAAAGTCATTGGCACATAAATTTAAAAGTATTTAAATATCTTTAAAGAGATTTTTATTATTGGGTTACTGCAAGGAAGTATACTAACAGTACTGGATTCTGGTTGTTTTTTCTATGACCAAAAAAGTCAACTAGAAAAGATAGATCACATAGTAAATAAATGACTAAGATTATGTATAGGGTCTTTAAAACATACACAAATTGATTGCTCATCTGCAGAAGTAGAAGAAACTCCAATAAATATCACCAAAAGATTTTAGCTTCCAATTTTATAGCTGAATTAAGTTCTAAAAAAAGCAATATGCTGTATATATTGGATCTTGCCATAGTTACTGGAAGTCAAAAAAAGTTTACAAAATTTTTTTTTAATATAATTACTAAATTGCAAGAACTGCAAACTCAACAAACCAATCTATCTTTATTTTGGATTAAAGAGCATTGTCGAATAAATGAAAATAAAGAATGGCCCGAAAAGCTAAAAAATGAAGTAGAACAGGAGAGTATTTAAGGTATAAATACAAACTTCCTCACAATTAAATTGCTTGACACATAAAGCACATATTACTATATAATGGAAAAGAATGTATAGAAACAGTCAAAAAGAACAGTTTTATAAAAACATAATTATTGAGTCTAGCCCTCAATCTTGGTTATCAAGACTGTTGGGAAGTAACTGTATTTTCTTGTTTTGTGCAGATTAAGGTTCAGCCATGTTTTAACTTCTCAGTATAAATTTGCACCATATTCCATTTTTTCGAACATTTTGTAGCTGTTGTTATGTGACATCTTACCACTATTTAACTAGTGTCAACCATTTAAAGAGGTGTACTTATTGGAGTAAATAAAAATAAAAAAAGCCAAGAGCAGAGTATATATTCCCTTATAAAAATTATAGAAAAAGAATATGAGTTAAGATGAGGACAATGAAAGAGCAATAATAGAATTCACAAAAATGTCAGAGAAATTGTTATAAGGAGTGTATACACACCTAGTGATGACACAGATGTAGCAAGAGGGTAAATGTTATTAAAAATTGAAGATATAACAAATATAAATAACAAGAAGGAAATACTAATCCCAGATAAAAGGTAGATACAGTGCGTTAAGTTTTGGATTAGGTATACACTCTATAAATGGCAACACTGCGCGTCGTCGACTTGCACTACATATCTGCTTCGTTGACTCGTCGTTGCTCGTCGCACGTCGGCAATTTGTCATATTGTCATTATACCGTGGTTGTTTAAAGGTATAACAGCGTAGAGTTTTAATTTATTTTTGTAAACATGTCTGTTTATATGGCCGCGGAAAAAGCTCAAATAATAAAATGGTTTTATAGTGGCAATTCTGTGCAACAGTGTGTAGATTTATTTTCTGTGTTTTTTGAGGGAAGACCAATTCCTTGTGTACAGTCAATTTATAATATTGTTAAAAAATTTGAGAGTTGTTATTGCCTCAAAAATTGCAGAAAATGTCACGCTCAAGAAGTGTTACCAGAAAAAGTTGAGGAAAGAGAATACCGGGATACACAAATTTGTGCAACAATCGAGGTAGATTCAACACGTTCAAGTAGAAGCGTTGCTAGAGAGTTAGATGTTAGCAATGTTACTGTAACGAAAGTATGGAAAAAGCACGGTTACAAGAATTTTAAATATTCGAAAACGCAGCAGCTTTATCCAGACGATTACTTTCGAAGAATGGAGTTTTGTGAAACTCTAATAACGAAGGCTAATAGTGAACCAAATTTTATTAAAAACATTTTATTCACTGATGAATCTTCTGTTTCGTTAGTAGGGAGACACAATCCTTCCATTACGAGGTATTGGGCGCGGGAAAACCAGCACAGAAGTGTTGTTTACCGAACTCAACGTCCTCAAAAAGTTAACGCCTGGACTGGCATTTTAGGAGACCACATAATAGGTCCATGTTTTTATTGAGGCAACTTGAATAGTAGAGTATACCTCGATTTGTTACAGAATCATGTTCTTCCCGCTATTCTCAATCTTCCTGATGTAAATCTGGAGAATGTTTGGTTTCATCAAGACGGCTGTTCAGTTCACAACGCTCGAATTATTAGGGAGTATTTAAACAATACTTTCCCGAATCGAGTTATCAGCGGAACAGGCGATATTAAGTGGCCTGCGCGATCTCCAGATCTTACACCCATGAACTTCTTTTTTTGGGGACATTTAAAAAGCATTATCTACGCTCATCCTGAGGATAGAGCCCAAAATTTGGATTAATTAAAAAATAGAATAAGAGAAGTCTCCAATTCTGTTACAGCAGAAACTCTTTCATCTGTTCACAGAAGTTTTTATGACAGATTGGGGTACTGTTCAGCCGTAGAAGGTCAACTATTTGAACCATTTCTGTAGGTCATAAAGAATTATTTTTTATTTTATTAGGAATAATATTTTAATTTTCAATAAGAGTATATTTTTTATTTTATCTTTTTAAAGAAATACGCTTTTATTTTATTCACCACAAAAAATTTTCCATAAAAACCGATAACAATGCACCGATTAGGTCAGTGCATTTTTATCGAATTTCCTACTATTAAAATCGGCTATATGTAATGAAACATGAGATCGGACGACAGAGAAGTACATCCCAAACGTTGTTGTGAGTTACTAAACTAAAATAAATGATTTTCTGTCGGTGTAGATACTGAGATAGTCTCGGGTCGAGAGAACGAACATTTGCAACGTTGCCGATTTTAGCGCTCCGTATAGTGTGCAATACCTAATCAAAAACTTAACGCACTGTATATCTAATCTAATGAAAGGCTAGGATGACATGTCATGCAGTTTGTCCAGGACAATAAATTCTAGAGCCACTTAGAAAAGAGATCTGAACTACCAACTGACATTTCAATTATATTTTGTTCTTGAAATGATATGGTCGATTTATTGCTAATTCATTCTACAAATTGATGATTTAAATATCCTTACTCAGAAATTGTATTACTTTATTAGTAATTAATGTTTTCACAAAATTGCCAAACATATTAGTTACTGTAATTTTAAGGTAAGATTTATTAAGCAAAATAATTTAAAGCTTTATGTTAGAAGTAAAGGGGCTATACCGTTTCTGCCTCATATCTCATGTAAAATCCAATAAGAAAACACTAAGGTTCATTCTGCTCAATTTTTGAGCATTTTCAAAAAACACATGGCGGCATTGCCAAAAGGGCATTACATAATATTTTCTTTTTATTGGTCCGATTAGAGTATGTGATACATTAAATGAAAGGGAAGGATTAAAGGAATATATTAAGATAGAAAAAAACAAACAAGGCGACTACCAAAGGAGTACTTCATAGTATCTTCATTATTAATGAACATATAGCTATATATGAGGTATCATAGGGCCCTATGAATGAAAATAGATTTATATACAGACAAAGTTTGACTGACTGACTTAAAGAAGGCCTCTGATGGACAAATAACACTGATCAAATACTATACATGCAACATAATAAATGAAAGGGGAAGGACATAACGAATATATTAGATCATACTTTATACTTGGTTTACATGTAAGAAATTTATTATTTTAAAAATAATGAGTGACTTTTGATGGCAATTGATTGGATCACCAGTAATAAGAATAATAATTTTAATAAAAAAAGAAATCAACTGTTTTTAAAGTATTAGGGTTTCCTGTACCTAAAATTAATACTTTTGGAGATAATTGTGGTTTTTTGGTAAAGGTAAGATATGTATTCTTTTATTTTAGTGTGTATGAAGATGTCATAATTGTCATTATTTTTGATAAGGGGCTTTTAAGTGGTAGAAGTCACTCATTTAAAATTTAACAATGAAATTGCATACATTCACTTTAAATTTATTGAGATTTCTTTCACTTAAAAAAGTAGTTAAAGTTACCACCATAAAAGTGGAGAGCTACAAACTGGTTGTCTCTGATCACAAAAACATTAAACTCTGATTTTGAAATTTTCCTTCTGATTTGCCATTCAAGATAGTTCTTGTGTTTCAAGTTCTTTAGTATAACTACTCTTACCTTTCACAGAAAAGTCATCAATTTCTTGTAGTTCATTTGTGAATTGGGCAGCTCTCTTTAACCAGCCTTCATCTACAGATTTTAAAGATCTTGTATGAGAACCTTCAATAAACATTTGCATAGCATTAAGAGGCTGGGAGAGTGCTCCTAGCGTATAGTTTACACCCATAAAGGAACTTTCAGAATTATCATTTTGCAGAATATTTAAAGCTTCTTCACTGGAAAAACTAGAAAATGAAGGCATAGGTTGTGATAATGTAGTTTTGTCATTTTTAATTTTCTGGGATGCTGATAATGATTTTCTTGGGTTTCTTTTACTGAACTTTGAGCCACAAAATAACTTTTTAGTGATACTTAAGTTTAACTTTGGTTTCTCTTCTTCAATTTTCTCTTCAGTTAGTTTATTAGTTATATGAACACCCCATGCTCCTTCACTTTGAACAAATTCTTCTGTATAATTTTTGGAAAGAGAATCTTCTTTAATTTCTGTATCGACCATTGTAGGTTTTGTCTCACTGTTACTCGGCGGCTCCTTGCCAATATTTTCGTTTTCACTTTCAACATCGTCGAACCCATCCACACCTTTAAAACTTTGTTCAAGTATAGAAGATTTTAATTGAAAATATCTACCATAAGCACGTCTAACTTCTTTACTTGCTTCTTTAATATCAAGCTAAAATAAAAGTTATGTAACGAAAGCAAATAATATTCACAAAATCATTTTTATATGTTTTACCTTTGAAGGAACTCTTTTATATTTTTTCTGAAAACGATGTTCCCATACTTTAACAATATATTTGCATTTGTCGTACGTTTTTTGAAGCTCTGGGTCCAACAAATCCATCTCTTTAGTTAAAACATACAGTCCACATAAAATTAAAAAATATTGATATAATAAAACAAAAGGAAAATATTCTGTTCTTGATAATTCTAACCAATTTTCATTTCCCGCTCCAGATTTGACGTTTTGAATACTTTTCTGTTATTCAGGCAAAAAATTAACTTCAGGCCACAGAACAAGAAAGACAGAAAAAACTTGGAAAAAACATATTTCTTTTTTCTATTTTTTACTTTACGTGTATAATCATATTAAATCAATCAATTAAACAATTATATTAGAAAACAACGAGAATTTGAGAATACAAAATGTTTATAAATATCCTTCCTAAATATTACAGAACACGAACAATTTCCGTGACCATAGACATAATAAGAATTCTTATTATGTCTATGGTCACATGATGTCAACGTTTGTCAACGTCAATTTTTATTTATAAAGGATGTGTTAAGGTTAAGTCAAAATTATTGACCGATTTTAAAGACATAAATATAAACAAATATTGAGAATAATGTCTGAGGCAGTAAAGAACCTAACTAAAGCTGTAATTGAAAAAAACGAGACAGACATAAGTGATAATTTACAGTTTTTACTTACGCAAAAAGACACCAACTTAAGCACTGTTGATTTGTTTAAAGATTTATTGAAATTTGACAATAATAAAAGTATTATTAAGCATACAGCTGAATTAATAGCAGAACTTGCACGAATAGAATCAAACCGAGAAATATGCACAGATAGGAAACTTCTAGAGGATCTTATAAACTTACTAGATAATGAAGATGCTGATATCATTTTACAGTCAATAAGAGCCATTGGAAACATTTGTTATGAAAATGAAAAGGCTTGTACGAATATTTATCTGATTGGGACCAACAAAATTTTAGCTATTCTTAAACAATATGGAAGTGGAGACAGTGACACAGGTATGTATATTTAATATAGAATTGATGTATTACTATCTTTTATATGTTTCAGATAAAATAATAACTACCAAAACATCAGGATTGCTGGTAAATCTCTTTACTTTAAATGTAGAAGTTATGAAGGTATCAATACAAAATGGTCTTATGCCAATTGTAGAAGATATATTAGTAAAATATTCAAAGCAATTTGATTCAAGTGAAGCATTATTAACATTCCAAATATCTATAGTAAATTTAGTGGAGAATTATTTAGACGGATATAATGCTGTATTTACCCATTCACTTTGTAAAGCTTTGATTGATATATTTAAGCAGTCAGAGATTCCTGAGATATCAATTCCTTGTTTGGAGATTTTTTATGGTTTGTGTGAACAAGGTAAGGTAATAAAATCATGTTTGAAGCAATTATAAATAGGCAAAAGTAAAACAAAAATTTTAAACCAATTTATAGTACTATTACTTGCAGTTAGGTTTTAAAACATGTTCCATAAAAAGCACTTATGCTGCTAATGGTGCTCTATCTGAAGCTATTAAGCAACATTTCTATGCAGTAGTCATTTGCATAGATGACAATGATTAGCCAAATAAAGACCTAAATATGTAACTTCTCATATACCATTCTTATACCTTGAACAGTGAAAAACTTTGTATAGTGATTTATTGATTTATTTCTGGGACTGATGTTGACCAAGTGGTTCCACTTACTGATGAAGCACATAAATAAATTGATCTCAAAATAAATAATTCCAAAAGTAACTATCAATTAATTATATAAGAGAGTACATATTGGTATACTGGAATCATTACTTTATGTATATAATACAAAAATTTACTTGTCCAATAACATTGTATGGTTTAGTTCCACAATAATAAAACCAAAATCTAGAATGCTGAAGCACTATTTTGACCATTGCTATTACCCTTTTAGTTGTAGTTCTTTGACCCAGCTTGAGTTTGATAGCATCTTTGTTGGAAATATACAATACAAAAATTCCTACTACTTGCTTTTAATAGTCCAAATATAAAGGCCGTATGACACTATGCATTTTCTTGTATCATTTCTTATATCGTTGTGATATAGAACGTTATTTATGTTTTGCCCTGTATGACACTATGCAAGTTCTTTTACCAGAAACTGTATGTGATTTGGCACATGATTGGTCGAAAATTTTGACACCTATAAAAATAGAACTGCAGTACCTGAGGCACAGAACGACCGAACAAGGGCCTGAGGACCCAAGCTAACTGGGGACTGAGAACATATGCTAAGGATTATTTTTAAAAATACTGTGGTGCAAAAATGAAAGAAATAAAATGTCCAATATGAAAACTAAATTGGATAAACCCAATTTTTGAAGTTATTCAACAGGTTGTAATGGAAGACAGAAATAATAAATATTTGGTTGTAATAATTTATTTGTTTTTTTTTAAATTATGTGTTTGAATGGTATGCTCATTGAAACTCTATCTCTCTTATTTGGGAGATATAAAATAATCTTTAAACTTATCACGAATTTATAGTGGGTTATGTATTGTTTTTAGTAAACATCTCCTCCTACTTTCAGTATGTTCCATGCTATTTGATACAGTCACTGTGATTTATTGTTTTTAATATGGCTACTGATGTTCTAATCTTGGTTATTGTTGTTAGGCACATTCTCTGATGTTGCTTGGCCTAATTGTATGTATACATCAGAGATCTACATATCTCTGGTATATATACAAAGTTCTCCCAGCCATAGAGAAATAAAAATAATAATTATTTTTATTTCTCATGCTCCTCATCCGCCAATATGGCATGAAAGAAGTTTTACGTTTTAGGGCTTTGCGCACAAATTGGCCGCATTTCTTGTACAAGAAAATGCAGCGGACACAAATTCTTGTATCGTTTCTGATATAAGAAACTATATGCCTGTAGGACACTATCCATTTTTTGTTATATCAGAAACAATATAAGAAATGATACAAGAAATGCATGTGTCATACTGCCTTACTAGTAATAGAAGTTTTCGAAAATGTAGCTCTATCGCTGTATCCTAAAAATACCATGGACAGCGAAAATCACCAAATATAGATGTCCTTAAAGAATAAACCAAGAACATCAACTTTCGAAAATCATCAAGAAAAGGGAAACAGCGTATCTAGGTCACATCATGCGAAATGAAAAATACCAGTTCCTCCAACTTATAATTGAGGGTGAAAATTAAAGGCAAGAGAGGAATGAGATGCAAGAAAATGTCCTGGCTCCGAAATATAAGGCAATGGACAGGGATTAACAACATACAATCTCTGATACATATTGCAAGAAATAGAGAATTAATGGAAAATGTGATCGCTAATATCCATTAGTGGATTTGCAGCTGAAGAAGAAGAAGAAGAATACAAGATCTCAGTGCCGTATCACTATGTTGATAATGCAGTATCACTATATTGATAACATAGTTCATCAAACTCACATTTTTAGATACATCTAAAATTAGGAGAATACATTGATAATAGTAATAGGTTGGTAGTTAAAAAGTGGCTGCACATACTTTTAATTCAATTAATAATAATAATTAGTTTTTGACAAATATTTTATTTCATTCATTTATTTTTTTAATAAAATATGCTGCTATATTAATTTCTTATTTGATTTTGTATCTTAATATTTTTATTGTTTTTATGATTATTTTTTGTTCTTTATCATTTGCTATATTTGCAGTTTCCTATACCTATATATCCATCAATAAAAATATCTATTTGGTTAATTTTGTTTTATTTTTCAGAGGAAATAAAAACTATTTTTGCAAAAGAAGGTGTTTGTGAACTGTTAGTTGAACTTATTGAAAAGTACAAAGAGAAATTTAATGATGAAGACAGTAGGGATGCGTTAAGACTAGCTTGTGATTTTATTGTGGTTGTTGCCACTGGAGGTATGCTATTTTTGTGGAATAATTAATATTAGATTCCCAATTAATCTCTATATTATTCTTTCAGATGACTGTATGAATCTCTTATATAAAAATGGTCAAGGATTGTTGTACAAGAAAACTTTAGCTTTGTTAGAGAGTGATGACAAAGATTTACTCAGTACAGGAATTTTAGCCATTGGCAACTTTGCTAGAAAAGACACACATTGTATTGAAATGGTGAATGATGGACTTTCTAAAAAACTCATAGGTAAATCCCTTTAGTCCCCAGTCAGCCAAATATTTTGTATTGTTTCCTTATTATAAGATCTAGTTTAGGGGACGGATATAGTATCAATTAAACTCCAAAGGTACCAAATCTTTGACACTCAAGCAACACCATGTAACTCATTTTCTTCAACTTTACAGGAGTGCAGTAATAACTTACTTTTGTTGACAACGAACCCAGCAAACCAGCCCTCAATGGTTTTGTTATGAGAACTGAATGAGATATGTGGTGTTATGGTTAGAAATGTTTTATGTGGCTTTATTGTGATTACAGCAAAATCTGTTGAGATCTTTTCAAATATACAGTCATTCAGATATTCCATGTGAGATTTCTCAATAAATGTTGCTTGGTTGATGATGAAATGTTAGTTTGATATATTATTACTAATAACTTATCCTATTTTCTTCATTATTTTCATTAAGATTCTTATATAGTTCATTAATAATTGGAAAATTTTTATTATTTTTCACAATCAATATTGTTCATGGAACTGCAAGATCGTAGAAGATGGAGGCTATTGTGGATGAGGTGAAAGCTCACCTGGAGTTGTAAAGCCAGTCAAGAAGAACAATACTTCATTTGTATTCTTTTTGTATACCTATGTATCAAGTCTCTCAACAGCACTCACCTCCTAGTGTAGATGTTGATCAATGGTCTTGATATCTCAGATCTAAATTGAGATACAAGGTGTTGAAATTCAAAAAATTAGTTTGATAATTCTAGGAAACTTTGCTTAATTTTTGAATGTAGAAACAAAAGTATACTCGTATGTATATAAAATAACTCGTGTTCACTGTCTAAGTTAAATTTAAGTCATCTTTCGTGCATCTAATCTTATTAATTGCAAAACTGTAATTTAGGTTCTATCTTCAAATATGGATGCCTGCATATCACTTGTGTCTTTTGAGCCTCACATGTAAATAAAAAATTGAATTTATACCATTTACCAAAGTTGAATATATGTTGCTTATGATCTTTAATTCTCCAACGCTCAATATTAATACCATCAATATTATTTCCCATGAGAGATAACATCTAGAATCTATCTTAGTTGTTCTAGTTATTCCTAGAAACATCTAGAATCTATCTTAGAATCTATTTTAGTTGTTTTTCACATCTTTTAGCTTGTGGTATATGTCTACACCTTTTAATTGTTTAATATATTTTACTACAGACATGCTTAAGAAATATAATACCAGCACCAAGCTAGAAGATGTCAAGGTACAGCATGCTTTACTCAGTGTTTTGAAGAACCTTCTGATCCCACAACAAAACAAGGCCAAAGTCATAGAGGAAGGACTCATAGAAGTTATTTATCCAATGATACAAATCGACCAATTCTTCGTTGTGTTCAAGCTTCTTGGTACATTTAGAATGGCTATTGAAGGACAAGGTAAGGTGGTTTTCCATAAAAATATAAAATTTCTAAAAAAAAAAAACACAGAATAAGGTAATATTCAACCATCGCTTAATATTCCATAAAACTGTTTTCTTGTTAGATATTACAGACAATATAGTGTATTAACACCTAAACTTTCTCTTAAAAGTCTGTTCTTCATTGACACTATGACATGTTTAAGCATAAATTGAACATCATTAGATAGTGGTAAAAATCAAATACCGGCTTGCTAACAAGCTAGCGCCATCTACTTTGGATGAGCAAAAATAAACATCCTGAGTGTAATTTTTGGGATTAATTTATAGTTTTTTTAAGTTTGTTCCGGTTCCTTGTACTTAAAAACATTAACAGACATTTAAGTAAAATACATACATAAGAAATACATGTATATCCATATCACAATTAAACAAATCTATTACATAATAAATCTTTTCACCTTACAAGAGATCTCTATAAATTGATTCATACTGATGTTAAATAAGTTCACATCTGAGTTATTTAAAAATCTCATATATGTGTGTAACATATTATAACTATCACATGATGTTCTATGAAGGGCGACATTAAAGTAGTAATATGGCGCAAACCTAAATACAGAACATTAAATCTGATTTGATTCAGAAGGTAAGGACAATGAGTACAAGTATTTATATTTTTAAAATTAAAAACAACAATATTATGAGTTCTAAATGCACAGTGTCTCAAAAACCTATGTTGAACAGAATCTAATGTGTCAATATGAGATTTAAAAAAGGGTGACCAAACTACACAACAATATTGCAATAAATAAAATCCTTACAATTTCTTGTGACAAACTCAAGTAATTTAGAAGTTGATATACTTCTAAAGCCTTTCATCTAAAAGTATCTCCCAAGTCTTTAATGGAAGAGACATACTTGGTTGAGAGAGAGGTTGCTCATCAATGAAAAGTTGTACCAATCATGTTCAATTTTCGAGTAAAACTAATATACTGACAATACTTATTAACATTTAAATGAAGATCACTCCTACTACTTTAATTGTATAAAAGATCAAGCTCCACTTGTAAAGACAATTGATCTCTAAAATCATCAACAACCATCTAGAAGTTCAAGTCATCAGCGGAAATTAAAAACTGACTACATACTTAAAACCAGTTCACAATATCATTAATGAATATGTTGCAAAAATCGGCGATGTGTGTCCTCCCTGAGGAAACCATTATTGACACTGACAAACAAACTGAACATGAAATTCCACAGAAATCAATTTTGCAAGAAGAATTGATAATCAACGCGATCAAATGCTTTACTGAAGTTAGTATAAATAGCAATCACCTGCTTTCGACCCTCGATTTGCTTCAGTACTTCAGACTGATAGCAAACTAAATTAGTAGCTTTAGATTTTTTGCACAAAAACGTCAAAATCCGTGCTGAAACTCTGAAATAAGCCCAGTGCATAATCAAGATAGCTGTTTTGCTAATAAACTATCGAACACTTTAGGTATTGCATACTGAATGCATATGCTTCCATAATTTTCAATGTCTTCTTTCTGACCAAATTTATATGACGGCACAACAAAACTCTCCTTCCAAACATCAGTAAATAAAGATGACTGTAATGAGCTATTATAAAGTATGTACCGGCCATGGTAAGAGTGCAAGCAAATTTTTTTTAAAAGAAAATTGAGAACAGCATCAAGTCTGGAGGTCTTATTTGGAAGAGAACTGATGCAATCAAAAATATCAATGAGAGTGATTTCAGAGACATTATAATTTGTTCCAACAATTAAAGACAATTTAAAAGCAATGCTTGAAAAATTAGCAATTTTTTATTGAATGACTGAAAACCTGGCAATCTTCAAGAATTAAAAGATAGGACTACCACAGAGATAAGAAGAATCTTGAGCAGTCGTAGATGTTGCAATTATCTATTTCAGTTTTTAATAATCGCATGGCTTGTTTGTATTACATCAAAGTAATCCACTCAAGAATTAACAGAAAACTAGATGCAGATATTAGTAATACTCAATTTCGGATTTCGGAAACGGGTCTAGGAAACAAGAGAAGCACTATTTGCACTTAAACGTCCGTATGCCAAAGATGTCTAGATATAAAAACCAAGATATATAATATATATATATATATATATATCATATATAGTGCTTCATTGATCTACACACAAACGCGTTTGATAAAGTTTCGTCACGATCACTTAATGAAACTGCTAGTAGAAAAAAACTTGGATAAAAGGGACATTAGAATGTAATCTCTAAGATTTACTATAACCAAAAAGCAAATATCCGAATAGAGCAAGAGACAACGGAGGAAATACGAGATCAAGAAAGGCGTAAGACAGGGTTGTATACTCTCACCGACCTTATTCAATCTATACTCCGAAGACATTATAAACACAGCACTTTCGGATCAAAATATAGGTATTAAGATAAATGGCATCCGAATAAACAACTTGAGATATGCCGATGACACGGTACTAATCGCAGAAACTTGGGAAGATCTTCAAATACTAATTAACAAAATAGTAGAATGCAGTGAAGAACACGGATTATCACTTAACATAAGCAAAACAAAAATAATGCTAATATCTAAATTACCACAAAACTTCCCTGACATAACCGTGCATGATCAAAGAATCGAACGTGTAAGAAGATATAATTACCTGGGAACTGTTATCAACGAAATAATGATTGCTCTGAAGAAATCAGAACCAGAATAGAGAAAGCTAGAGCCACATTTACTAAATTGAAAAAGGTGTTCTGCGGAAGAGATCTAAGTCTAAAACTTAAAATTCGCCTTTTGAGACTGTTACGTTTATGTCAGTTCTCCTCTACGGGATGGAAACATGGACATTGAAAAAGATCGATACCAAGAAAGATAGAAGCATTTGAGTTGTGGATGTATCGTAGAATATTAAGAATGCCCTGGACAGAGAAAGTAACAAATGTGGAGGTTTTGCGAGAGTGCGGAAAGAAAAAGAGCTGATACTTACTGTTAAAAAGCGCAAACTACAATATTTGGGACATGTTATGAGAGGAGATAAATACCAGTTGCTGCAATTGATTATACAGGGAAAGATAATGGGAAAGAGATCTATAGGAAGAAGAAGGCATTCATGGTTGAAAAACTTGAGAGAATGGTACAATTGCACCAATTACCAACTGTTTAGATCTGCAGCATCAAAAATACGCATAGCTTTGATGATAAGCCAAACTTCGGAAACGAAGACGGCACTTGAAGAAGAAGAAGATGGCTTGTGTATTGAAGGAAGCAGACAACGTTTTTAGAATCTGCTGTAATCGCCTTAGCCCGTTTTCCAAAATTCATAATTTTTCTACTACTCAAATATTGACAACATGAATTTCAGTTGTTTTAGGTTTTCTGCGCTGTAGTTTGGATAAATCTTTCACTGCACGAGTTTTATTAAACTTTTTACTAATTTATAGAAGATTATTTAAATTCAACTAGTTATTCGTCTAAATAAATATATTATGTTAACTTCGGTGAAGATATTATAAATGTAGCAATAACATTACATGAAAAATAATCAGAATTTCTTAAGAACTTCAAGAGGCAAAAATATACAGTGTTCCATAAATACGAAAGTTCATTAGTTTTCCAGAAAAACTGAAGATCTGACAATAATTTAAATACCACCATAATCTCGGCCGCATCACATGACCTTCTCTTATACACCAAAATCTATAAAAACGTTCAAGTCGTTCCCGAGATCATTGAGGCGTTTAAATACATAAAACTCATTCTGTATGTGAGATTGTTAGACAACATTCATAGGCAATATTATGTAGACTGGAGTTCGATAGAGCATCACTCGCTTGTACAGCATTCAGTTCCTTATCGTTGGAAAAAACCAAACCCAAAAATACTTTTCTCTCATTTGATATAGAATGACATTCATACAATTTTTAAATAACCAAGTGTTTGGGGAATGTCCACAGCTGGATCTCCTCCTGGACAATGGAATAATACACTCCCCTTATCAACTAAGGGAAACAGCTGAACAGTATGTTCAACAGAATTGCAATGTTTGGATATAGATTCTATGTTTGACCAGCAAGCGAGAAAGACGTGTTTTAGGCACTAATTTATCGTGCTCGTTAAATAGTAATTATTGAAGTATATTTAAAAGTAATTAAGTATAAAAGTGAAAGTGATTTGTATACTGAATATTGGAATCGTGAGTAGATAAAATATACTTTTTTCATCTATTTGGATTTATATATTTAAGTAAACAACTGCAACTAGTTATAAGTATTATCCAATTTCTATGAACTGGTATCACAACGAAAGCTGTAAAACAGCACCGGTTTTAGTCGGATTTTAAATCCATTTAAAAGATGTCATCTTCCAGTCAACTACCACAAAATGCATCATACTCAAAAGCAGTTAGTCAACCACGTAGTATATTAATCCCAGGCAGAGATCAAGCTATTCTATTTAACACTCTAGAGAATTGTACAATTAATGACTATCTTGAAGGATTGAGTCAGCATATAGAACCGAAAAATATAATTTTCGCATCCCGTATATCAAACGGTAGAATATGCATATATCTATCATCCAAAAACCTAGTAGATAAATTCATAGCAGAAACAAAGAAGATAATAGTAAATGGAAATATACTAGAAGCGAGAAGATTAATAACTCCATCAGTCCGCTTAATTCTGTCCAATGCATGTCCAAGCATACCTTCTAACTTAATAATGGACGAATTAATAAAACTAGGTTTAAATCCCCTCTCAGACATATCATACCTACGGATAGGAGCAACCAATCCTGCCTTTAGTCATATTCTAAGCTTCCGAAGACAAATTTTCGTTTCACCTTTCCAGACAACTTTGTACTACCTGAATCTTTTATTATCGAGTTGGAACAAACATCATACCGCATATTTATAGCCCAAAACGAAAATTGTTTCAAATGCAAATTAACTGGACACCAGGCAGCTAATTGTTCAATTATTTCACCTTCTAACATAACCGGAAAAAGAACCCTAGAAGATGCAATCACGCCACCCTCCGAAGAAAACTTTGAAAAACCTAAGCTTCAACTAAAGAAAAAAACCAAAACTGATGATAAAAATTTAGAAAATGATATACCAAATCTTCAAACATTACTAGAACCAGTTAGAGAATATATAGAAAGGGAAAAGCAATTGTTAAGCTTCGATCAAGTAGTTGAATCTATTCGAAAATATACAAGGATCAAAAGACATAATCAGCGTAACAAAATTGTACTCGGAAGACTCTCATGCACTTATAAAGTTTCTACCGGAATTACATCCATACTACATCGACAGAAGAATGAAAACCAAAAGCACCAAATTAATACGAAAACTTGGCAAACACATAGGTTTTCTCTCTGCAGTGAAAACTTCATTGTCGGAAGAAGATTCCGACTCATCGATAAATAATTCCTCTAAAGAATAATTACATTCACTTCTCTGCTTCAATGGAACTTAAATGGGTTTTACACCCATTTTGAAAAACTAAAACATATTATCTCTGAAACACACCCATCTATTATCTGTCTACAGGAAACAAATTTTAAAAATCCAAACCATGTATATAACTTTCGTAATTATTCATGTTTTTATAATAACAGATTAAACCAAAACATTGCCAGTGGAGGAGTAGCAATTACGTGATGAAAAATTCATGAGCACACAGTTACCAGTGACTTCAAATAACATTGAATTAATAACTATTACAATAAATATACCTCAAAAGATTTATATATGTAATATGTATATCCCGCCAAATCAAACTATATCCCAAGAAGATTTAACAGCTATTTTAGAACAAATTCCTTCACCTAGAATTATCGTTGGAGATCTTAACTGCCACAATCCGATGTGGGGTTCCATAAAAATCAACCCAAAAGGGCGAATCATAGAAGATATTATAACAACCCAAAATCTGAATCTACTTAACGACGGAAGACCAACCAGATTCAACATACATAATGGGCACATCATCGGCAATTGATATTTCGCTGTGTGACCCAGTTCTGTCCACTACGTTAACATGGGACGTTCTACCCTACTTATATGGTAGTGACCACTACCCATTATAATTTCTTTAACACATCAAAAAACCACCAATATCGAGTCGCCTATCTCAAAATGGAATATTGAAAATGCTGATTGGGACTAATTTTAGCAACAGATCGTACATGAATAACCAAACCAACTTTACATCATCAAACGATATTGACAAGTTTTTAAGTACATTTTTACAAATCATCACAGCAGCCGCAGAGACCATCTTCTCCCCTTATTCTTATCAATCCCATTACTTCGTCGTATTACTGCGCAGTTGTTTGCAATATTACAAGCAATTATCCACATTAAAAGAGACGAAACAGTCCCCGTCTCTCATAATAAACGATTCACTAAGCTCACTTCACACTATCAAACGTTTATATACCAATAATCCAATTTCCTCGCAATATCAAATCAGAAATAGATATTCTAAATAATAATAAGATCACTGTTGACTTCATGTTTGTTCCATCACATTCAGGTATACAAGGAAATGAAGAAGCAGATGAACTAGCCCGCTTAGCATCCTTCAGCCAGAACTCCATTCTCATTAATGAGGTTCCTTCAGATGACTTTAAGTCAGAAATAAAACATAAAGTGTTAAGTGCGTGGCAAAAATAAGTGGAGTGCATCACAAAATAAACTTAAAGAAATCAAACAATTAGTGAAACCGTGGCTCCAACCCCACAGCGAATAGTACACGACCAAGTGAAATAACACGTTTGCGACTAGGACACACTAACTTTACACATAAAACACCTCTTTACGCGAACTGTGCCGCTAATGTGTGAAATGTGTCAAGTAACACTCTCCGTGAAACATATACTAACTCAGTGCAAAAAATATGAAGCAGCAAGAAAGAAGCACACTATACCAAATAATATAAAGGAAGCCCTAGGAAAAAATATGAACATTAAACACACAATAAGTTATCTTAAAGACTCAGGACTATATCATTTATTGTAATTTTTTCTAACTTTACCTGTATTTTACATTTAGGTCGCTAATAATCCCTGGTGGTTACAGCGTAAATAAAAAAAAATGTTGGATATATTTATCACAAGGATTTTGATGAGGAAATGTAATATGAGGAATGTAAACACTTCCAATAACAAATTGAGACCTATGAATTTGGCACAAAATGTAAAGCTGTTCTATTCGATATCCACCTGATTCGTTTTTTGTGTTCCGTCTGTGTTACGAGTCTGTGTTTTTTTTACAGAAACATATTTTTATAGGAAATATAATGCAGGTTGAATTATTACACTTAAAAGATATTGATTCGTGTTAATTCATTTATTAGTGTCAATATAATAATAATATTTTGTGTTTAGAGTCTACCGCCTTGGATATACTTTCCCGGAAAGACTTCATAGAGAGACTGGTACACTGGTGTTACAACTCGGACCATCTTGGAGTAAGAGGAGAAGTACCTAGGCTGATTTCATGGCTTGTAAAATCGTGCCATTCCGTAAAACCGTTTTATTTATTGCTTGAAGTACCTGACAGCATCAAATGCCTCGTAGAAATGATATCCTCGAATCATGCAGTAATGCAGAATGAAGCTTTTTATGCATTGAGTCTCTTGTATGTTGGTTTATCCAGTCAAAACTGCGAAGACAGTGTAAATAAATTCAATAAAGCATTGATAAATGCTGACATGGTAAAAAATTTACATTTCATTTTGACTAAGTACGCTGACAAAATGGACACTCCTACAATAGAAAACTTGTTGGCATTGTTAGAATATATTTGTAAATCGGAGGAAATTGTTGATCATTTCAAGAAAATAGAATTACATACACCTCTGATTAAGTTGTATTCAAATCCGAATATATTGAAATTAGATAAATTGGATAGTATTAAATCACTATTATGTGATTAGATTTTTTTAAATTATAACAATTATGAAGCTTGTTTCTTAATTCAGTAGTAAACTTTCAAGTGTACAAAATTGTAATTGTTTAAATTTTAGATCTATTTAACTTTTGTTAACTTTTTTTTTACAAGATGCCATATAATTGATTTTTTTTGTATTGTTAGAGCTATTCTATTTTTTATTTATGCCTTCAATTTACTTGTATCTACAGTATTGTGCGAATTAATGGAATCATAGGCTGTTTTAATGAAAAAACAGTTTATTTAGTAAAAAATTATATTTTGACAAAACTATAAACGTAAACTTTCAGTAGGAAATATGTCCCCCTTTGGCAGCAATTACTGCTTTTACCCCTTTTGGCATAGATTCTATGAGTTTCTGGCAGTTGTCAGATATCCTTTCATCTCGATACCAAACCTGAATGGCCGCTTCTATCATTTTTGTTTTTAGTGGTACAGTCGATTTTTCGAAGTCTAGCTTTGCAAATGGCCCATAAATTTTCAGTGGGTTGAGGTCGGGCGAATTACCGGGCCAATCTAAAACATGAATCTTCTTATTTTTGAAAAATGCCATCATTTCCTTTGATTTGTGACAGGGAGCAGAGTCCTGTTGAAGAATCGCTCCTCCTTGGGGTTGACATTTTTGGAGTTGTTTGTCCAAATACTTTTCCAACATGGATTTGTATGTTTGGCTGTTCATCATGCCTTCAATTGGCACCAAAGATCCAACCCCCATGTATGAAAAACATCCCCAAAACATTTTCTTGTGAATATTGAAAAAATGAAAAAAAATTCACAGAGATTCCATTAATTCGCACAATACTGTATCTGATAGTCACCTCTCCTCTGAGTCTATTTGTATTTATTTATGTATTTTGCTTTATATTTCCGCCGTTCTTCACTAATTTCAAGAGTTTCTGCTTTCATCCAAATTCAAGAACTCTCGAAAAATTTGAACTCCTCTATTGTTCTACGCGTATTTCGAGTTATTTAACCCTCATCAGGAACACTAATCTTACTATTGGACGATGTTAGGAATAACTTTTTATTCTGACAAACACTATCTTATACATTCTTTACGTAGAGAAACGACGTTAACATGAAAGTAGACGATTACGTTTCCTTTCAATTCGAACTCAACCATTGTTCTACATCTGATTTTGAGTTATTTAAATCTCATCAGGAACACTTGTGGTAGTTCAAACAAGGGTGAACTGTAGATGTATTGTTTAAGGTTATTCCTCACATCGTCAAATAGCTTCCAGCAAGCTTAGATTTGCGGTTTACCTAATTCGCTATCAAAGAGAAGTCTCCTGTTGCTTCGTATAGAGGTCGCTGCTAGCGTGCTAAGGCATGTTGTTAATATAACGGACCAAATATATTGCATTTAATTTCAGTTTGAACTACCACAGTGAGAGTTAAATAACTCGAAACACATGTGGTGAAAGGTAAACTTTTCACTCAAAGGTTGAACATGAAGGAATGTTTTGAACCGATCGGAAAAATTTAATTCTGAAATTAAGAACATTCATGGTCGTCTTGCATATTAAATAAAAACAGAAACAGTATAATATTGAACCAACAATTAAAACACCAAGTAAATGCAAACACTTATTTTGAACAAAATCTCAAAATCACTAAATGTTATCTTGTCTAAAGTTAAATTAAGTGTTATAGCTTATACTATGATCTACACAACTGAACATTAACTCTAGTAATCAAAAACTTGAACAAATACAGTGAACGTCAATAATTATAGTGAGGCTTCGCTACACAAATTTTAAACACCCTATTTTATCGGCATAGGTAAGTAATGGAAGAATTGGTAAATAACATATGTTATCAAGAATAACAAAATGTGTTTAACAGGGTAGAGAGAGAGAGCGTGAAAAATGAATGCAAATAAAACAAAAAAAAAACTAGTGATAACAACAAGGAAGGAATTTCACAAGATTGAAGAAAGGAAATAACAAAAAACCACAATCAATTCAGAAACACACACAAGAAGGGATTCAGAGATGACATGTAAAGGAAAAAATTTATTTAAAAATTCCTTTATAAAAGGTATAATAGTAAAAATCCTATCGAGCTACATCACAGAACGTTTTCGTAATAACTATTACATCGTCAGTGATGAAGCCACTAAATATATGGGTTATAACCCTTTAAATGTTGTTTGATTAACTTTGAGTTACATTTTTGATAATTAAAAATTGTGGTGTTCAAGTTTCAAAAAGAATTGATTGCATGGTAATGTAAGACTCCACTGAGGTTGCTAGTCCTTAGATGAAGTGTCTGTGAGGACTTGTTTGATAGCAACAGAAAACTTCATGTTTTTATAATCGTTATATATTAATTAAAAAAAAATGTATTTAGTTGGTTTGAGAGAGTTCGATCGCCTCTCCTTGGATCCGCCGCTGTCCAAGTCCACAGCTGTGAGTTTTTAAGAAAAAAAGGTTTAAAGTTCTAAAATTTCAGAATTACTATACATTTATGTATAAATTGCTAAGAACTAATCAATTTATTAAATTAACTTGCCAACAACAAAAAAAAATGTGTGTGAATGTATAGTAATTCTAAACTGTGAAAACTTTAAACCATTTTTTCTTAAAACTCACAGCTGTGGACTTCATATTTTGTTGCTGGGACCCCTCCATTTTAAATGTCCATTTTTTTCAACTACAACATTCCGATTATTTGTAATGCTCCTATTTGTAATTCGACATCCTTAATTTTTATAGTTTTTGGAAGGAAATATTGAAATATTTGTCGAATGTCGCTAACCTAATATCGGATACTATATTCGCGAGTGTCGATATTCTCAAGCATTTTTTCTAGGAGAGTAAAAAATTTAATTTTGCCCCTTGTTTCTAATTTCTTTAATTACGCTTTTCAATGGTACTGATAGAGAAATATAAAATAAAATAGAGCTTTTCAATATCAGAGTATTGAATATCTTGTTAATAAACAGCCAGTGCCCATTCAGTTGTTGAATAGAAAAAAGGAAGCAATGAAGTCGGCCGATCAGAATAATACGAGAGTTAAGTGCGAGCAAAGTCAAGAAGCGAAAATTTACTTGAAAAAAAAATGTTATGAACACACCGTCATACCATTGTTATTGATTTCCCAATTTTTAATTCCAAACGATAATTACTGCATTTTGGTACAGAACAGTATTGTCTGCATTTTTTAACATTATGGTACCTTATTATGCCTTATTTTATATTTTATATTAAATGTCAAAAGTTTTGCTCTCCTACGTGCTCTAATTCAAATTTTTTGCCGCACCGTGTAGCCTCTTTCGTTTGACATCATGAATACTAATAATTCGCTGATACGCCACAGAATCAATGTTCAACTTTCAATTGTATTGGGGTGAAAGGATTTCGGTCTTTCTTGCAGGTGAAAGGTTTGCAGTTATTTGCTGTATCTTTATGCAAATTGGTTATAGTAGGTGATTTCTGATACTTTTGTATTTACATTTTTGTACACTTTTCACAGATATTCTAGTCGAATGTTAGACTTTTCATACTTTTGAATTTTAGATTTAGCCAAATACTTGATTTTCAGCATTATTTAGCATATGGGATCATCAAATATTTATGTAATTTTAATTGTCACCTTAAATAATTTTAAATATCAATGCACGATGATAAGAATATTTCTATTGTAAGAAGTTCGTTATCCCCATACATTTATACAGGGTGATCCGTAAATAAAGGGTATTACTTTACTTTTGCAGATGAAATAGCAAAAAATATTAATTTTTTACCTATACCTAATCAAATATTATTATGTACAGTATTAGAGAATGATAAGTTATAAAAGTAATTTCGTATTATTATATTAGTTTATGCATACACTTAAATTAAACTACAAAAATATAAGTATTTATCTATAAATAATATAAATATAAGTATTTATATTATATTGTTAACCTTAACAAAAAAGACTCATGAAGATTCTACCAACAGATAAACAGTTATAGAATGCAAACCCAGAATAATAGAACATTTTGAAGAACTGCTTAATGACGATCATAAAGATAAAATGAAAGCGCCCATGATTCAAATGAATGAAAATGATCGGCAGCCACTCCCTGTTGAAGAAGAAATTAGAGAAACCATTTTAAAATTGAAAAATAACGAAGCCCACGGTTCGGAAAATCTCCCTGCCGAACACCCTTTTGAGACATATACATAAATTAATAACTGAAATCTGCCAACAGAAAGAAACACGCGCAGACTGAAAATTAGGCATACTGTGTCCACTTCACAAAAAGGGAGACATGGTGTCTGATAATTATAGAGACATCACTCTACTCTAATATAGCATATAAAGTACTGTCCGTATTGTACAAAAGAATGCTCCCCTTCGCTAAGCAAATAATGAAAGAATATCAGTGTGGTTTCCGACCCAATAAATCGTCAACGGGCCAAATCTTTACAGTGAGACACATTTTTGAAAATACCCTATAGTTTGGCGTTGACACCCATCGCATATTCGAGGATTTCAAAACCGCATACGACTCAGTTAATAGGTATAAACTTCTCCTGGATATGGTGGAATTCTAAATACGGCTTCATATTATTCAACTAACTGAACTTACACTCACAGGAGTAGTGAGCATGGTCAGAATCCAGAATGATCTTTTAAGATCCTTCCATTGCAAAAGCGGGCTAAGACAGGGTGGGCTTTCGTGTCTTCTATTTAAATAAAATTGTCCTAGAAAAAATATCGTGCACTAGAAAATTTGAAGGTCCCAGATTAACATAAATGGTACTACCTTTATCAAATCTGTACAATTTATCTAATATGCAGATGAGATCGACATCACAGTTAGGTCCACAGAGTCTCTGACTCATATGTCATCTAACATCTACACAGAGAATGGGCCAAGAGATCAAATATGGGTGTTGTACTAGGTCAAGCAACCAGACACTTAGAAGAATAATAATTGACGATTTAAAACTAGATGTGGATACCTTCATATACTTAGACTCGATTCGCTGTTGACTAAAGATCAACGTCAACGGAGAATTTAAAAGAACGGTAATGATTTACTAATACGTGTTACTATGGCTTGAGAAGACGAATGGCCTCAAAACTACCCAGAAAAATTAAAGTGGCCCTCTCTAAGAAGAATATATGGAGAGTTGTATAAAAGTTTTGGGAGCCTGACATTGTAAAATTGATTCAAGTAGCACGCCTTAGATAGCTAGAGCACGTAATCAGGCGAGAAGAAGCTGCTGCAAACAGAAAAAATTTTTGCCGATGGGACAACAAGCCAGAGGAAGACCGAGAGTTAGGTATTTAAGACAACTTAAAGGACGATTTAAAATCTATTGGAGTTAGAGCATGGAGAAGAGTTGCCAGAGACATGGGTGAATGGAAGATTGTTAAGAAAAAGGCTTTGGCTCATAACGAGCTGTGATGCCACTGCTGATGATGACATGTGCTTTGTAGATTTGACTAGGCCCCTGATTGCGATAAGTTGTAAGATGTGTAAAAATTACTTAAATATTAAAATCAACACAGCAGAATGGTGAAAATTATTAAACGCCTTAACAACGAAAAAAGAAAGTTAAAGTCGAGAATTAACTAACATCGGAATATAGATCTCTGGAATCAGATAGGTGCATAAAAATCCACTGCCCTTCACATTACTACTGGACAAAATCATAGAAGAAGGGGATTACTGGATTAGAAGTCGTGGCGCTGGGTT
>OU898278.1:136926686-137220100 GCA_918026665.1 Diabrotica balteata
TTTAAAAAATTCTGCATATACTAGTTTGGCTTACTTCAATCTCCCTGGCCATCGTCCTTGTACTTGTATTTGGATTTTCAATAATTGATTGAATAACTTCTAATTCGGTATTTTCATCTTCAGTTATCGGATTTATTAATTTTCGTTTAGTATAAACAAACACTGCCAGTTTTACGAAACCTTGTTAAGACTCTGTCAAATACTTCTTTACGAGGATGATGTTTTAAGGGAAATCTCTCAGCATAGACTCTTGATGCTAACAAAACTGTTTTGATCACATTCACCCAGTATTAAAATCATATTTATTCGGTCTTCAATTGAATAATCTGCCATTTCTATTTAATTGAAAGCAATACAGTTAATAGTTTGACAATTAGTTTGACAGCTAGGTACCTTTTGTTTTTTCATGGCATTCTTTATACTAACGAGCTATGTAATTAATGACATTTAATGTTCCAGGTAACATAATGCAAATAGATTTGAAGATACTAGATATTAATATAAAATTTTATAATAGTTTGATTATAATAATTGTTACAACATTCAAATACAGGGTTTTTGTTTAAGTTAGAGTAGAACTTTATGTAATAAAGTGAATAAAAATTAATTAATTTCAAGAATACATAGTGCATTTTCAAAAAAACGCAAATAAATGGAAAATTCTCAAAGATAGGTATAGGGATTATTTAATAAAGTAATATTATTTTTTTAATTAGAATTCAAAATTAAGTAAAATACAGGGTGTCCCATTTAAGTTAAGAAAGTAATTATACAAAATATGGTACAGCATTGACACTTCCGGTTGCGAACACTCTGTAGATTAGTTTCAAATGGTAATTATTCTGATGTAAAGCATGGACACTTGACAATTAACTGACAAAAAGGCGTTAATTAAAATTCATGCGATATTGTGTAATTAATTAATTTCGCGAATAGTACATTTGCAGAAAAACCCAAATAAATCGAAACCGGTCAAAAATAGGTATAGGGAATGTTGAATAAAGTAACATTATTTTGTTTAGTAGAATTCAAAATTAAAGTGAAATATATGTTGTTCCATTTAAAAAAGTATAAGTTTATATTATTACGCCAAATTGGGACACCCTGTATATATCTCACAAAATTTTATTTTGTAGCCGGTACTAACCTACGTATTCCTGCAAAAGAAATTTTTTAATATCTTTAGCCGTTTCCCCGGTAGGCTCCGTCCCGTTGAGCGTGACTCACCCTGTATATATATATATATATATATATATATTATATATATATATATATAATATATATATATATATTTATATATTTATATATTTATATATATTATATATATATATTATATATATTATATATGTAAATTTTTCAGCTGGGCATAGGTAATGTACAGTTGCGGTCACGGAATAGTTTACACCTTACTTTTTATATTGTAATACTGTTAAAATTGCAGTGTCGTACGGATTTGATAAATGTCAAAGTCAAAAAATTTCAAAACGTCAATGCTTTCGCGAGTGTTCAACAATAAAATAAAAGTATATTAAACTCTTCCAAAATTTTATATCAAATTAAAAGGACTTCTTTATTTTCGTTATTAAGATCATAATCCATTTTATTCAAAAAACTGTTTTCTATATTTTTCATTTTGTAAAATATTTTGATATTTTAATTTTAATCTACCTATTCTAGCTAGTACACCACTGGCAACGTCACTTTGACGTAAAAGGTGCGTTTAAACGAAGTAAAAATTTAAAAAATGGGCTCCTAGATACGTGAACCTGTAAACTATTCCGTGACCGCAACTGTACATTGAGCTAAGAGTGGCAACTGCGCTTTCTGGAGTTTATGTACGAGATGTAAATCAAATACGCCGTTTACTAATAAGAAAATTAAAATAATATCACTTCACAACATTTTGATAGTTCTCTGTACATTTTAATGGGTAATATGCCGTCTTTTTCAGGAGCCAGCTGTAACAACAGACGAATTCACGAGACCTTTTAGAAAATTAATATTTGGTCAGCACAATTTATGCGAATTCATAATTATTTACTATTATTAGTAGCGTTTCATAAAGGTTTTTTTTTAATTCTTATATTGAAATTTGAATTTATTTCAGTATTTATTTTATAGAATGAAAATAGGTAGACGTTTTTTTTAAATAATTTGTTTAGATAATAATTGATTGTCAAATACCAAATATTACGATTGTTAGTAAAACGTTTTTATTTATATTCTGGTTTTTTAAGCTTAAACACTTGGATGATATGTGGAGTGAGTAACACTAAGCTGCAAACCCCTATCTTTTGTAGTACAGCTTATTAATAGGTATATCCGACACACTAAGGTCTTCTAGGCCAAGTAGCTTTAGCTTTACTGTTACTCTTTTTGTTTTCTGGTCAGGATTTGAACAATCAATTCACAGTGAGTCTTGGCTATCTGACCCACGATTTTATTCTAGTCGTAAATAAGCCTTTTATGTATTAATAAATAGTTGATAGTAGTTATGTATTAATAAATAATAATAGATTAATAAATAGTTGAATAGATCATTCTATGATAAAAATAAATTTGTATTTTGCGATTTAAAATTATCGTTATCCTACCTAGCATATTTAGCCACAAAGTAAATCCATTCTTAATCGTCTTGGATAAAAGATATATTACAACAATAAAAATATATAACTTAAACATTAAACTTTTTTCTCTAAGCTTGGTTTATAAATCATCAGCATCCTGATAATTTATTGAGTCTTCTGACTTGTTGGCACCAATCCTTACTATTACAGGTTTAATAACATTTTCGATTATCCCATCCAGCTTCCACATTTTATCTTCTATTTTCAATACATGGTCTAATAGCGTCCTTTCAATTTGTAGGATGTATGCAATCTATACTGGTCTGTAATAGGCGCTGAACATCGCCAATTTTAAATGTTACATTCTTTCGGGCAACATATCCCTTCATTTGAGACCAAATTAATTAAATTGGATTCAACTCGCAATGGTAAGGTGGAAGTATAAAAACAGTAATACCATGAAGTCTAGCCATTAAATCAACAGCATATTGACGATATCTATCACGATGCTCCTTGATTATTGCTATTAGTTCTGCTTTGACTATATCTTCTATAAATGACATACATTTTTCTCGTAGTCAGCTGTGTATGATGTATTTTCTATCAGTCATTGTTAGAATGTCTTTAATGAGGTGACTGTGATAAGATGCATTATCCAATACTATGACAGAGTGACTATCTGCACACTGGAGAATGTTCTCGAATCATATGGACTTCATGACTTCATAACAGTTCCCAGTTTTGTTTGATATAAAACTAGATCACCATTTTGCAGAAAATCAGTATCACTGTCAATATGAGCGACAGTTACACTGGCCCTTTACTGACGGCGCTTGCAAACTTGTCAATAAATCTTCAAGAAAAGCTTGTTGTACATTTCTTACTGTTTTATCTTGCCAAATTTTGGTGACTGTATGTCCAACATTAACTAAAGTCTCGTCGAGGTTATAAATTTTTCATTTTGCCGTTTGATATTTCTGAATTGAGGGTAAATAAGATAACTATGTCATCATGATATTTATAATTTCCTACTTATCTGTTAACATGGAATTCCGATATCGTTTTGTATTTTGAAAGTTAAGATCACTATAGTGCTTTTCATAATATAATCCACATATATTTGTGAGTTGGTGCACAATTTTCGCAACACCCATGTCCAATTAGTTTAGATAATTGACTATCTACAATACCACTGAACTTACAAATAAAATATAAGTTAAACATTTTTTTTAATTTATTTTTCATGAATTTTTAGTTTTTACTCATACCCTTTAACTTATTGCCTACAATAACATTTTAAAATATTAGTCAAAAGAAAGTAACAAAAAGTTATCAAGTGCCATTTATATTATTTTTATAAAAATAAAATGAATTATGAAGTCAAAAGTACTTGATGATAAAAAAAACTATAATGACTAAATTAGGGAGAGCTCACTTACAGTCTGGGCACCTATACAAAATATAAACACCTATGGTAAAAAACTTATAACTTGATAGCTAAAATTTCAGCTGTCATGGGTGGGATCTGATTATTGGCATAAATATGTTAATAGGCACATGAAGATGTTGACTGTGTAGGAAGTGCTCTCATATGTTGAATAATATAGAAGTAAAATAAAAAAATTATTTATTATAAAATATGCAAATATATAATAATTTTCTGTGTCTTATTTTCATTACAAATTAAAAGGCATAGTAAAATGTAGCATTATAATATACCTATTTCTTTTTAAATACACAGGAAGTTACAACATTTCCAACTTTACCTCCAAATTGAAATTGAGGAGTGGGAATAATCGCAAATCTACTAAACTTTTCACTAAATTGTTCATCTAATTCACTTTGTGTCCAATTACAAGATGTAATAATAAAAACTCCTCCATCCATTAGACTTCGGTGTACATTTTCAATGTATTTTAACCTATTTTCTTTGGGATTTTCACTTAAACTAATAGCATCATAAGTTCCCTTATCGTGAATAACGTAGTAGTTTTCTGGTAAACCTTCTAAAATGTCACAAGTAAGATACTTTATGTTTAAATTTTGTTTATTTGCAATTTGTTGTGACAGTTCAACAGCATTTTTAGAATAGTCAACTCCTGTTAGATTCTTATATCCTTCATTCGCTAATTCAACCAAAAGCATTCCATTGCCACAACCCAAATCAACTAATTTGCTATCTTTCTCAATTAGATCACTTTTATCCATCCATCTAATGACCCTATCTACAGTATCCTCCCAAACCAAACTTCGCCTGGATCACCATGACTAGAAAAATTTTTAATTTCTTGAGCATACCGATTTTCCCAATAATCTTGGTTTCCTAATTCAGACGGTTCCAACTCTTCCATTGATAAATTATAATTTTAAAAAATTTTATGGAAATTTTAAGGTTATATGGTTTATCTCAATTTTTAGAATTCTTCTTCTTAATCGAATGAGAACAATCTTCACTCACAATCCATAAACGCCATAATCCATTCTGTTGTCCGCTATCGCTATTGAGTCTAGGGATAATAAACATTTGAGCAATTTGAGTATTGCTGTGAAAATGCCAAATTAATTTGTGGAATTCTGGAGTGGACTTTTAACGATAATAATAATTGGTCCATTTTTTATTATCGGAAATACTGAAATGCACAATGAGATTATTTCAGCATTCGGTGAACTTCGACGATGTCTGGTTTAAAACAGGATGGTTGCGCAGCACATAATGCAATCGAAGTTACAAATTATTTGGAATAAACATTTCCTGGACGATTAAATTCTACACGGGGAACAGTAAAAATGTCCCCCTAGATCACCAGATTTAGCACCTTTGGATTTTTATTTCTGAGGAATGCTAAAATCGAAATTATTAACTAGCCACCAGTTTAGTAGAATTACAAGAAAAAATTGTTCAACTCTGTAGTCTAGTAGAGCCAAATCAGGCTAAATGAAGGCAATGAGACTTGCTTTAGTTGATAGATTCGGATTTTGTTTAGCGCACAATTGGTTTGTTCTAAGATTTAATTGGTTAGATTTTTTTTAAATGTCCTTAATTTTAATTTATTCGAGGTATTCGATTTTGGCTATTTTTATTGTGGTTACAGCTCTTTTTCTTTTTTCATTCTTAACAGAACACCCTCATTAGTAACGTGTTCGGTATACGATATCTTCAGATGCGACAATAAAGCCACATTTCAAAAGCCTCAATTTTCTTGCAGGTGGCGTCTGTGAGAGTCCATGACTCAACTCCGTAAAACAGTATAGGAAAGATGTAACATCGTAGTAACCCGATTTTTATGGGCATTGATAAATCATGACATTTGAATAACTTAGCCATTTTTTGAAATGCAGATCTTGCTTTCTCTATTCTACATTTGATTTCTATGGAATGGTCCCAATTTTCATTGACTTCGTACCAAGGTAGGTGTATGTTTTTACTCTTTCTATTTGTTGACCGTTTATAATACACTGATTTGTCCAAATTGCTGTTCCTTCTTAGAAATCATCATGCATTTTGTTTTCTTAGTGTTTAGTGAAAGTCCGTATCTCTGACTGACCCTGTGATTCTGTTCATTAACTCCTGGAGGGTTTCAGAACTGTCACCGAATACTACTGTGTCGTCCGCATATCTAATGTTATTGATAGATTCTCTGTTGATTCGAATTCCGGCTTCAACATCACCCACTGCTTCTTGAAAGATTTCCTCAGAGTATATGTTAAACAACAGTGGTATTAGTATACATCCCTGAGGGACGCCACGTTTGATTTTGATATCGTCGGATTCTCCTGCCTCTGTCCGGATAGATGATGTTTGATTCCAGTACAGATTGCTGACAATTCTTGAATCAACAGGTATTTATTCCAATATTGGTTAATATCTCCATCAGCTTGTCGTGCTTTACTGTATCGAACGCTTTATGGTAGTCAATGAAGCACGCATTATGAACCTGATTATCGATGAAATAATAAAAAAAAAGAACTAAAAAAGGACACCAAATGGAAGAAAAACAACTTAAGAGAATCTGCTATGCAGACGATGCAATACTACTCTCTTAAAGTGAAGATGATTTACAACGTATGCTGCACTATTTATTTATCGTATGGCATATAATAAGAACGCACAATTAAAAAAATCAATATAAAAACGTTACATAAAGTATTACAAACGAACATCTAATGTATTATTAATATAATGTAAAACATTTTCGGTCGCATTCAGGAACTCATCGAAAACTCCAGGGAATCGCCTTCGGGGACATTCTTCAACAATGTGACGGACGGTCTGTCGTTGCGCACCACAGTCACACTCAGGAGTAAGGGCTTTTCCCCATCTATATAAGCTGTCAGCACATCTACCGCTGCTTGTTCTTATTCTGTTTAGCGTTGTCCATGTATTGCGGGTCAGTTCAAAGCCTGGCGGTTTCTGATCGATACAGGCCATTTGATGTGCTTCCTGTGGTGAGTCGCTCTCCCATTGTGTTCTCCAAGCTTTGGTCAGGTTGAAATGTTCCTGATGTAAGGAGTTGGCTCTTAGCAATGGAGGATATCTGGAGCGCAGTATGTTTATTTCGATATCAAGCTTATCTTGGTGTATAGGTAGTTGATGGTTAGCCTCAATTTTTCGATATTCTCTGAGAAGAAAATGACTTCTTCGCAGTTTCGGCGGTGCAATGTGACTTAGAATGGGAAGCCAATAGTTCGGTGTGGGTCTAATTGTACCTGAGATCATTCGCATTGTCTGGTTTAATTGAGTGTCAATAATCTTTGTGTGTTTGCTATTGAGCCATACCGGGGAAGCATATTCAGCCACCGAGTATACAAGTCCGAGAGCGGATGATCTGAGTACGGAGGCTGAAGACCCCCATGTAGTGCCACATAGCTTTTGGACTATATTATTTCTCGTTTTCAACTTTGCTGTCGTTCTTTGAAGATGTTCTTTAAAACTCAATGTTCTGTCCAGAGTCACTCCAAGATATTTTGGTGTTGAGTTATGAGTGAGCAGTCTGTTTTCGAAGTGGATGGAGAGTTTTTTGTTGGCTTGGGCATTATTCAGATGGAAACAGCACACTTCGGTTTTCGTTGCATTAGGCCGTAGCCTCCATTTGCGAAAGTATTCTCCCATAATGGCAAGGTCATCCGCTAATATTGTTTCTGTGATATTCATGTTATTATGTCTTGCTGCAATTGCCCAATCGTCAGCGTAGCCAAATTTCTGCGAAGTTGTCCTAGGTAGGTCCGCGATATATAAATTGAACAGTAAGGGTGCCAAAACAGATCCCTGTGGCAGTCCATTGCTGAGCTTCATTTGGGAACTTTTAGAATTGTCTATTGTGACTTGAAAAGGTCTGTCGGTGAGCATGTTATCAATGAGTTTAGTTACCTTTTGACACGGGACGGCACGGATTAGCTTGCAGATTAGTCCTTGTCTCCAGACAGTATCGTATGCAGCTGATAGGTCAATGAAAGCAACGGATGTTTTTTGTTTTCTTTGAAAACCAGCTTCAATATGTGTTGTTAAGGATAGGATCTGATCTGTGCAGCTGCGGTTAGGTCTGAATCCTGCTTGCTCAATAGGTATCAATTCAAATACTTTTCTACTAATTCTGTTGTAGATTAAGCGTTCCAACAGTTTATAAACACAGCTCAGCAAAGCAATCGGACGGTAGTTTTGAGGCTGATTATTTGCCTTTCCTGGTTTTAATATGGCTATAATGGAGGCCTTTTTTAATGAATGGGGATTTCTCCTGATTTTAACATATCTGTATAGAAATCAGCCAGCCATTTCCTAGCATATTTGCCACAGTGGAGTAAAAATTCTGGATGAATTTTATCGGAGCCGGGTGCCTTTCCAGACTTAATTTCTGATATGGCTGAAATAATTTCTTCTGGAGTAAACTCGTTAGAATATTCAGAAGTAGGCGGGCATGCAGACTTTAGTACTTTAAGTTCTTGTTTGACTTTGGTGGTGTGATCACGATCTCTAGGTGCTCTTGAGGTTGCTACAATGTGGGAGGCCACTCTGTTTAGAGCTATTGGTACTTTTTCTCTAGTTGGGACTCTACTACTACCAAGTTTTCTAAGTAAAGACCATGCTTTTCTGCTTGATTTACTAAAGTCTAATTTTTCCACGGTTTCCATCCATTTTTGTCGTCTGGCTGCATCTAAACTGTGCAGTAATTCGTCCGCAATTTCTCGATCTTGGCTTTCGTTGTATTCTTGATACAATTTCTCGCAATTTTCATCCCATCCTGGGACATACTCTTTACGATATCCTCTGGGTATAGTTTTCTTCGCTGTGGAGATAACCGCGCCAACAAATCTCATGTAGTTTGAACGTGTTGGGGGTATCCATCCCAAACATTTGTCCAATCTTTCAGTAAAAGTCGCCCAGTCTGCTTTTTGAAAGTTCCACCTAGGTCGGGGAAAAGATGATATTATTGGTATTTTGATGCCAATTTCTATTACAACTGGTCTATGTTGGCTATGTGGAAAATCTGGCAATACTGTACGTGAAGCTGCCAGTGGTTGATTGTTTTCATTTGTGGAAACAAAACATAGGTCTGGATTGTATTCTCGCTTAGAGGCTGCAGATCGAAAAGTTGCCCGATCTTTAGCATCAAAGACTAAATAAGTGTCAACCTCTTCGCTCCAGTTTATTAGAGCCTCGCCGTTTTGATCATTGTGCCTATACTTCCAGAGTTCATGATGACTGTTGAAGTCTCCCACATAAACTGAGGGGTGTGGGTGGGCGTAAATAACATGCGAAGGCCACAGGACTGCCGGGGGTTTATAAATATTGCTGACAGTAATTTCGCCAATTTGTATAGTAACCGTATGAATGTTATTTATGTCTGATGTAGAACGTATGTATGCATTTTCTATTTTGTTTCGAACATAGGTTGCCACTCCATAAGCTGGATGGTAAGTTGCACCCAATAAATCATAGCCATGAATTCTTCCTCTAGCGAGAATTTGTTGTTCATTTTCTGCATGGGTTTCCTGAATTGCGACCACGTCAATATCATTTTTAATGAGTACCTTTTGAAGGTACTCACATTTACTTCTACTAATACCTCTATATTTAAATGGCAGATTCGGATGCTTGGTCCGAGTCCTTTTGTCGCTTGGTCCTGAGAAGGTCCATTTAAATTGTTGGTTGGAGGCATATCTTATATTCGTGATGTGTTCTTGCCAGGAGATCTAGAAATAATAGATTGTCTGAAATAATCTGTTCTAATAATGTGTTCTTGCCAGGAGATCTAGAAATAATAGTATGCTGCACTAATTTAATATAACCGCCAGATAATTTAACATGTTAATTTCCCCAAATAAGACAAAATGCATGGTTACAACAGCAAATTTACTAAGATGTAAATTGGAGCTGGAAGGTCAGATAATAGAACAAGTGATGGTGTGTAAATATCTAGGCATCACATTATCTAGCTACGGAAAGCTTGAAACCGAAGTGGAAGATCATGTGAATAGAGAAAACAGAGCCGCAGGCTGCTTAAATGAAACAATACGGAGGAATAATATCGGGAAAGAAACGAAAAGCAGAATTTACAAAACAGTCAACAGACCAACAATGACATAATCGGCAGAAACAAGACCTCATACAGAAAGGACAAAAAGGATGTTAGAAACAGCAGAGATGAAAACACTTTGAAAAATTGATGGTAAGACATAGAGGGAGCTAGATGGGACAGAGCTAGAAGTACAGATATACGACGTAGATGCAAGGTGGAGAACATCAAGAACTGGGTAAGAAATAGAAGAGTAGAATGGAACGATCATATAAGCCGAAGGACAACAAATAGAGTAGTAAAGACGGCAAGAGATGGCTCCCCAATAGGAAGGCGATCAGTAGGAAGACCACGAAAAAGATGGAACGATAACTTACTGGAGGCACATTGAAGAACAGACAGAGTCATGTCTATATAAACAGAAGAATTTTTTAATTGGTTTTTTTTATAAAAATAATATTTATGTTTTGTTAATGTTGTTATTATACTATTGAATTTAAATCTCGAATAAAAGTGTCGGAGTTTTTCTTAAGGTTTTACCGACGGAAAGTTGGCGACGAAATAATTTTATGCAAAGAACTATATACTCCTCGTCAAGTGTCTGATTTTTACTGAATGCCGGATGTATCTTGGAACCCCACACTGTGAAGGAACGAATTTCTTAAAAATTTTCAACTCCTCACGGGAATATGCGTTGTTGCTACATATCAATTCCTTTAATCAATGTTCTTTATTAACTAATTAAGAAATTGATATAATCAATTAGAAAATAACATAAAAATTAATGGGAAAATCCCAGTAGTTGGCTGTGTACCATGGTTAAAAACCTTATACAGAAGTAAAAAAACTTCAAATTTGTATCTTGGCATAAAAACATTTAATGTAAAACTTGTTAAAAGTGTCGTCCAAAATTTACAGGTGCATAACGTAACGTTTTCGATCTAGCTCAGATCATCCTCGTCAGTGCCTTCTTGTGGTACTTGAAGCTAACACTAAAATTGCAGCGGAGACATCAATATATAATTTTGCATATTTAAATTCTAATGCGGCCCTAGGTCGATGACAATGGATAAAGATTTTAATACTCAAGTATTGCTTCGAAAGTTAAAGTAGCCGTGATGATTGTCAACCTCCGCAACGGAGGTGACACTTGAACATGTTTCTTCTTGTGATCTGGAACTCGCACAATGTGAGTTCTGTTAGTTTCTTGAGGTATTTTGAAGTACGCGTTGTACACAAATGATATATTTCGAAAGATTTAAAACAATTGCGTGAAAGAAGGTGAATTTTGGGATCCTTTTTACATATTATTCTATGCACCACCTCCTGGGCACAGACTAAGAAACAATCAGAATGCCCATTCTCAGATGCCGCCTTTGAAGTTTTTCAGCATGCTATCGCCATGTTTTAAACGGAAACATAGACTCGAATTGAGAAAATTGTGACTTAGAAAATTGTAGTTATGATAGAACTCTAATTTAAATTTTTAGAGATTAATAATTTAGTACATTTGAAATAATTTAAACTATTCTTCAACTAAAAGTACAAATAATAATAGTTATGTCTATACAGCACTGGTTCCGTTTAAAACATGGCCGATTCCATCTGCGCGAACGAGATTCGCGTATTTTTTCAAGCAGAGTGGGCATTCCGATTGTTTATTATTCTGTGTCCTGGGCATTAATTTTTGAGTTACCAATTTCTACATGAATTCTTCTTCTTAAAGTTTCGCTTCTATCGGAGATTGGAAATCATTCTGGCAATAATTTTGTTGGTTACGCGCCTGAATAGTTCAACTGAACTGCGTCCAAACCATTCACGGATATTGCGTAGCCACGAGATTTGAGGTCTTCTTACTCCTTTGATTTTACCCGCATTATATTCCTTAGTAGTTCGTATTTTTCACCTCTCATGATGTTCTCCAAGTATTCCAATTTCCTGATTTTTATGGAATTTAAAACTTCGCATTGTTTCCTAGTTTCTCGAGAACTTGTTCGTTTGTTTTGTGATCCATCCATATTTTCAAAATCGTCGGTAACGCCATATTTCGAATGCTTCTAGGTCTTTAATGTTGGATTGTTTAAGTGTCCAAGCTTCAACTGCATACAAAAGGGTAGAAAAAATAATTCTATATCCGAGATATATGATAGAGAAATAAAAGTATTCTTCATTCTATTAAAAGTTGACCGTGCAATTTCAATGCGGCATCTTATTTCTTTTGCCTGATCAGTATCTTCTGTGATCCATGCTCCAAGGCAAGATATTTGTTCAATTTCTGTTTTATCTAGTACTAGCTTAACTTTGATGTTTTATGCTTTTGTAAATACCACGAACTTGGTTTTCTTCAAATCTATTTTTAGTCCATATTCATTGCAATATATATTTAGTCGTTCAGCAAGGTTTTGCAGTTCTTCTAGTGTTCTTGCCAGAAAGCGGTGTCGTCAGCATATCTCGTGTTATTAAGTGGCTCACCGTTTATTATAAGGCCCTCACTGACCTCGGCAAAGCGCTAATTCTGAGATGGCTTCACTGTATAAATTGAATAACAAGGGCGATAAAATACACCCTTGGCGGACCCCATGGCGAATCTGGATATCCTCAGTCAGTTCATTTTCAACTTTCACTTTTGTTGTTTGGTTCCAATAGAGGTTACATATGATTCTAATGTCTCTACTGTTTTTATTTAATAAAATTTCTTTAAGCCGATTATGCTTCACTGTCAAATGCCTTCTCAAAATCAATGAAACAGGCATATACTTCCTGATTTATATCTAAGCATCTATGCGAAAGAACACTTACTGCAAACAGTGCATCTCATGTTCCCAGTCCTTTCCTAAATCCCATTTGTGAATTACTTATACCTTCATCTAATTTTTTATGGATTCTATTGTGAATTACTTTTAAAAACAATTTCAAGACAAGACTCATTAAGGCTATGGTGCGATGTTCATTGCACTACATGAATACTGTGGTAAAACTGCATTAGAATCTTGGATATTGTAAAAAAACAATTTAATTTATAAATTATATTTTATACGACAAAAAAAGTACAACTACTCTTTGGAAATTTTTTTTGACATGTCTATTCTACTAATTGAAATCAAATATTTACTTTCAATATTTTCGTCATAAAAAATTACAAGTATTCAAAATGCATTGTATTTTACAAACAGCTAAATAACTTGATCTAATAAAAATGCAACAAAGAGGTTAAGAATGGCTGAAAACATTGTTAATGATTTGTAATCGCTGAGTATGTCCGCCTGTACAATATTTTTGTAAGAAAAAGTTCATTGCAATATATATTTAGTTGTTCAGCAAGGTGTTGCAGTTCTTCTAGTGTTATTGCCAGAAGGACGGTGTCGTCAGCATATCTCGTGTTATTAAGTGGCTCACCGTTTATTATAAGGCCCTCACTGACCTCGGCAAGCGCTAATTCTGAGACGGCTTCACTGTATAAATTGAATAACAAGGGTGATAAAATACACCCTTGGCGGACCCCACGGCGAATCTGGATATACTCGGTCAGTTCATTTTCAACTTTCACTTTTGTTATTTGGTTCCAATAGAGGTTACATATAATTCTAATTTCTCTACTGTCTATGTTTTTATTTAATAAAATTTCTTTAAGCCGATTATGCTGCACTTTGTCAAATGCCTTATCAAAATCAATGAAACATGCATATACTTCCTGATTTATATCTAAGCATCTCTGCGAAAGAACACTTACTGCAAACAGTGCATCTCATGTTCCCAGTCCTTTCCTAAATCCCATTTGTGTATTACTTATGCCTTCATCTAATTTTTTATGTATTCTATTGTGAATTACTTTTAAAAACAATTTCAAGACAAGACTCATTAAGGCTATGGTGCGATGTTCATTGCACTACATGAATACTGTGGTAAAACTGCATTAGAATCTTGGATATTGTAAAAAAAAACAACAATTTAATTTATAATTATATTTTATACGACAAAAAAAAGTACAACTACTCTTTGGAAAATTTTTTGACATGTCTATTCTACTAATTGAAATCAAATATTTACTTTCAATATTTTCGTCATAAAAAATTACAAGTATTCAAAATGCATTGTATTATACAAACAGCCAAATAACTTGATCTAATAAAAATGCAACAAAGAGGTTAAGAATGGCCGAAAACATTGTTAATGATTTGTAATCGCTGAGTATGTCCGCCTGTACGATATCTTTGTAAGAAAAAGTTCTCTAGAGTTTTGAAACATGGTAGGTACATAGATTAACTCTTGATATACTCAATAGATCTTGAATACCAATATTATTTAAAATTTTGAAGAGAAATACATGAATAATTATAAGTTTTCAATATGAAGTAAATAAAATTATGAAGTTAAATTTCAAATTCTGTTGGGTCCATTGATAATCCGTTGAATCAATTGATTTAATATATGATTTACTTCGTGAATTTCTAGAATTTAAGTTAGAACAAATGAATTAGTTATCCCAGACTATGTGATCACAGTTTTGATACACAGAACAATAATTTCTTCCATTATGTTAATGGAACAACTGAGAGTAATATTGCCAAGTTTAATGAAAATATCATTAAATGTCATGTGTATTTTGGGATAACAGCAAGATTTATGTGTGATCTATTGGTAATTTTGGATACTAAGAGTAAATTATGACAATTTAAATTTAGTCCAATTTTTGAAGATATATCTCGTAAGTTATACTGAAAATAAATGCTCAATTTCTAAATACTGATTTTATCATTAGTTACTATAATAAAATATATAACGACTAAAATAACTACAGGTACTACTTTTAAAGAGCTAGATAATGGTATTTTACATGCTCCAGCTTCATATTGTAATTTCATTGCATATTTCAGGTGAAGATACACAAAATGCAATTTGATAGAACAAAAAAGTAGTTTAGTAACTGTCTAATAAATTCTAGGCCTCGCCCAGAGATCGCAATATCATTTACTTCATCAATTAATAGTTTCTTTTTAATATTTGTAAACTTTATAACATTCTAAGTTACAGTAAAATAGAATTAAGCACAAAAATATGTTTTATAGCTCAATTACATACCATTATTAAACAAAAAGTAAAATTTGATACGGTGGTTCTAATAATTTTATCACCCACTGTAATGCAATAAGAACTTGCAATAAATTGTAATTTTGGTGAATATTTAAATACTAATTTATAAAAATAAATAACGAGCATTTGTGTATACAAGATATCCGGCGGAAGTACAATGAAACTATGGTTTAATTCCTTAAAGCAATATAATTCCTTAAATTAGAAAATAAGGTAAAAAGTTTATGCTAGATAATATCAAGCAAAATAAACTTGATAAATTAATTTTACTGACCATAAATATTTATTTTTTATATGGAATTTAAATGTTAACCAAATATGTATAGGTATGTTATTTTACCAGTCTCTTCAATTTTAAAACATATGATAAATTTAATACACCTAATAAAATACCACTACTTACACTCCCATAAAATTTTCTCAAATTCAAACTAATGTTTTTTAAACTTTTGAATGCATTGAAAATTTGGCATAAGCATATTATGTGAATAAAAAAAATATGATTTTTTATAATTTTTTTTATAAGGTTTGTGTTATAAAATTAGGGATTTTTCATGTTACTATGTGAAATTTGAACTATATTAAATGCCTAAACAATGTCGCAACAGAAAATAATAGCCTCTTGCAATTTCTTTAGTTTAATTATATTTCTACTATAATGCTCATATGTTACAAAATTAGTTTAAAAAAGTATTTCTTGTAGATTTAACATAATAAAAACATTTGAGTTAAGTAAGCAAAGTTAATAATCTGACCCTTTTCAATATTTAACTTTTCAATTTTGTATGCACTAAAAAGGACTGGTCCATTAAATTTTCAGCAAAATTACTGATTAAATATTGTTTGTTTTTAGCACAATTTTGCATTTTAATGTGTAAGAAAAACCATATTTTTGCACCAAAATGTCAAAATATGCCATGTTTTCAGTGGCATAGCAGTTGACATTAACTTTTTTTAAATATTCTTAGGTCAGGCTAAACGGGAGTTGAGCAATGATTAGTTTAGGGCACCCATCACAACCAAACTTATATTTGACATTTAATGTAAGCTTAATAAAGAGTTGCCATATCTTCAGTTTTTTCATACTCTCACATAATATTATATAAATGAATTGAAATTATATAAAAATTCATGCATTTTAATTAAATTAAAGATAATAATTAAATGCATATACAATAAAAAGTGTCATTGTAGGGGTTGACCATTCGCACCTAACAATATGAAGGTCCTAATAGACAAGATGTAGAAAGTGCTGTCAAATAATTTACAATATTTAACTGCATTTAAAGTAACAGAAAATATTTATGAATGCTGTTTTATACTTATTCCAAACTTGTAGCTTCTCATAACACAAATTATAATTTCGTAAAAGTAACTTTATTTTATTTTAAACATTCATAACTATATTTTACAAAAAAATATGGCAACACTTAATTAAAAAATTTAATTTAAAACGAATAATATACTGTTGGAAGTGTGATCTTATAATATTGTTAGTTCTCGACAAATAATTGTTTTTACATAAGTTTTTTTACATACTTTTTAAATTACATGTACAATAACCACATGGTCTCTTGCTGTTCTAAGTTTGAGTTAATTTGTAAACTGTATTTAGTTTCAATTAATTGTTTATACAACATAACTATTTAATGCCTAACATTTTAAGCTTCTTTATGTATTTAAATATAATAACATTGCCTGCTACATGTCTTTTTGAGGTAACACACTTATAATTACTTTTGTATGGATGTGTGGTTTTTCATATTGTTCTTTTTAGATGAACTGATGAAGCTTTCTGATTAGAAAGCGAAACATCTTCAATAAACAGATAAAGTAGCAACCTTCTTTGTCTTTTTTCTCCACCTTTTGACCAAAAAACCCACCACTCTTTGAGTGATCCTAAAAATATTATATTATAAATATATATATATATTATATATTTATATATATATATATATATATATATTATATTTACATATATATATATATATATATATATATATAAATATATATGTTATTTATATGTTTACAGCTTGAATATTCAGTCCATAGATTCTACTATAAAAACTTGTCAAAAACTAATACACAATGTGAACATACTACTTCAAATTTCAAGACATCACATCACATAAACATGAATGATTAATAAATGCCACTTTGTAATTTAATAAAATAAAAATAATTTCAAATAGGATATAAACAATGTGAATTTGCTGTAAAATACAGTAATTACTTAGGGTTCTTAGTAACAGAAATAACAGTGCCAATTTGGAACCAATTTTCTACTTAACTTCTCTAATTTTCTAATTTCTTTAACATTATTATCATGACCTCTGCTTTTCATGTTATGACCTTGCTGAATTAATATCACATAGTATAAATGAAAAACCCTTACATTTTATCCTTCACTTATATATCTTTAATTTATCTTAACTTCTATAGGTTTTTTATTAAGAATATGAGGCTCATACTTTTCATACTCTTCCTCAATAACTGATCTATCCAGATCAGCATTTAGAACAATAACAGGAGCCTTACAATTATGTAATGTTTTATTATACAGCCAATCCTCATGTATATCATGCAGGGCTTTGATATATTCAAATGCAACAGTCTTCTCCTCTGACCTATTACGTTTTAAGATCCTCTCATATGCAATGTCAGGAGAGGTTCTTAGATACACAATAAGATCAATTTGAGCTTCATCTGTTGCTGTTATGTATTTAAACCATTCATCAATTACTGCCACTGAAGCAGGTGGCATTAAACCATCCCTGGACATTTTTTCTACAAAACAATACCTTGCACTATATAATGACCTCTCCATTAGCTTTACTGGCTGATGTATCTTTTTCTGATGTAGTCCTAACATTGTAAGCTGCACATAGGACTGGAAGGTAAAGCTCCACTTTTTTGGATCCTTATACATTAAATCCTGGAGAGAAAATAAGGATATGAAATCGATAATTAATAATAAGTGCCTATTAGAAAAATGTTCTAAACTTTGAGCTAAAAATCTAAATTTTGTACATAAAAACCCGTTTTTGATTTATTACTAAATTAAGGTGATAATTTGGATATTAGTTCATAAGCAAATTATATTAAATGAAGCATCTAAATGTGTACAGATGTAAGAAATACTTAAAATATATACTAACCAATAAGTTATATCCACTGCAGTTTCTCCACATATCTATAGGTTCTGCAAACACAGCAACATTTTCATTTTTGTTAAAGTGTTCCAAAAATGTAGTTTTTCCACTGCCAACATTTCCTTCAACAACTACTGTAAATGGACGGCTATTATTACCTCGGGATATGGGAGACTGGGCCATTTTAGCGATTATATTCTTAATCTTATTCATATGTTCCTTAGTGGTGCAACATTATAAAATGTAATAGTTACACGAATCTTGGCAATTATTAAAATTGTATTAAATCACAACGTCTAATTACACTTCTCCAACACTATCCTAAAGCAAATGCCATAATAAGTAGAGAAACTGTAGATATTTATTTCCCTCCAAAAAACAACCGCCAATTATTTAAACTCCCTCCACCATTGACATTTTAAAGATACTGATCGTCAATAAATATTACAACAAAAGATACTTTTTAAGCAATTAAACTTTAGTTTAACTTTAGTAAATTATAGTATGTACTCTTATGTCTTGTTTAAAATTTAAACAAAAAACAAATCTTGGTTATTGAATCAATCGCAATAAGGGGGAAATGTGACTTTGTCGATATTTTCATATAGCCAGGAAGCCAGGAACATACGGAATTATTCAACACGTAAAATTGTATGATTGCACAATTATTGTTTAAACGATATTTTAACCCTTAAAAATGTAAATTATATATTACTTAGTCTGTAAGTATAAAGTAACGATTACTTTATCAATTACTTAATCTTTAAGTGATTTGTGAACTATTATCACCGCTTACATCATGATAATAATATATGATAAATGATATAATTATAATTTTTATTTTAAAGGTTTTTTGAAAACGATTATCGGATTGGAAATCGAAATGACAAAACAAATGAAAAATGTAATTATTACAATCAATTGTGGTCAATTATTACAATCAATTACAATCGTATATATTAATATGTAACTTAAACATTCAACAAAAATCAGTTTAAGAACGTCTTCACATTATGATAATCTATTATAATACTTTAATTTTTGATATATTTTGGTAATTTTTTAATAAAAAAATGCCAAAGAACTAAATTTAATTTTTTTATTTCATAGCAACTATCCCCAAGAAGAAGATTAAATCTTCTTTTTTCAAAAGAGAGAATGACAAGAAAAATGAGAGATAGCCAAACATTTTGCTACAACGGCAACTGTTACTGTTTTCCACATTGTTTTCATTTGTCGACATTCGACGATTTGACATTTGTAGGTTATATTACAGTTTGTTATTGCAAGTACATAAACATTTGAAATTTAATAGAATAAAAATAGCAGGATTTAATATGGGAGACGTAAAAATTGAAGAAATGGATTTGTATGAAATGCTAAATATTGATATCGGCAGTTCAATATCAGAGGTAAATATTAATTAATTTTTTTGGACAAAGTTCCATATATTAGTTATATATTGTATTGAATAATTATTCTAGAAATAAACAAAGTAAGTTCTATAGTATTCCTATTTAGATCACTATGTTGTTATCCTAATAATGTATCCCTTTATTCTACTTTGAGTAAAATTCGTTTGTAATTTTTACCACAAATTATTCATAACTTGTACTTTTGGGAACAAAACAAACTACCATTTACTACCTCTTACATAATCGTTAGTACCATTTCCCTGTAAGCCTCTAAATATTATTTTGGTTTGCAGTTGTAAAATTATTCCAATAAATTATTTATTAACATTTTTTAGATAAAAAAAGCATACAGAAAACAAGCCTTACAATGCCATCCAGATAAAAATCCAGATGATCCAAATGCTGCAAAAAAGTTTCATGAATTATCCAAGGCATTAGAAATCTTAACTGACGAGTCAGCCAGAGCTGCCTATGACAGAGTACTGAAAGCTAAAAAAGAGGCTGCTCTGAGGCATAGAGAGTTGGACAGCAAGAGGAGGAAATTGAAAGAAGACTTAGAATATCGAGAAAAACAGGGATCAAAACAAAAAAGTGCTGATGACCTATTAAAAGTAATTGGTTTAATTTTTCTATCCTTACATATAAGTAATTTCACACTAAACTAAAGACTAACTCATCTATATTTTTGATATATAATGTGTATCATCTATACATTATGACTCCTTATACTTGGTATATGGTATCTATATGGTATAATAACTACAAAATAGTATTTAGTTTCATTTTTAACAAATGGAAGTATCATGCAGTCAGTAGGTGAATATAATTACACATATTCTTCTTCTTTAGGTTCCTTCTATCAGTTGAAAGATGTCAGAGGTTGGAAATCATCATCGCTATTTTAATTTTATTGGCAGCGCTTCTGAATAATTCTAATGAGCTGCAATCGAACCACTCTCTCAAATTTCTCAGCCAGGATATTTTGTGTCGTCCTGGGTTTCTTTTCCCTTGCTATAACTAAGTATACTATTCTGCCCCATTATATGACCAGTATGAATCTTTCTAATTTTAACAGTTTTTATGACTTCACATTCTTTCTTCCTTCTTTGTAACACCCCTATATTAGTTACTTTTTCAGTTCATGATATTCTGTGGATTCTCTGTGGCACCACATCTCAAAGGAGTTTAATTTTTGATTTCAGACTGTTTTATTTTCCACGCTTTCATGCCGTATAGTAAAGTAGAAAAAACATAACAATGTAGCATTCTTGTGCGGATCTCTAGAATAAGGTCACAGTTGCAAAGTAAGTTCTTGTATTTTATGAATGTGTTTCTTGCCATTTCTATTCTAGATCTGATTTCTTTTGTTTGATCTCCATCTTCGGTTAGCTACTGTTCCTAAATATTTATATGTTGATTACTCTTTCAATCATTGTATTATTTATGATCAGGTTACCTACATTTTGTGTGTTTTTTGAGAATATCATTGATTTCGTTTTCTTGAGATTCATTTGCAGTCCTTGAGATTCACATGCATTGTATACATGTTGTATTATGTACTGTAGATCTTCCATGTCACTTGCAAATATGACTGTATCATCCACATATCTAATATTATTATTGCTATTTCCATTGACCAAAATACCTTCCACATATTTACACATAATAAAACCTATTCTTTTTCATTTTATCTTTTTATCAAAATCTTTTTTATTTGATCCAAAGCTTTATCTCTTTCCAGATATATATAATAATAAATATATAATATATATAATATATATATATATATTTATATATTTTAAGTACTTTATTATTTTAGTTTTTAATGTGCTTGTAAAAGTATTAGTAATTACACATATTGTTATTTATTTTATTTGTTTGGTAATTGTTTGTTGACTTTAGGCTGAAATTGAGAGATTAAGAAAAGAAGGATCGAAGCAAGTGCAGGAGGAAATAGAAATAGTAAAGCAGCAGCTACAGAAAGAAAAATCAAATCCACAGTATTGGGATGGATCTAAACACAGGATAAAAATAAAATGGTCAGCTGATAAAACTGACAGTAGCAATGGAGGATACAACCAAGAAATGTTAACAAGGTTTCTATCAAAAGTAAGTATATCCATTAAATGTGTTTCCTTAATGTTTTTCTACTGTCTTTGTTTTCTGGTGGTTAGTAGTAAGTATGGAAGTGGGATAGAGGTCTTGGAGAAATGGTGTGTGCACTAGCAAAACCTGTCATATTAGATTTTGAAATATTAATTTGATACATCTGTATATGATAATTTACAACAAATAGGTATTGTTTTACCAGTAGTTTCTTATGAGGAAAAATCACATCTTCTTCTTCTTCAGCCTTCATTTATCCATTGTTGGACATAGGCCTTCTCCAATTGCTTCTAAGTTACCTAAGTACTTTTGCAATTCTCATCCACTGCTTTCCTGCTACAGTTGTTTTATTGTCTATCTATCTCTTTATGGGTCTTCCCACGCTTCTTTTTGTTTCTCGAGGTCTCCAGAATATCACTTTATGAGACCACCTGTTGGTGTCTTGTCTTGCTACATGTGCTACCCATTGCCATCTCAATGTTGCTATTTTTCCCATTATGTCGGTTACTTTAGTGCTTCAACATATTCCGGTGTTAGGAATTTTGTCTCTGAGGCATATATTTAACATGGCCCGTTCAGTTACTCTTAATTGTTCTGCCATTTTTCTTGTTATTGCCGTCATTTCCAATCCATAAGTTGCAACCGGTAGTATACAAGTGTCATAGGATTAAGTATATTGGGATTTTTCTGTCTTTTAAAATGAAGCTCAACTTACCAAAAGCTGCCCATGACAATTGTGTCCTTTTAATTTCTAGGGTTTGATTTTCCTTTTCGTTTTTTAATTGCATGTCCTAGATATATGTATATTGTTCTACCTTTTCTATATTGATGTTATCTATCGTGATGATCTATCTGTCGTGTTGGTCACATATTTGTATATAATTACTGAGAGATATTTCACACATAATAGTGATAAAGTAGCTTTTGACATATTAATTCGAATTCGAAATTAAATAAAGTATTGTTTCGAATGTTCAAGCAAAACCGCAGTTTTCATGAAAAATATATTTTGGCATGTTTTTTTCAATGTAATAATTTAATTTATTACTAAGAAAGAAAATATATGTTCTAAACATCAAAGTTTTTTCGCTCTTCTAAAAAGTCATATATGTTGACTTATGAGGTTTCAACATTTGACAGTCAATATATTCAGATATATTTCACACCTTTACAAAATAAGCAAATAAAAACATAAAAAGCATCTCCCAAGAAAGGTGATATATATGGCTACCACTCACTTCAATTTTACCCCACTAAACAAAAATTTTCTCACAAAAAAATAAGTGACTGATACTATCAGCAGCTCCCTGAATATTTTTCCATTACTTGTGATAATATCTATTGTTTTATAGTAAACAATAATTGTCGTGTGATCCCAAACAGAAAACCTTGTGGAGTTGAAATCAAGGACCCTAAAAAGACCAAAGAGTTCCAAAACTTCCTTTAGCCTCATGTCTGGAAAGTTGTACTTTACCCGAGACAACTCACGCCTAAAATGTTCCGTCAATACTCACGGTTGGTCATTTTTACTGACTTTAAACTGACTAAAACATTAACACATTATTTTACAAAAAATAACTTTATTGTGAATGATACAATGTAAAAATAAACAGTATTTAAAAAAATTGTCTTGTTTTTAACAAGTTTAAAAATAATATGTAACATAAATGTTATTTTTTGTTTTTCCTTTGTGGTACAATATGCACACGTCCTATGATATTATATGCTCTAGCGGTTGCTGGTTCACTAATTTCCATTGTCAGCTGTCTGTGCTTGTTCATTACATAATTCTGTGGCAAAAGTTCTCAAAAAGAACAGTTGTTTTAGATTTGATTTCGTATTGAACTAAAATATAATTTTTCTATTTATTCCCACAATATTCAATAACAAGAAAACAATTTTTAGCGGCCATCTCGAGGTGTTACGTGAAACGGAATATCTACTTTCATTTCATATATACTGTTTCAATACCAACCCTTATTTTATTGTAGTACAATATTATTTCCGCTTTTTTTTTGTGACATCGTCGTGAACTTATCCAATATGGCGCATCAATACACATGATAGTAAAGTTATGTTACTTGTAAATCCACAAATAGTGCTGTTTACTTCTCTATTCTGGAGCTGACGAATTCTGGTGGTAGTTCTTTCTCGTTTTTTGGGATGGTTCAAACAACTGTCAAATATTTTTGCAGTAAATCATTTATCCATGGTTATGTTGCAGCCAGACCACATAATTGGTTCCATCAACTGTTTGACAACACTTGCAGCACTATTTATTATCTAGCAGAAATGGCCCCTCAGGTTGCTTCCCTGCATACATTTTCATATTCAGAGTGTAGTTTGAGAATCTGCAAATATATGCATCTCTTTATATATTAATGGAAACTACATATACCTCGAAAATCTTCGAACATTTCGCTGATTGTAATTTACGGTCCTATTGTATAATTTTTTTGGCATCTGTTTACAAATCCTTTTGCTAATTTGTCAGAATATTTTCGACTCCTCCGGTTCTCAATATTATCGAGTCTTAAGTAGCATATAATAAACTGTAACATGGACAACGATATTATGCACTGAAAATATTCCATACCGGTGCCATCAGTGGCTTATAAATCCGAAAGATTTAGGAGAAAAGCTAATGAAATACAGGCTAAATATAGTAGTCCTAAGAATGCTTTCATTTCAATGGCATCAATTACTTTGACAACCCTTTCTTGTGTAAAGCTGTCTTGAACATTCTGAATTTTTATATTCGTTATATAAGACTAGTTCCTCTATAAGGTATCGGGAAAAAACACTTCCACGAAGCTAGTGAATTTGTTGTGAACTTTGCAGTGTTTGCGGAACCTTCATAAAATCGAATACTATTGACAGGATTTGTTTTTAGATACCTAGTTTTGGTTGGATTTTTGCATCACAACATTCCGGACTTGCCTAAATAATTTTCAATTCGCTGGGTCAACGAAACTTCGTCGTAAGAATAAAGCATCTTCAATATTATCATCGTCATCATACTTTTTGTAATCAGACTGCTCAGTTTCTGTGTTGTGGTCGCTTTCTTCAAGAAAATCTTCTTCTGCGTTTGAATCGCCTCCAACTTCCTCTTCGTTTGATGATAATTAATCGTAAGGTTTTTCCAAGCGTGCGACTTTTACTTCATACGGATCCATTATTCGAAAATATTATTTTCATTATAATTAAAATAATTATTTGTAATTATTATTTATTAATAATTTCAATAATTGTTTCCAAAATACGTGAATATTTTTTTACGTGCGTTAGAATGCACGCCATTCGGTTGACATGATCAAACGGGGTTTATTTCACTACTGGTCGCCATTCAATTCATACATAGATCAACCTTCAACTTGAAATAATAAGACTTGTCGAGAAATAAGTCATTTGCGGGGCATTTGGCGGCAAAACAACCGGGGTGCGAACGTTCTCGGGTTAAGTATAATCAACATTTTGGGAAAGATATATTTTAAATTATAAATATTGTACAAGTAGAGGTGTGTATCTATGTACACCACATATTATGCTACCACATAAACTCCATGCAAAAAAGATGTTAAGAATAACCGGAACAGAGATAATGCAAATGTAATATACATATGTAATATCTAACAAAAGAATCATATGCTTTTTGTTTTTCATTTCAACAATTCTTAAAGCAAATTTTAAGTAACTGTAGCCTCATAACCGTAACTTTTATTTTGTAGTATGGAGACATCCAGGCATTAGTAATGTCACCAAAGAAAAAAGGGAGTGCGTTAGTTGAATTTAAAGAGAAATCTGCAGCTGTAAGTATTACTACATCCATTATAACTGCAACCATTTTCCACTTATTTCCTATTCTTTACTTTTTATCTCTTAATTTTTGCTTAGTAGTATAGAAACCGTCATAATTGCTTGCAATAGGTCTTCTGATAGACATATGTTTCCTCACAATACCTGCCGCCTTGTATTTATTATTCTATGATCTCACCTTTTCTCTGCTGTTGTTGTTTTTTATTACCAATATATACTCATAAATCATTATCCCGTATATTATTATATTAATTTATGAATAAAAGAGCTGTAGTGAAAAATGTGTTTCTGTAAAGTAGTCAAAATATCCAAGTCATGGATTTTAAACAATTGCAGAAAGGTCTACTGGAAAGAAAAATCAAGAGGAGTTCCAAATGCAGTTGATATTTTGAAGGACAAACTGACATCTACAGTTCTTGAAGAAAATATCACAGTAGAAGAAAAAACAGTATTTGAGGTGTACAGTAGAATGTAATGTGCTTCTAGTTATAACTCTCAACATAACACATGATACTCTTGGAAAGATTATGAGGTTTACCACTGCAGGATGTGTTTGTGTTTATTTGCATAGGTTTTTTTATAGAAATATTGGCAAATGATATTTCCATCCATCCAATGGCACTACAGCCCAAGCCAGGCTCCTTCATTAAACCTCTCCAAACATCTCTATTTACTGCTGTTCTTTTCCATGAACGCGTTTTTAGGAGATTTTTGGCATCCTCATCTACCTCGTCTTCCCATCTCTTTTTTGGTCTTCCAACAGGTCTTTTTCCTTGCATTCTTGCGTTTAGTAATTTTCTGGGGATTCTGTTCTCATGCATGCGGGCCACATGCCCTGCCCATCGTAATCTCTGCAGTCTAGTGTATTGTGCTAGTGTTGGTTCAGTGTATTGTTCGTATATTTTGTTATTATATCTAATTCGCCAGTTGTTATTTTCCTTTATTGGACCCAGTATTCTACGCAATATTTTTCTTTCGAACACGTCTAATGCATTGGTAGATTTCTGTGTTATAACCCATGTTTCACACCCATAACTTACTATGGGTCGGATTATTGTTTTATATACCCGGAGTTTTGTTTTCCGGTGTACGTCTCGCGATTTGAATATGTGGCCCATCGCGAAATAGGCTTTGTTTGCCAGCATAAGCCTTCTATTTATTTCCGGTTCTTCTTCATTATTTTCGACCAGATCCATTCCTAAATACGTGAATCTATTCACGTATTCTATATCGTCTATAAATTGTTGTTGTTGCGCCTGTCTATTTGATCTGGTTTGTATGAGTAGTTTTGTTTTATTTGTATTTATTGTTAGCCCTACAACTTCTGAACTCTGTTTCAACTGAACGTAGGTTTCTTCTGCCGCAGTCTTTGTTCTGCTCATTATGTTTATGTCATCTGCGTATGCTGCTAATTGGGTAGATTTGTTTGTAAGTATGTTATTTCTGCTCACCGTCAACCGTCTAATTACATATTCAAGAACAAGATTAAAAAGTGTTGGAGCCAGTCCGTCACCTTGTTTCAGTCCTTGCGTTGTCATAAACGCATCAGTGATCTGTCCTTGAATACATACATGTGCTTCTGTTTCTGTCATTGTCATTTGCACTAGTCTTATTAATTTTGATGGTATGCCAAATTCTTGTAATATATTAGGTAGTATTGTTCTATCTATTGAATCATAGGCTTGCTTGAAATCTACAAAGAGATTGTAGACGTCTATGTCATATTCCCATGCTTTGGCTAGTATTTGTTTAACTGTAAATAGTTGGTCAATAGTAGATCTATTTTGCCTGAACCCTGCTTGATATTCCCCGATAATTTTTTCAGTGAGGGGTTGAAGTCTTCGATTAAGAATGTTTGTGAGTATTTTGTATCCCGAACAAAGTAAAGAGATGCCTCTATAATTCTGGCATAACAGTTTGTCTCCTTTTTTATGAATAGGGCAGATTATACTTTTCTTCCATTGTTGTGGGATTTTTTCTTCTCTCCATATTTCTTGTATAAGCTGGTACATCTGTTCTGTCAAATTTGTTCCTCCCTGCTTGAACAGTTCTGCCGGTATCTTATCTATTCCCGGCGCTTTATGGCTTTTTTGCATTTGGATTGCTGTTCGAACCTCCTCTAGCGTTGGAGGTCTAGCCAATTCATTATCTTCTCCATCTTCCCACAGCTCCTGTTGTTGACCTTCCTGTTCTACCTGCTGCTGCCGCTGTTGTAGTGGTGTTTGTGCCCTTTCGTTTAATAATTCCTTAAAATACATCATCCAGGTTCTCTTAATTTCGTCCATATCGCTAATTATTTCCCCATTCTTATTTTTGCATAGGCTAGTCTTCGGTTTGTAACCCTGTCTTAAATGTTTGATAAGTTGGTATGCACTGCGTGTTTCGTTTTCCTTGAACGCCCTCTCTATGTTTAGTATCCGGTTGTTTTCGTACCGTCTCTTTTTCTGTCTGCATAGTTTATCAGCTCTTCGTCTTTTATTCTCAAATTCTGTCCTTCTCTCTCTAGTTCGTCTGAGTATGAAATTCTTATGTGCTTCATTTCTTTCGTGAATAGCTTGTTTGCATTCTTCATCGAACCACTGTTCTTCTCTCCGTTGAGTGTTTGTTCCAAGAACTTCTTGTGCCGTGTTTAGTATGATAGTGCTTATGGTGTTCCAATGATTTTCTATTGTGAATTCTTCTATGTTTTCTTCTAGTAATTTTTCACTCACTGTTCTCTCAAATCTTTCTTGTACCTCAGAGACTTTTAGGTTATCTAAGTTTAGTTTTTCTTGTTTCGGATATTTTTCCTTTGCTTGTCGACTGATTTTACATCTGAACCGTATCTGTACTAGTAGATGGTCGGAGTCACAGCTTGCTCCACGCCTACTTTTTACATCTAATATACTTGTGGCCATTCTTCTTTCAACCAGTACGTGGTCTATTTGATTGACTGTGTTTCCGTCAGGTGATATCCAAGTGCCCTTATGTATGTCCCGATGTGGGAAGCAGGTCGAACTGATAACCATATTCTTTCCAGCTGCGAAGTCTATTAGAAACTGACCATTCTCATTTGTCTCTCTATGCAGACTATGTTTCCCTATTACCCCTATGTACTCTTCTTCTTTTCCGATTTTGGCGTTTGTGTCACCTATCACCATTTTAATGTCGTTTCCTGGTATTGAGTCATAGATTCTTTCTAGATCTTGATAAAAAGCTACCTTAGTGTCTTCTTCCTGTTGATTTGTAGGGCAGTGTACATTTATAAAGGTTACGTTAAAGAATTGAGTTTTTATCCTAAGCTTGCAGATTCTTTCATTGATGGCTTGAAAGTCTGTTATCAGGTGCTTCATTGTATTATCTACGATAAAGGCTACTCCGAGTTCTTTATTTCCTTCATCTTTACCGCTATACAGAATAGTATGAGTTTTAGTGTCTCGGATACCTTTTCCCAGCCATCTAGTTTCCTGTACTGCAGTGATTCCAATTTTATATCTCTTCAGTTCGTGTAGAAGAATCCTCTGTGCTCCTGGTCTATTTAGTGTTCTGACATTCCACGTTCCCAGCAAAAATTCCATATTCCGTTGCCAAAGTCGTCGTCTTGATTTCCGTCCATTCCGAGGCCCTTCTGAAGGTTTCGTAGTAGTACTTTTTTACAAGGATAGGTTACTGGCCTATCGCCCAACCCCCTTTTCGGAGGGCCATTTCTCCCTTCCTCGTCAGCCCTGACCCTGCCTTTCACTGGGGTTGGTTACCCAATCTCCAGCAGGGTTGCTCAGGTTCTCCGGGGTTCACCCGTGCAGCCTAAGCTGCACTTCGTGGAGGTGAGGATAGGAATTGAGTAGGAGTGGCTAGGCAAATGATATTTGCCTCTAATTATTTAACTGCAGATGTTAGAACCATTATGCATGTACATGAAATTCTACCTCATACTTATAGACAGAAATGGTTAACAGGTCTAGATAGTCTGTATATTGAACAGAACTAGTGTTTCTAGCATGAAGTAAAAAATCTTCATATGAAGTATGGTTTAGTAAAAAACCTAGTTCCAACACATGAAAATTAATACAAGTTCCTATCATGCTCATATACAAAGAGGTCATCATCATCAGTTGACGCTACTGCCATTCTTGAGCCCTAGCTTGTTTCTAAACATTCTTACACCATTTCTTGTCAGGTGTCCGTCTTCTCCACCCCCTTATTGCACATCTCCCTTAAATTGTCCTGCACATCGAACAGATATCTGAGTTTAGATCGGCCCATTTTTTTTTTCTTCCTACCAGCCTATTTAGCATGGCTATTTTAGAATTATTACTTTTATCCATTCGCATAACGTGACCCACCCACCTTCGATGGTTTTTATGATATCTGCATCACCAAAAAGTCTAGAGTTCAAAATTACCTTCTCCACAGACTCTGTGAGAATGAAATTGAATTTTGTCTTTTTTATAAGTTAGCCAAAGCTAATTAGTTTTTGGGTAGGGATATAGTTTTATAGTATTGGTTTTCATGAGAAAATCTTACCACTTTTATCTTTAATTATGGCTAAAACTAATAAAATTTTAAAAGTGACTATGTAAGGTTGCTCTCAAATGGACTAAATTAAAAGAGAACCGTGCAAGTGCGCATGGTAAATTATGAATACTTTACCCCAAACATAATTTATTAAGAAAAGGGAACTTTTAAGTATACGCATCTGACATATTCGAAGCGATAAAAAACAATATCTACACAGAGGATTAAGTGAAAATACAGTCTCTTTAAAAAAATATTTCAACTTGATGAAATTGAAACGTCACAATTGGTACCCATATAATCAAGTCCTCTGTGTTTTTACATATGGTTTTATTTTTACTTTATTATTTTCTGTTCTTAATTCAGTTTTCATCCATGATCTTACCCTTCCTTTGTTTGATTATTCCTATTATTTTTATTATCTGTGGTCCTGTTAGCTAGTTTATGTCCGTCCATTTTTGCTTTTTTTAACCAGTTGTTAAAGTGGTTCTATTGTTTGATTTTAGGAAATGGCCGTGGATTTGGAAGTGGGACTGCCTCACAATCCTTTAAAATTGGAATGGTTGGGTGGCCCACCTCAAAAGAATCTACAAGGGAGCTCTTTGGTAAAAGAATCAGATTTTGAAAGTATTACTTTAACCAAATTGCGACAAGCCGAAGAAAGAAAACGTCTTATTGAACAAATGATGGCAGAAGATGAAGAAACTTAATTATAAATTAAAAATTAAATAATAAATTTGTACAAACGTTTTACATATACAGTTTTCCTGTGATGCTATAGCCATTCAATGACTAAACGTTTTAAACGTTAGGATTAGGAAATCTACATCTTTTTATAATCACACAATTCTTTTGTCAGAAATTTGTCATATTTCTTAAATTATGTGTAAACGTTTTATGTAACTCTAGTTATCTAAAAAAAATGTTTATTATTTATTGCCAATTATTAATTATTTCTGAAATAATTTATTTCCGATACAGTTTCTGGTTATTCTTGAAAGTTTTTTTTGAGGAAATCTGTATTGAATAGTCTAAAATAAATAACAGTAAGTGTGATACACCAAAATGTTTAAATGTTTAGTTAGCTTTTCAGGAATATTGTAGAAATCTTAATTTTGTAAATAGTGCACAAAATGTGATGTTTTATATCTAATTATGATATATTTCAAAAGACGAATGTTAATAAAATATTTTTTATTTTCTGTGTAATATTATTCTTATAGAAATATCTGAAACGTATTGTAAAGCGATATATTGAATTGTATCCGTAATCTGCTTTGAATATTCCTGGTAAACGCTGATACGGCCAAGGAAAGATGTTACTGGTACAATATAACAAAATAGGGAAGAACTGCGGGAACTAGAAACCTTAGAAAATAATATATTAGACAAAGAGTAAATTCCGTACTCAATTTTAAACGTTGTTGTCATATATACTTCTTTAGGCCTCGTCTCTAAAGGAGGTTGGCGATGACTTCTGTAAATTCGTCTCTATACTGTGCTTCTCTTATCAGGGTTTGAATGTCTAGTCCTATCCAATCCTTGATGTTACACAGCCAAGTCATGTGTCATCTACTAGTACAGTATAGCCCAAAATAAACAGTACTGAATTTGTAAATATTTAATTGTTGACACTTTATAACATGTTCTAAATGAGCTCCTCCTCTCTCAAGACAGACTTCATGCCGATATTCCAGATTTCTCGTAATGTTATGGAATAAAGGTTGTCTCCTATAAAGGAATAGGTTGTCTCCTTATGGAATAAAGTCCGCGAAGAAGGCTCTAACGGCATCCTTTAACTCATTGATGATTTCTGGTATCCGTTTAAAAACAGCAGTTTTAGCCATGCCAAAAATGTATGCGTCTGAAATGCCAAATTACGTGCACGACAAAATTGACGTAGATCAGAGATAAAGCGTGTTTACAATTTGTATGTACCTCTGTTGATTAAGTGTGACTTGCCTACCATTTTCTTCGATAAAGTATGGACCAATGATTCCGTGTCCCAAAATATATTGGCCCTTGCCACAATAGTCCACTTTACTGTGATAATTTCAGGGATGTAATTGTTGATGTACCTGAATTGCATACGAAAATGCACCCAGCTGCTTCAGGATTCTTTGCAAGGAAGTTCGTTTTAGCCAAGATGCAACGCTGTTCTTGTCTGGCTGGCTTTTGGGATTTTCCAAGATTCGCTCAAAAACACGTTCATGGTTATCGTTATTGTTAACTGTCCTGGGACGCCCTGAGTTCCTTTTCGTTAGCACAATATATAATCCGTATTTCTAAACTTTTTAACAACCTTCAAAGTTACAGAATTACTTGGAGAACGTTTATTAAACCGTTGTGTGAATTAATCATACACGTATTGCGGACTTGCATTATTACGTCGGCCGATTCCGTATGAGCGAAAATAATGCTCCACAAGAAACACTTTCTTCTCTGTACTTAACACTATTTTTAACAATTAGGCTTTAATAAGCCTAATTTACTTGACAGGTCTATACTAGTTATTTGCTATACCCTGTTTTTTAACCAGGAGGAGTAAACCAAAAAGACAGATTCACACCCAAGAAAGTTACTAGAAAAGTCACCAAATACATCTTCTTTTTTTTGTTGTATATCTCGGCCACAGAATAATAAACAATCAGAAGGGCCACTCTCAGATGCCGCCTTTGAAGTTTTCCAGCACGCGCGCCATGTTTTAGGAGGACACAGACATATGATTTGTGTGGTTATGTAATTGTTTATATGTATGTTTTAATTATATTATATTTATGTTATTATATTTAACAATGTTAATATAATTGTATAGTATGTATATGATTGCCGTAAGTCAAATAAACCTGGTTAATTTTTCCATGCACACCACATAAACAACACTAATTTCTTTAAAATCCTCCTAAAACATGGCGGAACGTCTGCGCTTAGGAGATGCGCGTACTTAATTTTCCGTGGAGAGTGGGTATTCTGTTTGTTTATTATTCTGTGTCTCGGCTTTGCGGTAATCGAGTAATCAATACCGGACCAATGACGTATAATATATAGCCTACGCAGTCCCCTATTCTCGCTATAGAATCGAGTGTCCGAAAGATCTCGGCTCAAGGTTGAAGGTATGTTTATCAGAACAGCGGCGTGCTCATTTATATGTTAATGACAATAATTATTTTTTTAATTAAAATTAAATATTTATGATTTCTTTTTGTTCCTGTATAAGAGAAATAATTATTTTGATAAAATAGTATTGCATTATACTAAAATAGTAAGTTAATAACTCTCAACAATTTAAAATAAAATTTGCTTGTCACACAAAATGGAGAAAATGTTTTCATACGTCCATGATGTTTTCAAACACAAGATCAACTTCGTGATGCTTCGTAAGAAATCATGAACTTCGTGCATCTTCGTATCAAAACAATAAACAAATAACAAAGGTATTCATGTTTTGGACACTTTTTAAAGCGTTCACCGAGTCTATATATTATACGTCATTGTACCGGACAACCTTACACGTCAATTCTAACCTAACTTTATGTTTTAATAATATTTTTTTTTAATTCACTTCCAATATATATTACAATTATTACAATAAAAAAGGACGTTTTTCACATTTGGTCCCATGTATATATATTTAAATATCGGGTGATCCAGTTTTATAGATCTTTTGAGTCGATGGTACTTAATTTAGAGAATATTTTGATCCAGAGAGTCAATAATGTTACAGATCTAAGTATGGTTTTTCACAGAAAGTTGTCTTTTAATTTGCAAATAGATCTTATATGCAACAAAGCTATGCAAATGCATGTATCAAAAAGTTAGAGAGAGTTCAAAGATTTCTGAAATACTGTTCTTTTAAACTGCGTAGACCATATTCTTATTCTGGTGTGATTAATCTTGAATCTATGTTTTTTTTGCTTACCAAAGAATTAACTTTGACTTTGGTCATTATTTTTAAGCTTAATAATCCAATCTCCTGAATTGCTGCAGCCAGTTTGTTTTACATATTCCTTCCCATTCACTGCTTTAGAATTGACTTTTTCATGTTTCATATCACAGAATAAATTACGGTTCAAATATAGGTGTGGTCCTACTTTTCATTTCATGCATGGTAATCAGTTACCTCATTAGATAGATTTAACTTATGTATCAATATCTTAAGGATCTATTTGAAGCACTAAAATGCAAAACAATAAATTTGTATAAATAAGTGTGTACTTGCAATTTCTTTAATACTGGATTCTTGTTTAATTTTGACAGTGAGTTTGTCCCATTTGTTATCAATAAATAAAATTACTAAAAAATACTGGATTTCTGTGACATAATCCACTAATTCAATCTATTATGTTACATTCTAGTATAATTTTGTAGTTTTCTTGTGATGATCTACAACAGGAAGAACAAAACCAACTGTATCAATACAATCAAAGTAAAACACAACATTACTAATGTTCTTTTATTGTGATGAAAACAAAATGAAAATGCTTCTTAACAAGTATACACAAATTTAAAAGATAGTTGCCGTTTTTCTTATGATAATTAGATATAAATATCATACATTTATAAATTTATAAACACTGTAAACTCTATTTATTATATATATCAGCTAGAAAAATATCACATATTAAATACTATTATCGCATATCACCAAGTCCAAATGAACAACTACACCATTTTGAATTTCTTGATTTATTTTTTCAGCAAAAATTGAATCTATTTCAGATATTTGAGCAAGAAAGTTTTGTTTTTGGTCAGCAGCCCAATGTAAATTCTTTGAATAATTTCCCCTAAAAAATAACTATGGTAAGACATTCATAATATACACAATAAATCAATCATCCTATAAAGTAAGATAAACAATCTATAGTTATGCTATGTAATATTTGCTGCATTGAATCTGCATATGTAAAGTAAAAATATCCTTTTTTTTTCTTTTCTTCCCTTTGCATGTTCTTATATCTGTTGAACCAAAATACTTGACAACATTCCAGTAGAGTATACAAATAAAAACTTAAAACTTAATATTTAATAGTAACAATAATATACCTGATTATAAAAATGAAATCTATAAAATGTTTTAGTTAATTTTACTATATAATTGTAGCTAACCCATATTTACATACCAATATTTGTACTTACTTCAAATTGATTTGCTTCAAGAATTTATATAATAATGAACGACACATATTTTGGAAGATCTGAGCGGTTGTCAATTTCACTTAAAATTTTACCTAAAGTGAGCATTTCATTCTTGAAAAAGAAGCTGTGTACTATCTGTCGTATAGATGTTTTAACTCTTTCATCCTATGTTGCAAGAATATAAGGTCGACCTTCAATATTTTTAGGACATTTTACTGCTCCAGTCTGCTTATACTCTTTATTTGTTCTAAATTCTATTCTTGTAAATAGTTGAATTTGCAATACCTAAAATTAGCACATTACTTTAGTACCTAAGTCTTGATTTTAATAATAACTATTCTGTAAAACTAACCTGCTGCCTGTTTTATTTTTACTACCGTGGCTGTTATTTTTATTCCAGAATTATCAATTTTCATGTTTGTACATGTTTATAGTTCATTATTTCTCATTTGATGATAAATAATCCAAATCTACTCGGCGTTTTTAAGGTGGAGAAGAATAATTACCACTAGTACTTGGCATTGAATCCATATTATCTTAATAACACTAATATGTCGCTAAATAGTTCTTAAAAGAACTGTTTTTTTATATAAATGCAAACGAAAAATCTAAAGATGTAAGAAATAACAGAAAATACAGAAAATTGTCGATATAAATTTTGAATTTTAAAATTTTACAAATGTCATTAGTGTCAATATGTCATAATTTAGTGGAGTAAACTTGCCTGCGCTTCGACCAATTACAAACAAGCATTATGGCGCGGAAAATTTGAATTACTCCTCCTGGTTTAAAAACAGACCATAGTTAATTTGAATATGACATCGCACACAAAGAGACATCTATGTTTCAGTTTCAGTACTGTTTATTGTGGGCACTACTCATCGAGCAAAAAGACAATAGAGGGAATGTAAAGGTAGTGGGGGCAAACATATTATTAGACAGGAAGTGCGATCTTTAGAGGCCACATTAAACAAGGAAAGAGAGTCTCTCTCCTTGTTTGACATCAAATTTAGTTGGGTTATGTTATTGTTTGTCTCAAATGTCACATGAAATCTTATTTATATTGAAGTTTTTTAACAATTGTGTCGCATTTTAGACTCTTATCATTAATAATTAATTAAAACTTTCTCGTCTAAGACACATTCTGAAAAATATTAGATAGCTACTGTTAATAAGTGTCGGAAATTTAAATTCGCGCATTCGCATTTCCGGATATGTCCGCCATCAGAGGCCACTTTTTTGGTCTCCTTTTCATAAGGATTAGATTCCCTCTTTTGTCTTATTGCTCGATGGCACTACTGTACCACGTTGTCCTTCCATTATTAGTTGAAGATACCAGAAGAGCAAGCGGGTTTGCCAAAGGTACACTAGAACACCTTTTGAATATAAGATAAATAATCGAGAAGTCAAGAGAATTTAATATCCTGTTATATATTTGCTTTATAGATTATCGCAAGGCATGCCAAAGATAAATGGCGTAATTTATGACTCACATTAAAAAGAAGTGGACGTGCCAAAACACCTGATTTCCCTTATAACTGAAATATACAAGCATACCACGGTATCCGTAAAAGTACATGACATACTTTCAAATGAATTTCACCGAAAACAAGGCGTCAGGTAAGGATTTATGTCTCCACAACTGTTTAATATATACGGAGAACATATTAGGAATGTGCTTGAAGGATGGGAAGAAGGCATCTCAATAAATTGCCGAAAAACAAGCAACCGACGCTAGCAGACGGTACAGTCATGCTTGCTAAAAACCAGGAAGACTTAATTTATCTCATAGAACTGGTTGAAACTGAGAGTAAAAGGTTTGGTCTGCAATTAGATATAGCAGACAAAAATCATAATCGTGAATAGGCAACACAATCATCATATTTGTATCTGGGATCATTGATCACAAACACAGGGAAGTTACAGGAAAAATAAAACGTAGATGTGATCAAGCCAAGATTGCTCTGGAAAAGATGACTAAAATGTGGAAAGATCCCAATATTTCAAATAAGACTTGTCAACTCATTAATATTTCCAATAGTGAAATATGGATGCGAATCTTGAACATTAAGTACCCTTTTAGTTAAAGCGACTGGTGTCCGCCACTGATGATGGTGCCACAGTGTCATTTCACCGCACTCGTCAAACCGGTATTTAATTATGTGCCTATAGTGATGCCAAATAATTGGTTGCCTTCGTCATCATCATCACCCAGTCCTTTGCGTCCATTGCTGGACATAGGCCTCCCTCATTTTTGTTCATTGTGCTCTGTCTTGAGCACTTTTCATCCAATTTCTTGAGATCGTCAGTCCATCGTGTAGGGGGTCTTCCTCTACTTCTTTTGTCTAATCTCGGCCTCCACTCAAGCAATCTCTTCGTCCACCTTTCATCACTGATTCGGGCGACGTGTCCGGCCCAGTTCCATTTTAGTGTGGCAATTCGGGAAATTACATCGGTAACTCCTGTTCTTCGTCTTAGGTCTTCATTTCTAACTCGGTCACGAAGTGATATACTCAGCATTGATCTTTCCATTTTCCTCTGAGCTATTTGCAGCGTTTTAGAACTTGTAGCTGCCAATGTCAAAGTTTCGGCACCATAGGTCATCACAGGCAACACACATTGGTCAAATGTTTTACGTTTTAAAGAAATTGGTATATCGATTTTAAAGATGTTTTTGAGTTTTCCATATACTGCCCATGCTAGGTTTATTCTTCTTCGTAGTTCGCATGTTTGGTTATCTCTTGTGATCTTTATTTCGTGTCCAAGATATATGTATTTTTTCACCAGCTCTACTTCGTTGTCTCCAATATTGATATTTCCGCTAGGTACTAGGTTTGTCATGAATTTTGTTTTGGAGATGTTTATTTTAAGACCCACGCTAACTGAAGTTCATGTAGCATTGTACATATCTCCTTGAGGTTATCCGAGAACAAAACTATATCGTCTGCGAATTTTAAATTTGTTAATTTTCTGCCGTCAATGTTCAGGCCTTTTTCTTCCCAGTTAAGTTTTTTACAAGCATATTCTAGTACTGCGGTAAACAGTTTAGGCGATAAGGTATCACCCTGTCGGACTCTTCTGTCGATTGGGATGTGATCCGTCTTTTCATGTAGTTTCACCGACATAGTTGCGTTTTTGTATGTATTGTAAATTAACCTTGTATATCGATAGTCAATATGGCATGCTTGCAGTGCTTCCAGGATTTTGTCAAATTCTACCATGTCAAAGGCTTTATGGAAATCTACAAAAGCCAGAATGAGTGGTCGATTGTATTCGATAGTCTTTTCTATTACCGTTTTAATGCTCTGTAGGTGATCATTTGTTCCAAATCCGGTACGAAATCCCGCTTGCTCTATTGGCTGGTAGAAATCAAGTTCTTTCTCAAGACGATTCGTTACTATTCTTATAAAGAGTTTGTATAGGTGACTAAGAACACTATAGACTAGGTCTATAGTGTTCTAATTCATGGGGATCTCATTTTTTATACAATAGAATTACCTCAGCATTGTGCCATTTGTCGGGTATATTACTGTCCAAAAGGCACATCTTAAAAAGGTTTTTTATTTTCTTAAGTAGGCAAGTGCCTCCGATTTTGATTGCATCAGTAACTACACAATCTTCGCCTGGAGATTTGTTATTCTTAGCTTTCTTAGGGCTAGTTTTATTTCTATCTTTAACCTTGACCATTTCTAGCTTTAATCTTTATTATCTGCCTTGTCCCCGTTTTTAGTCTTTTTCTCAATACTTTCATACTTCTATTGATCTCAATGGCATGTTCGATTTATTCTTGGTTGTATTTTCGAGTGTCTTGTCTAATAGCTTTGGATATTTCTTTATTTAATTTTTGTAGTTCGTCGGGTTTAGTTTCCGTCTCGCTTCTCATTTCTCTTCTTTTCTGCATTAGTTGCCTAGTATTTTGGCTAATCTTCTTTCTGAGTTCTAAGACAGAATTTGTTTTGAATTTCCAGTAAAGCATTTGTTAATTTATTGTTTAAGTCGTTTATATTATTTTCTGTTTCAGGACTACTAAGTATGTCGGAAATAAATTGCTGAAAACTATCTACATCTGATGGTTTCATCCATGGTTTTGATATGTTCTCCTTTTTAATCATCTTATACCTCTCCTTCTTTAAGCTTATTTCTATTTTATCTCGTACCATTCTATGATCGCTACTGTTAACAAATCTGTTTAGAACCGTGATGTCTTTAACGGTGTGTTTTTTGTCCGTGATAATAAAATCTATTTCGTTTTTCCATTAGGACTTTGCCATGTCCATCTTCTCTGTGGTTCCTTTTTGAAAAAAACTGTTCATTTGGAATAGTTCATGTTGCAGCACGAACCTTAACAGTATTTCGTCATGTACATTTCTACCATCCAAGCTAAAGTTTCCCAGTGGAGTTTCTGTAGGGTTGGATTTCATTCCTGTTTTGGCGTTAAAATCACCGCATATAAAAGTAAAATGTCCTTGATGGTCTTTAAGAGCAGCTTCGATATCATCATAGAATAGATCCACTTCTTCTTCATCATGGTCTGTTGTTGGTGCATAAGCCTGTATATTTTCATATTATACCTTGTATACAATTAGAATACAAGGTATAATATTAGAATACAATTAGAATACTCCTGAGTAAGACAAATCACTCTTGAGGAAAATTTTTTTTAGCGATACTATACTTGTTTGGAGACGCTTGTGTATAATGACGCTTGTGTAAGCCGGTTCCTCCCAAGGAATTATTGTCGTCACCTACGTGGTAAAAACTATGTCCTGATTTTAGTTTAATTAAGTGTTCGCCACGTCTTCTGACTTCGCTGAGACCGACTATGTCCCACTTTATGTTTTCTAGTTCGCACTCAAATCTTTGGAATTGGGAAAGATCGGTAAAATAAAAAGTATAAAAGAATTTATGCAGAATATTTGCAGTATGTATTCACGCGTTATTCTCATTAGTTTCTCGGTTCTGGTCGTATTTCTCTTACAATTATTATGGAAATAGAATTGCGAAAGAGGCATATAAAAGAAAAAGAACCAAAAAATTTATAAATTTAATATCATTGACGATACAATTACTGTGCAAATTAACAAAATAATTTTGTATTAAAATCTACATAAAATTAAAAATCTTTTGAGTATATCACAGCTAATTCTAAAATTTTATAAAGGAATTGCAACAGTGTCTTTTGATTTTACATATATTATGTCACATCGGGTACAGAATAATACCTGAAAAATTATAAGTTTCCTGATTTTGTGCTTAAATAACAAGATTGGTAGATTATGTAGACCGGCAGAAAAAGTGTGTATGCAAATACTATATTCATATTCTAATGATATCATTTATACAGTTAGGAAATAATCATTACGCGGCCCATAATATCATTAGGAGTATTTTATTTTCTGGCAATTATAATTCACTTATTATAAACTGACTTCAATCATCATTGTGGACATCGATAACAACGCTGAAACAAGAACGAATGTGCTCGCTGTCAACCAAAACGAGTACCCTTGTTTTAATAACGATAAACCGCAGTCCGCACCTGATTATTGATAAAATATGAGTCTTTTTCTATACACCGGAGGCAAAGAAACAGCAAACGTAATGGAGATAAACAGGAGACCAATCGAAGGAGGTTAATCCACTCCATCGGCTGGATTGTGAATGGCTGGTTTGTGAGATGCTAAAGGCATTATTCACATTAGTTACCTGAAAAGGGATACAGCACTAACCTGTGTGTACTATGCAGCTTTATTTGACTGTTTCAACACCAATTTGATTAGGAATTGACCTACAGTATTCACCAGAATTAGTCTGCTGTATTTCCTTGTTCCCAAACTTAAAAATAGTTCGGAGGACGCCCGAACAATGGGGACCATAGCTGAAAGTTCATACTATTTTGATGAGCTTGAGTTATAGTTGAGCTTATATATGTGTATTGGAAAAAAAAACTACGTTAAAAAATAAATAAGAAAACTTTTAATGTCAAAGCATCTACGTAGATAAGTGACAAATGACAAGTAACAAATCAAAGAAACAGTATTTAAGTAAATTACCTTACCTTAATTTATCGATTTGTCTATGGAATCCAATATAGTGTATATTATTGTAAAAACTAATATTGCTAAATCTACCAACACTTTACTGTCTTCTGCATAGAAACAATAATTTTGACCAAATGCCATGTAATGTGTAGTTTTAATATTTAGACAGACTATCAGTATCACTATCAGTTATCAGTAAGATAAGTTTACCTTATACCATGTAGGTTTGGTAAATGTTTTCACTTCATAATCGATTTTATTACAGAATAATTATCCAGTTCACACGGCTCCAACCATAAGAGGGTGGGTCAACAACAATAACATGAATGTTTCTCTGTTTACAGCAAAATGTCCTGACTCGACACTCGAGTGAAAATTGATGGGGCTTCATACTCAGTCAGAAAGATATTTCGATGAGACTTAAACCTACCAAACGAATTCGTGAATTTTTACGAAATGCGACATTTAATTTTATCCATGACAAGATTAGAAAGTGTTGTGTCTGCGAATGACTGCAATAAAATATTAATAACACTAATAAAAGCGATATAATTTTGTACTTAATACAACACCCCCCTCCTTTATAAGACCACTGGCTTTGGCCAAAGTCATGCTTACAGGGATGAATTTTAGTAAAACAACGCATGATAGGCAAAGAGCGTTCACATTTGGATTGCACACGTATTAACGAGCAATAGAAGTATAGTTTCCGTGAACATATAAGAAATTTATACATGTTGCTGTTACTAATCCCTCAATTATCTTTGAGACGGGTGGCAATACTAAACTTACCGGTTTGTACGTTTTGAAATAGTTTACTAAAACCGGACTTTGTATTATTTACAGAACTATGACTCAGTTAACTGCCAGTGCAAATAAATTATTAAAATGAAATTATCTACACAATGCTTCGTATTAAAAAAAATTTGCTGTAGACGAATTAGTTAAAATTAGAATCAATTATAAACGATAACAAACATTTATCATATTCAATGCACTCATTACGTGAATTTTATGGAGTTTGATTATTATCTGTTTTATATCGTGTTCACTTTAAACAAAATGGACTTCCGATAATGAAGCTTTCTATCTTTAAATATAACAAAATTAAAAAATCATTAGCAAATCCAACGGAGAAAGTTTTTTACTATCGGTAAGAACATTATAGATTCAAAGCTGGATTACAATGAAAATATGACGAGTAGCTTGTTTAAGGATTGGTTTGAAAAGAAAGTCTTGCTAATTTGCCTCCAAAAAGTGACATTGTAATAGATAACGCGACGTATCACAGTGAACAAATTTGAAAAATCCCCGGTGGACGATCGACGAAAAAACAAATATCGGGTTTTTGTATGAAAATGATTTGTACTTTGAAGAAACACATACAAAAAAAGAAATGTTGGAGTTATTCACACAAAAGTGTTTAAGAAACAGTTTGTTATAGACGAATTAGCCAAACGTGATGATCATATTACATTGCGATAACCTCCCTATTACTGTGTTTTCAACCCTATTGAAGTAATCTAAAGCCAACTTAAGGGAAGTTTACGGCGAAACAACTGCTGTCCCAAATTTAGTAGCCAATCGGTGTCACCTGTTGTAGAAGAAATCAAAAAGATTTCCCCAACACTGTAGCAAAATTGTGTTTCACATGTTATAAAAATGAAAGATCACTACAGAATATTAACCTTACATATTAAAGGAATAATTATTCGTTTATTAAACATTCGATGATGACGATTCTAGTAAAGATGACAGCAATAGTGACATATAGTTTTATAATTTGTATTTATTGTTTCCATCTAAACTTAATTTTATTTTCCTTCCTTTAATGTTAACTTTTTTAATTCTGAATTTTGCTACCACTCTTTTAATCTTTTAATGTTATTAATATTATTCTGGAGGGTTTGTTGTTTGTTGTTATAATACTACGGTTGACAAAATCGGCAGGGTCATCTCACCAGCGTCAGGCAAAATTTTCTTATATCTTGACGGAACCTATACATCAACAATATTTTTAGTTATGATCTCATGGTCAGTTTATAATAAATGAAATACACAACGCTTTTCTGCTTAATATCGACGACTATACAGCATAAATTGTCTCAGTTTCGTTCGTATACACATTTTTCTCTTAGTTCTTTTTTTTTCAATATATATTAAAAAAATCAAAAATATAACAATAAAGATAAAAAGAATTCAAAATTAAAAATAAATAAAATTGATCTTGTATATAAATAACACTTACAATTATAATTTTAAATATAAATCTAAGTTTAACTTAGCTTATTTCATATCGTTTTTATTTTGCTCTTGAAAATCTGCAGTATTTGTGGTAAAAAAGACTGATATGTCACCAGTTATATATTTTATGGTATATACAATATTATTCACTTCCACAACCTACCCAACTTTATTGTTTGTCCTGTTATAGTTTTATTTTTTTCTTAACAATTTCATGAACATCTGACAGAATAGTTTTTGTCGCTGTGTAGCCGGTGCTGTTTATTTCGTTACTACAAACTACAGAGTAATGAAAGACGTGATAGACGATTAAAAGTAGTTACAGTAGATTATAGTGTCGTTCATTATTAAACTTCCTGTGTTTGTAATATTTATAGAGTGATGTATTATTATTTGATGTACTTGTGTAGGACCAATTCTGGTTTGAGTGCTTTCATACTAATTTTCAAAGGGTTTTATTTCCTGAGATGAATTGTTTACAACAAAAAAAAGTTAGTTTATGAAAATGGCTATCAGATGGTAGAAGTGTCGTTATTTTTAATCGAAAAGTTTTTTCAACATTTTGCATAATATCGTCATATTTTGAGATATGTCATCCTTTCTCAAACACAATACTGTGAAGAATAATGCATTATTTTAAGTTGTGTCATTTTTGTTAAGAAGTTAAGGTTATGTTTTAAATGAGTTGTAGTATTCCTTTGGGTTATGTCAGTTTAGAAAACTTTTTGAATTTTTGAACCCAACTATCTACAAATTATTTTGACTTATTTTAACTACAATATACTGCAAAATATCAGTATGTTTTTATTTTTTACACTATAGCGTCTTTGTTCTTATGACAAATATCCATTTGTAAAAAACACGTAAAAATTTTTAATAAATAATTGAATTATCTCCAAACACCCAAAACATTTGTTTTAAAGAACACAACATTAGAATTTTATGGCCTAAAATAGGATTAAGGAAGTATGTGACTAAGTATAGCTTTTTACAGGCTATACACATCAAAGCCAAAATATTAGCCTGTTCCAAGTTATGAGTAAGGTTTTATACTTTTAAAATTTATTGATCTTTTAAATGGCTATTTCTAAAAATTGTCACACTTTGACATATGACTGTCTTCTTCAGAGGTAGCTATATTTATACCTATATATTGTAGTACTGTTCATATTAAGGGATAAAATGAACGACCTGTCCGTGAAACGGTTAAGAAAAAATTTTTAAATAACGATAGGCTTCTGCAAATTACTCGCATAACAAAAATGTTTTTGACTACATTTTACAATAAAGGAGTGTAGGCTTTCATCAGTCTTACAGGTAGTGGTGGTTTGGAACTAGCTTTTCCTGGCGTTATACCTACAACTGCGGCAAAATTTATTAAATGCACTGCGGCAACGGTCGGACATATACTCCGCTAATTAAGAAAGCGTAAGATATATCCGACTTCTTGGAATATCCTCCCTATTTTCCAGATTTGGCTCCATCGGACTTCCATTTATTGTCAAAACTGAAACCTTCATTTTTGATAAGTGATTTTCGTCCAATCGTTAGTTACCGCGACTGTAGATGAATATTTTGTACCGCTGCAAGGGGAACACCATAGGAAAAGAATAACGGCATTGGATAATATGTATTGCTACAAGAGAAGATTATGTTCAGAAACAAAAGTTCTTTGAAAGCATAAATTGTCGTTTTCTCTATTAGGCCACAAATTTTTTAGACCACCAACGATAACAACATAGTACAAAGGTTGATATCAAAATGGAAATTAAGATCTCGCAGGATGTTCAATAAAGTGTTAAGACAGGTATGCTTCTCTTGGAAGACAATAATTTATATAAACATGGGTATTTCCCTAAATAAAAACATGTACATGTACATGTAAATTAATTACGGGCCTTATCTCTATATTTCTTTACCTTTTACGCCAATTTCTGAAGCCTGTGCACTTTCTTCTCTAATTTGGTGAATAAATGGAAGTTAGAACATATTGTTTGAAACAAATTATAATAAACTATTTCATTATCTGGCAATAACTATTTGTTTCCTAAACTTACATTTTCCCGCAACGTATTTTTAAACAAACTTTAGGCAAACTTGTATACTTCTAGATATCTTGTCACTATTTTGCAAATAAGTTGCTGAACTAAATATACCAGCGAGAATGAAAATAAGCCAAGCCAAAAATAGATTTAAATTTGATTAAAATATGTTTTAAATCAATGGCTCGTTCACAATATCACTTTCAATCAAACTTTGTCCACTGGCTCTTCACATTGACTTTACTACTGTTACCAAATGGATCGAAATTGTTCTGATTCTGTACGTTGGAGAAATTAAAGTTTAAGCCGTACTCCTGCAGTAAATCTTGGTCATTCTGCGTCTCTCTGGGCACTTGTTGCTGTTGTTGGAAACTAGAGTTCGAAACGCCACCGTTTTGTTTAATACTGCTGTTTTCATAGGTATACAGAGGATTTGATATCGTTAGTGGAAGTTTGTTTTTATTACCGGAAAGCGTTGGTGTGGATTTAGATACGAGAGGATCGAAATCGTCGATATCTGATGTAGAGTCCAGTCTGATTAAGTCTTCAGTCTCTTGGTTCTGCTAAAACAAAACGCTTTTAGTGATGAATAGTAAGTTTAAGTAAAGCATTGAATTACATCTCATATTTGTAAGTATTTGTAGTTTATACCAAAATCTATGTGGTTCATGTTAGTTCACAAGACAAGACCGTAAAATTAATACCTTATCTACTCCCTAACATTTTGCATATTTGCTCTGCTTCTGCTAAATGTACAGTGTGAACTATCGGATCATATGAACTGTATTGTAAAAGTTCATTCGTTTAGCAAATTCCCATCTGTAAACACACGCAGGTGTTGATATACGCCCTCTCATTCGTCAAGAGGCTATTAAATATAATGTATTGCCTAAGATAGACAGATTCTCATGTTACAGATCCCAACTTGCCAGTCTGTTTAAATTCAAATTGTATCCTATTGGATTTAAGTTATAGATTATATATATATATATATATATATATTATATGATATATATATATATATATATATATAGTTAGTTATTGTTAAGTTATTTACTGGTAGTGTTATTTTTTAGAGTTTAGTTTAATTGTGATTTAATGATTAAATTTCAAGAAATTCTTACACTAATAGTTTCAAAAGTAAATATTTTAAAAATCATATGATACACATCAGTAAGAGCCTGTTTGGCTTTCACGTGCATCTGTTGACAATTGGGAATATGTAAAATGAATGTAGTTTACCTACAATTTGGATCCCGACAAGGTTCCCTTACTGTAAATGAAGAGCAAGAAGCCGAGCAAATGGTTTAGTATAAAAACTCTTCGTTTAGGCTTAAACACACGCTGTAAAACAAAAAAATGCAGGTATTAATTTGTAATATCATTAAATAAAAGAATGTATAATGGGATGTTGTAAAGAATTATATAAATATAGAAGCATAAAACTTCAGCAACTATATCCCAAGAGCTACGCCAACGTGGAGAACAATATTCAGCAGCTTATATCAAAAATGAATAAATTATTGAAGGATGTATGCATAAACCAGTAATAAGGACTATATTGACAGATAGGTTAAAACAAGATAAGGCTTATCAAACACATCACCGAGAACATTAGATAGTCAGCAGTGTCAACTGTTGGAGATACACCTTTCTCAGTCGTTTTCGATCTTCTGCCTAGCAAATTCAGTTTGATGTAATATATCTTAAACCTACCCATACTGACACGACTATACACAATTCATCATCCCATTACACACAACATAAACTGGCAGCCTATCATAGTATGTTAGATAGATTAACAGAAATTCCGATGTCAAAATACAGCTTTGAGACAGAATTAAATATCATTAAGCAAATAGCTTTAAACAATGGATACAACGAACAAACATTTAATAAAATTTTAAATCAAAAACTACACAAGAAAGCCCTGAAAGTAGTATTTCCACCACCAGAGAAAAACCCAGTACCTTCTGCTCGATTACTTTTTCTTCTTGTAGTGCCTTCTCCTATCGGAGGTTCTATCATCATAGCTATCCGTACCTTATTGGTGGCTGCTCTAAAAAGATCTACTAAGCTGCAACTATACCACTCTCTTAGGTTTCTCAGCCAAGAAATTCTTCTTCTTCCTGCTTGATTACAGATACAGGCAAAATATCAACAAAAATAGCCATACACATAAAAAAGAAAGGAATAACACCAGCTTTCAGAACAAACAACAACTTATACAAATATATTAAAACAACAAGAGCCAACTTACATCGGTCAAACTGGTAGAAATTTTAATAAACGAATAGCAGAACATAAAAGGAACAATAATAGAAAAACAGGTTCTACACACTCACTTCTTTACCTTCTAGATCATAATCATTCTTTTAATGACGAATTTCAAATTCTTCACTTAAAAAAAGGCCTTAAGCTATCTTTGTTAGAATGTATGAAAATTAACAAATTAAAAAACACAGACATAATTCTGAATGACCAACTTAAGACAAACAGTTCTCCCCTCCTCAACCTATTTCGTTAAAGGACTATAAAATGTAAACGCATACCAAAAATAGATCACTTGAGAAAGGCACCATGCCGAAATAGCTGTAGTGATAAGATTTTATAAAAAAATTTGTGGAAGTTTTGAAAACAAAGTTTTCAGTGTTTTATTGTTACATAAAATTAATTTCCATCAAGCAACGGTCGAATCCATCAATTATTTAAAAAGGTCAAACTGGACCGGATTTTTTTTATTGGAAGCATAGCTTTCTTATCGCGGGTTACGATGGTCGGTGTGAAAATAAAATAAATTAAATTAAAAACCATCGCTCCGTGCTTAGACGATAAGAAAGCTATGCTTCCTTTCCTCGGTAACTCCCGGAGTGCCACATCCAATTTTTTTGTATATTCTTTAGACTGAAGCTGATGTGTTCAGCTTCAACTGACTTTGGTCTTCAATGCTAAATCGCATCGAACGTAATTTTTTATTAATAATTCATATTTACTTTTTATAAGTAATAGCTGCAGATTAAAAAACTTTGAAAATAATTGTTTGTAATACACTTTCTCACATTTTTGATGTAACTGTTTTTGTCATCTATTTTTTGATGTAAAATAGATCTTTTACAATTTTTATTGATCTTTTTTCCAAGATGATGTCTCCTTTTCATAAAAGCTTCTCTTCAGCCAAGGATTTCTTTGTATTCGATATGATATATCGTTCAATAATTTTTTTTATAAATCCTCAGGGGTGCTAACTTATAGTCCAGGTTACCATTTCTTTCAGGAATAAAACTCAATACAATTTTTTTAGTACCTCTATTTTTTTTGTTTATTGTTATAAGGTTTCCTTAAACCACCTGATTGAGAATAAGGTGGCGTGCAATTCTTTTTATTTTCCTTTATATGTTTTTCCTCACCGTCTCGTATCCTGCTGGCCTTTAACATCTGAACTTCTTATCCACGATAAATTTCGTCGCAAAAACTGAGTGCCGTTCTCATGTGGTATTCTTCAAAATCTATCTCCAGCTAAAAACACTCCCCAAGAGAAAGGAGGTTACAATATATATCTTTTTTAGAAGAAGTATATTTTGTTGGTGATGGTAACTACTATTCAATGTACCCAGAGGCAAAAACAAATTACCGGATGAATTAACATACCCTGAGATGAAAAGTAAATCAGCTATAAATTCTTTTTAACAATCGATATATCTTTTGCATTATTATCATTATAGCAATAGTTTCGATATGTATATGTAAGATTCATAAAGCTATAAATGAAGGATACTTCAATGAAATATACGAACTACATGATCACAAATGTGTGCCAAGAATGTTATAAATGGAGCTAAAGTTTATAAGCAAATGTTTTCAGAAAAGTAGTTTTTGTTTTGCCACAATTCTTACAAAAGTTGCATACCTATTTTGTAATATTTTGATATTATTGAACAACATTATTAAGTTTACAGCTTACAACTTTGGTAAGAATTCGGCTAATTGAAAATGAAAAAGCTTTCCACTAAAAACACCATTACCTTCCGCCGAGGCGAATGCGATGGAGGCGACAACTTAACAATATCAACGGAATGCTGATTAGCGACAAAAAATAAAGGGTCTCCGTTCTCGCTGTGCCCACCACCCACCACAAATGGCGTGCTGCTAAAGAGATTCCTGCTAGCGTCTCTAGGCGGTTTTCTGGGAGGAACCGAAGGAGGAGAGAGAAATATTTCGTCGGGAGATTGTAGGAGGTTTTGGGTTTCTTGGGAATGGCCAAGGTTTTGGAGGAAGAAGCGATTAGAGGGGGATGCCATGGGTGCGCTAGCGCGGGTATTTACCGCCCATCTATCCGGGCTGTTTAAGGGTGACGTGTTTTTGAAATTTTCTAAGCTTCGCACTGGCTTAAGCTGCAAATCAAACACAAACAACTTAAAAATAGTATACTATACTTCCATAAATGTTCTTTTCTGCTTTAATAGATTTGATTATTAAATTATTGGTCCTGTACATCTGTCGGACTGCTTCGATTATTACATTTACATTACATGATTTTAAACATGTTAACTACAGTCATTAACAAAATAACAAAATAGCTTTCAAGTCACTACGAATTGCGTCGTGGAATGCTAATGGCATTTCAAACCATATATTAGAGATATCACTGTTTTTAAAAATCATTGAGATATAATATAGACATTATATTAAATTTGAAAGCCATGCCACACAAAGAACGGTTATTAAGATACCTTACTATACTGTGTCTTATGCAAACCATCCAGACGAAGGAGCACATGCAGGTTCTGCCGTTATTATTAAATCAAAAATTACAACTATACAGTCCAACCTTATATTACGGAAAAAATTCAAGCAACAATCATCAAAATCGAAACAAACACCTCCCTCAGTGTATCATCAGTCTACATCCCACCTAGACATCCAATTTCAAGCGAAGAGTATCATGATTTTATACAAACTATTGGATCCAAATTAATAGTAGCAGGAGACTGGAATGACAAACACACCACATTGAGGAGGTTCCAGATTAATCACGCCTAAAGGTCGAACTTTAATAAATATCATCAAATCAACAAAATAACTTAAGATACTTATCTACGGGAGAACCCACATACTGGCCTACGGATGTCAACAAAATTCCAGATTTGGTAAATTTTGCTGCAACAAAAGGGATATCTGACATCTATAGTGCAATAGAGTCAAACTTCGATTTAACATCAGATCACAGTACAATAATAATAACTTTAAGTACACACATAATATGGGGAACACCACCACCCAAACTCACAACTAAGTGTACACCTACATTGGAACCATATTTCTCCCGATCCGATATCGGGCGACGTCGGCCGACGTCGGATTGAAAACAAAATCAAGGTATTAAATCATAGTGCCTATACTGCTTCCGTGACGAAGCAGTATAGGCACTCTGATTTAATACCTTGAGTTTGTTTTCAATCCGACGTCGCCAGATATCGCATCGGGAGAAATACGGTTCCAATGTAGGTGTACACTAAAGAAAACAAACTGGGATGTTTTCCAAAATTCTGTAAATACAAGAAGTAGACTAGATATTAGGATAAAAGAAAGCCAAGATGTAGAGAAAGCAGTAGACTATTTTGACAACAGTTTTACAAACAACAGGATGGGAAGCAACAACAGAGAGCCAAAGAAGTGTGCAGGAAAACCATAACATCCCCCTTCATATAAAAAAACAGATAGCAGAAAAAAAGAGCTCGACGCATATGGCAACAAACGAGAAATTAAATTAAACATATTATAACAGGATAAGTCATAGACTAAATAGAGCATTACATGAAGAAAAAACAACTCTTTCCAGTTTAATGTTTCGAACCTCTCACATGAAGACCACTCTATATGGAAAACTACAAAAAATTTAAACGACCGACAATAACAAATTCACCTTTAAGAAAAACAGATATGACCTGGGCCCGCACAAACGCAGAAAAAACAACAGTATTCACAGAGCATCTGCAACTGTATTCGCAGCACCAGATACTAATAAAGATGAAGATGACGATATAAGAATGTACCTCGAAACTCCATGTCAACTATCTCTTCCTCTGACAACATTTACTCCGACAGAGGTTCGACAACAAATAAAAATGCTAAATTCTACGAAAGCTTCTGGCTATGATTTGATAACAGGTGAATTACTTCAGAAGCTACCGAGAAAAGCAATGGTGCTATTAACAATAATATACAACAGCATACTGCGTCTTCGATACTTTCCAATACAATGGAAATTTGCTGAAGTTACTATGATTCCGAAACCTGGTAAGCCCGCAACGCAAGCAAATTCATATCGTCCTATAAGCCTACTCTCAATAATGTCAAAAGTATTACTATTACATAAAATCGATCAACTTGTTCCCATAAACGAAATCATACCACAACACCAATTCGGATTTAGACGTGAATACTCAACCATCCAACAATGCCACAGAATAGTAAATATAATTAAAACAACTCTCGAAGAAAAAAAGTTTTGCGCTGGAGTGTTTCTAGATATACAACAGGCATTTGATATAGTATGGCATGAAGGTCTCTAAAAACTGAAATTACACCTAACAGACCAACTATACTTTATACTAAAATCGTAACTGACCGTTCCTGATAGTGCTGATAGTTCCAAGTCAAAATGAAGACAGCTACTCAAATTACCACATCATACAATCTAGCGTACCTCAGGGTAGCGTTTTGGGCCCATTTCTGTATCTGATATTTACAGCAGACGTTCCAATCAGCAATGATACCTTCTTAGCTATATTTGTCGATGACACGGTAATCTTGGCAGTAAATATCGACCCTAATGTAACATCACAAAAAGTACAAAATCATTTAGATCAATTACAAAACTGGCTTAAGCGATGGAAGATCAGTGTTAATGCTAGCAAATCAGTACACATTACTTATACAACAAGAAAATCCACATGTCCAAGTTTATATTAATAATACTCCCATTCCTATAAAACCAGTTGTCAAATACTTGGGATTGCACCTGGATGAAAAACTTACATGGACAACGCACATTACAACTAAACGGAAACAACTAGATCTTAAACTAAAAAATATGAACTGGCTATTTAACAAAAGGTCTCAGTTATCTCTTGAAAATAAACTGCTTCTGTACAAAGCTATACTCATACCAGTTTGGGCATATAGAATAGAACTATGGGGCTGTAGTAAACCTTCAAATACGAAGATACTTCAAACATTCCAATCTAAAATACTCCGTATGATAGGTAAAGCTCCATGGTATGTATCTAACCAAACACTTCACAATGATCTGGACATCCCATTACTTAAGGACATAATAAAGAATCACTCAATAAAATATAAAAATCGCACCACTGATCACAACAATTAACTGATAAATAACTTATTCACCCAACCACTTACCGAAAGAAGATTGAAGAGGGTATGGCCAGAAGACCTACCTCAATAATACTTAGAGAGCCATCACTGGACGGTACCTAACTCACGTTAATTTACTTACAGACTATTTACTTATTGATATAAGGTTGAATGCTCGAATAAATGAACTTCGATAAACTTAACGGCAGATATCGAGCACAATTTTATTAATTAAATCTTGCTCAAGTAGTTTCGCTTTTCTAAAGCATCATCAGGGACATTTCGTCAGTTTTGGGCTATCTAACAAGCGCAGAATGTAATAAACATAACATTAAACATAAAATTGTACAAACACTACACTAAACAAGGACAAACAGTTTAAAATTATTTAAATTCTCCTTCTAATAATAAATTATCATTCTCTCTCCTGTTGGCGACAAGAATGTAGCGTTATATAATTTTAAACTGTTTGTCCTTATTTAGTGTTAGATAGCTCAATACTGACAAAATGCCTCTGATGATGTTTTAGAAAAGCGAAAGTACTTGGGCAAGATTTAATTAATAAAATTGTGCTCGATATCTGCCTTTAAGTTTATTAAAGTTTATTTATCTATTACTATGTGAATACAGTAGATTGTAAACATGCAATGTAACAATAAAAAATTTTTATGGCTTATAGAGAGGAAAACAGTTTTGATTTATTCTAAGTTTACTTTTTAGAAAATTAGATCACTATGTAGGTACAACAATTACATTGGAAGTTTTTTCCTTTTTTATTAAAGTTTCTTAATTACTAGCTTTTTTCGACAAAATGAATCACTACTAAAGCAGAAAATGAAAGCATGAACAATGACCCACCGAATTCCACCCAAAAACTACTTACAGATCTGTCGACTGGTGGCGTATCGAGTCGAAACTGTAACAAGTCTTCCATCTCATTCATTAAATCGATCTGAGGTATCTCGACGGGACTTCCGCTGCGAGGGCTATCAATAACATCAGGCGACATCGGTTGAGAACTAGGACTAAGTGGACTGTAAGATCTAATAAAATAAAAATGGGTACATTAAAATGACAATGGTAAACGTTTTTTAATGCTTTAAATATTATTAAATTATTACAGATATTTAGTACTTAAATTTTTCCGCTTGATATATCCATATCTGTTTAGCGAGAACCAATAGAAGATGCAGCACAGCAAAGGTGTACATTTTTGTGTATGATGAGTCGGCAATCAGTAAATGGTTTACTGGTCGAGTAACTTACATCACATTTTTTTCATCTAGATATACTGTAGTCACAGTATATCTAAATTTTTCTAAAATCAAATGAAAAATGACTTAAGATTAATCAAAAATTAACAGAATACAAATAAAGAAACTTAAAAAATTTAAAACAAATAAAAAGTAGTCGATTACATGTAATATAAACTTTATTTTTTACCGGTATGTTGTCTGAGTTTGTTTGATGCTTCTGTAACTTATTATATTCATATTTCTTGTACGTCTAGTTTTCCTGTCTGCTGCGATCTTATTCATTAACACGTTTGGAAATTATAAAGATATTTTTGAAAAAATACCTCAAGACATCTTTGGAAAAAAATGTCTATTGGCTTTGTTTAAATATTTGAGACAGTTTTAATACTGGTTTTTAGTCAGTTCTAATGCATTCTACGAGGACAAGGTGAAAAGTTTTAAACCTACACCATACATATTATCAAATATTACTATAATAGTGTTAGTTTCAACAACAATAATTCTCGAGCTATTTGAATTTAATAGAAGGTTCAGATTTTCCTATGTAAATTAGTTAGAAAGAATTAATAGACACTTTCAATCGATTAAGTCTGCATTTTTTCAGTTTTACTCATTGGGGTGTAGGGTTGTGTTATATAAGTAGTACCTTTTATTGGAACGACCACATCGAGCATCATAGACGGGAGATGGTTCTTGATAACTGGTCCTCATAAGACACCTATCTCTCACTTATGGCTCCACGCGCCACACCCCGGGCAACTGCATTGGTCTGCAGGCTAAACTAAGTGAGGGTAGCCAGATATGGCGAAAATTTCACCGAGTGATTGCCGGTATAAGCAGTCCCCCACTTACTGACCAACGGCTTCGGGCGTAGTAGTTGTTGGTAAGTGGTAGGCCACCTTTTTGTCCTAGGGTTGAGAAATCGACCCCGAAGGCGGATGAACCAAAATTTGGCCAACGGCATAATGATATAGAAGGTAAGGGGAAACCACTATATTAAAGATCCCTACGGATATCCCTGGAATATTTATCTTATATGTCGGACAAAATTGAAGCAAAGGCCCTCAGTCCCGGGCAGACCTTAGATGGTCCGAGGGTGCTAAAATTCCCCGGGTTCGACTTTAAGATGTTATTCATAAAGTAGCGACATGGAACGTCAATAGTTTGTGCATCCCAGGAAAGTTACATAACCTGCTCAAAGAAATGCGGCGCCTATAAGTTAAAGCAATGGGTGTAAGTGAATTGAGGTGGTCTGGCTCAGGTATTTGTCACAAAGACAATTTTACTGTGTACTATTCCGCCAACTATTAGCCGGTCAACCAATTAATATAAATCTAATCCAAGTTTAATATTGTTCTGAAGGTATTTTCTTGTGGCATTGTAAATTAATTACTATTAAACTGGGAATAAGCCACAATTAAAGATAAAAATACGTTTATTGACGTTTCAATTTCCACTTCGGAAATCGTTCTCAAAATACAAACAGTAAATTAAACAAATTTTGTTTTTTGTTACATAGTGAAAAATTCTTCTAATAATTTAATTTTATCTGACTCATTTATATTGACAATTCAGACATACATTATGCATTTTAAAGTAGACGACTTTAAAATGATATTGCCAATATTGTTGAGTTGCGCTCCTGGGACGACTTTACTTATAAGATAGTTCATTCGATTACATGAAATCAACTTTAACTTGAAAATATCCGTCAGAAAAAAATCATAGCATGTAATTCGTCTTTAAAAAGACAAACACATGACATGATGACAGTAAAATTCTCCTGTTAGTGATTCCATAGTAAATTATGAGGGAAAACCAGGAAAAAACCTCATAATACTATCCCGACATTGTAAGTATTTGTTCGTGAATTTAGTTTACCTTCAACAAACATCAAAATTCTGATTTTATATGTTACGTTATTTAAAAAACATAAATGATGTATCCTCTATATGTTACTGACTTACTAATACTGGTATTTTCTTATTAATAACTTCTAATGCTTTTAATGCCAAAGTCGGTAGGGGTAGATGTGGTAATGCGGTCGGTGATTTCGGTCTGGGTAACAAAAATGAGCGAGGAGAGTTACTAATTGAATTTTGTAATGACCACGATTTTGTCATATCCAATATGTGGTATTAACTCCCAACAAGAAGATTGTATAGGCATGGCGAGCACCAGGACACCGTCCAGGTCATATGATACGAAATCAAATTGATTACATCTTGATAAACAAAGATTTCGCAACTATATAAAAAGAGTGGACGCTTACCCTGGTGCGGACATTTCGTCTGACCACAACCCACTAATCGCGAATGTAAGGCTTCGATTGGCAAAGGTTAAAAAGCCATCTAATAAAAAATACATTAACACTAGAGAATTAATGAGAGATGAAGAGCTTAGATCTACATACAATAAGCACATCAACGAGAACCTGAGAAACATACAAGGAAATTGTATAGAGGAAACCTGTGAGAAAATAAAAATATCTATAGTCGAGGCTGACGAAGTAGTCGCAAGTAAAACAAAAAGAAATCTCAAAAACGAGTAGATGACGGAAGAGATACTTGATCTAATGGAGCAACGCAGACAGTACAAAATACATCAGAATCAACAGGAATACAAGAAAATCCAACATACGATAAGGACAAGAATTAAAAACGCAAAGGAAAGCTGGATGAAAGAACGTTGTGAAGAATTGGAATCACTACAACAAAAGGGAGACAGCTTTGGACTACATAAAAAGGTCAAAGAAATTTCGAATATATACAAGAAACACCATGAGACTCGCCTAAAAATGATCAGGGAAACTACGTTCATATCCAGGAAGAACTAGCTAAAATCTGGGCAAACTCTGCTTCGTCCCTCTTTGCGGATAATAGACCGAATCTGCCAACTACTAACTTACCCACAGAAAATTTATCCGGCCCTCCCATTATTCGCGCCGAGGTGGAGTACGCTATAAAAGCAAAACTAGGCAAGGCCCCTGGACCGGATGGAATTACTACGGAAGCCATAAAACTGTTGGAAGATGATAACATCGACATGCTGGTAACAATTTTCAATGCCATATATAACACAGGCCACATTCCAACGGATTGGCTTTATTCAACCTTTATAATGATCCCTAAATCACAAAGAGCGACAAAATGCAAAGACCACAGACTGATAAGTTTAATGAGCCATGGTGTTTCTTTGCATCCTTCACACAAGAATGTTCAGAAAGCTGGAAGATCTAAGCGGTGAGACACAATTTGGTTTCAAGAGCGGACTGGGTACACAAGCTGGAAGCAGCTTTCTGCTTGAATACGCTTGTACAAAACTGCATGGATCAACGAAAGGATATAGTCATAACATTCCTCGATTATGAAAAAGCGTTTGACACTGTAAAACATGACGCAATGATAAAAATGCTACACAACGCTAACATTGACGAGAAAGATATAAGAGTTATTCAGAATCTCTATTGGAATCAAAAAGCACGAGTGAGACTGAACAAATCAACCAACACAGAAGAATTTGAAATTTTAAAAGTGGTGCGACAGGGGTGTATTTTGTCTCCTATGCTTTTCAATCTCTATGTGGAGAACATTTTTGCAGAGGCACTAGAAGGCTCTGAGTGTGGAATAAATGTAAACGGGTTCCCGATAAATAACATTCGTTACGCCGACGACACCGCGATAATAACAGACAACGAACATGATATGCAGTTGATGTTAAATAAAATAAACACCGTAGGAAAAATATATGGCTTGGAGATAAATGCTGGAACAACTAAATGCATGGCAATAAGAAAAAACCCACTGTTAAGAATACAACTGCATATAGATAATGCTCCAATCGATCAAGTGAAAACATTTAAATACTTGGGAATGATGATGAATGACCAATGGGAACCTCAACAAGAAATAAAATGCCGTACCGAACAAGCAAGACAAGCTTTTATCAAATTTAAATCGCTATTATTTATAATCGATCTTTCACTGAAATTTTTCAGTTTCGGAAGAAGTTATACACATACTAGGAGAAGAAGACATTGAACAAGATTTTAGTTCCTTATGGTACCAATAGGTAGCGGTCATGTCAGCGTAATTACTGGGGCAACAAATGCAACTTTAGATATTTTATTATGTAGATGCCGCGTGGCATCTACATAGACTATGTAAAGTAAAAGCGAATGATATCCGAAAAAAAAAACACAAAAATGAGCAAAAAATACACAACTAGAAACTAAAGAAAAAGTTTAAGAATAGTTGTCGATAGTAAACACATTTATGACAAAAAATTGAATTTAAACTGATTCTTAAACTGAAATGATTGATTGAAAATGGAATTTAAACTTAAACTTGATGATGATATATAAAAATCATTTCCGTGTATTTTTTTAACACAAAGAATCTAAAATAGGTACTGAAAAAAATTAACAACAATTAAGCAGTACCTAAATAGTATGAATATATTTAACAGATTTACTTAAAAAAACCAACCTTTGCATAGCTGAGTTTTTAAGAGCTAGAGCTGCATCTTTGCGGTAAGTGGCGACAGGTGCACTGAAACCAGCTATAGTACTCCGCTTTCCAGTAGGAGAATTGGGGGCAGATCGATGTTTGTCGCCTCGTTCAAGGCCGTTTTCTAGTTGAAGTGGACTTGGGTTGTCTTTGAGTTTCGATCGCAATCCTTTATAGGCACTTTTTACTCCTTTACCACCATCCTTCACCTAAAATTTAAAATAAATACGTAATTACGTATATATATATATATATAATATATATATATATATATATATATATAGTATATATATATATATATATATATATAATGTTTGCTAATCTGCTTTTAAATGTGTGTTTTTTTTATAGAGGTTGGAAATATATTGGCGTATCATAAGGACTAGATGTACTGCCTGGTATGTCGGACTCTTGTTATAATACCGACTAAAAACCCCACCCTTTCTTCTACGTCTGCTTTCCCCGAGAAACTGACGTAAGGCATTCCTTCACGGCGGGAAGATCTAGCTATTGCTCTTCCTACAGATTATCGGAATCATTGTTTCTCTCCTTCTAACTCGTCTCTAGTTTCAGCTAGCCTCGTTTTAATGCAACGAAAATCTTGGAGAACTTCCAGGATGTGCTGATGGTATCCCAAGCTGCCTTAGATGAAAGCTTTTCTCCTACTAAGGTCTCTGATCGAATTGTCTGCTTGATAACAGTTTCGAGAGTATCGCATAGCAAGTTGAAACGAGGACACACAAAGAATAGGTGCTCAGCGTCTCCACTGACCCCGAGACAGGACAGACATTCTGGAGAATCGTCATATTTGAAGCTATAAAGATATACTCGAAAGCAGCCATGTAGTGAAAGCATCTGCGTCAGATACTATGCAGATAGTATGCATGTAGTACCTCGTCATGTTTGCAGTTCAGCCAAACATTTACCTTTGGTATAAGATAGTGCGCCCACCTGCCCGCTATTGCGGAATCATATTGCATTTACTATCGACGTATGCTTTTTGTCGTTCTCTTGTTCTGAGTTCATCAAGGCACAATGTAGTTGTAGTTGACTCTCTTTGCCGATAAAGGGTCTTCCTTTCTTCAGCTAGATAGATAGACAGACCTAGAGAGGTGGCCTTTTGGCCGATTCCACTGCGACCTTTTCAGATTTATTGTGGTCCTCTAGTCCTAGATAACATTCTCTAGCCTGACCATTTTTAAAAAGTCGAATAGCTTCGAGATTGTACCTTCCATGTAGCTATTTGCCCGTGGATTTTCTTCTCCTAATGCAAAGTTTCTTAAGCTGGCAGTAGCAGTAATAGGTAGCATCCCGACTATAACGTATACCGCGTTCTCAGATACTGTGCGGATTACACTGGTAACTTTAAAGGTATCAGAGGACATACGATGTAACTTTTCTCCGTGATTTCTGGCTTACGAAGGTGTAAGCCCCAATGGATATTCAGTATGTTAATAATAATGTATGTGTGTGTGTGAGAAAGAGAGAGAGAGAGAGAAAGAGAGAGACATCATTTTACATCGGTAACCACGCCACAGGAAGCCATTTACAAAGAAGCGCATGGAACAGTTTTTTGACGACCATTTCCGCCAAAATACGGACATGCACACAATTTTGACTAGTATTAGAAACGTAAATAGCTTTTAATGTACCACTCAAAGTATTTAACAAAATAGAAAATCGGCCATAGGTGTTAAAAATTACTAAACGGTATGTCAATTTGAAAAGGTACCACCCTCTATAATTTGGTCCCTATAGAAAATCTAAAAATATGAAAAAACAAGTCAAATTTTTTAGTAAGGGGGACATTTTGCAGACCAGTTTTCAACAATATTACATCAAGCTTCTAGCGTTGTCGGACCCAACCCCCAAAATCTTTAAATGGAAAAGGGAGTTAAGTGATAGCTCATTTTAAACTTCAGACTGAAGTTCCCTACACGCACCTGTTATTCTTCCCTTTAAATCTTCCAAATCTCGAGTGTGTGTTTTATAGACAATTGAATTCTAGATATCCCCATAGGATCTAGAGGTGCAATCTTGGGTGATCGTAGTGACCATTCTATTACTCCTCTTCGACTACTCCATCTATCAGGAAATCTGTCTAACGGAAGAAAGTGATGTGGTGGACCTCCAGAGCTCCATCTTATTGAAAGTGAATCATACCTTCTTGCAAAATCCAAAAATCAAAAATCTTCCAAAGTAGTTGTTATTAACGGGTCTATTATTTCTTCAAGCAGATTTAAGTAGCTCTCGCCAGTTATATTTTCCTCAAAGAATAAAGGCCCAATAATAGTATTCCCAAGAAATACCAGATCAAGTGTACAGTTTCTCGGGATAATGTGTATGGCCTTCCCTAAAAAGTAGCGGATTTTCATCACTCCAGTATCGACAATTTTGCGTGTTAACATGTCCATTAAGAAAAAAACGTAACTCATCAGTAAAGCAAATATTTTGGTTAACAATTATTAAATCCGTCATTGTTTCGCAAAATCCTTTATCATCAAAAAGCTGTTGAAGAATTTGCATTTTATACAGGTGAAATTTATGAAAATTTACTGCTTTTTTTTAGAGATTCGCGACACATTTATACTTGACGTGCCACATTGCGAATTTGACATCCCAAGGGTATAAACACCACAATAAAGATTTTTTCGACTACACATAGGCTATTACCTACAAAATCGAGGTTAAGTAAGTCACATTTTCATTACAATCAATTTTAGCTTAATCCTATATAAACATAGTATTTAACTTGGACATGCCACAAGAAACCAGTTTCAGAACTGGAAAACAAATTGGAAATTATTGATGAATCAGAACTAACACAGCCACAGGGCGGTTTTCAAAAGGGAGGAAGTACAATAGGTCATATATTCACTATAAAGGAAATTATTAACAGTGTATTGTATAACGATAAACTACAGACAATATCTGATCACAACCGGTAACAGGGATAGAAAAAAAGTCAGCCCATTTAAGACTATATGTGGGACATTCGGACGGACGCAAACTAAAACACACACACACACACACACACACCACACACACACACACACACACACACACACACACACACACAAAACGTACATAAGGTCCGTGAGTACAAAGCATCTACGTTTTGCTCAATTGGGACTTCTGAAAACAGCCTGCTATCGTTGGAAAGGAGTAATCTACGTAAAGTAAACTACAAACGAAAGTATATGCCTCCAACCTAATATATCAACTATCGAATATCCCTACCATACTTGATAGACTTTCCTCTCTGAGTAGGAGTTACACCCTAAAAACTATCATAGTCCAAAATTTCCGATTTTAAAACATACTCAAAACTGCCTGCTCATCTTCAGGAAATTTATTCGACAGACATCCTAAAAGAAAACTCACCTTCCTACCCACAAAACTGCTGACCTCTGCCACCAACGAATACATCGACACACACTTCGAGCTTTACCTACAGAAGATCAGTTTACTGTGGTTTTCCGATCCCATTGCACAATTATACCTGTCCATAGGGAGGTAACAGCCACAGCTGCTCTCAACGCGTAACAATAGAGTCAAAGTTCATCGATAAATTCATTAAATCATAATCAATTTAGTCACTAACACATTTCTGAAAAAAAAACTTCTCCAAGCGCTTTTTTCCTCTGAACACCCTCTGAAGGTACCCTAGACCCAACAACCAGAAACCAGTGCTACCATCCACAAAAGTACAAACATGTCCTGAAGAGAAGACAAATGTCACCTAAACAATACTCCCAGAGCACCCAAAGAAGAAACACACAACTAGTTCATCCCAAAGGACAATGAAGCTAAATACAGAACAGAGGTGAAGAACTTGACCTGAGATTTGTAGATATACAGCTTTTGACAGAGTACCTAGAGCTAACATTAACCATGAGTTTATAGAGAAACATATAAAGCCTTTATAAAGAGGGAATAAACTGTGTCATAACCAAAAATAGATTAGAACTTTTCACAACCAAAGAAAGAGTAGGTTAGGTTATGTCACGCCCTCACACACAAACACATACAAGCAAATCTCACAATAAAATTTTAAAAACTTACCGTTTTTACAGCAGATTTCATAGCCGGATTAGCCTAGAAACAGTAGAAAAATTAATTTTAAATACAATTAAAAATTCTTTAACTAACCTTATCCTTTACGCTTTTGAAAAACGCAGTTCCTTCCTTTTTCATCGTCGTCGTCCATTCCTTATATTGTTGTTTTAGTTTTGAACCCGATTTTGCAGAATAACCTTCTATTTCGAACTCAAACTCATCCGAAAAGCCTTGACCGGTGTTCAACATCGTCAATCGTTCTTCAATAAACTAAATCAGATTGATGATACATTAGAAAATTTCGAAAATCATTTATTTTATTTTTATACTGCTAGTCAGAGTGCGGTATTTTAAACATTTGGATATTGAAGCATCTTTTGTATGAATAATAAATTAAAATCAAATTGATAACAGATTAAAAAATTAAAACTATTTGCCATAAATAATAAATTATAACTAACTGCAAATGATTGATTGAATATATCAAGAATAAAAAAGCAATGACTGACTTTAATTAATCGATTAGTTTGTTTACAATGACAATTTGATATAATTCACATCAATTATATGCAATTTCAGCAGTAATAAAACACTAAAAAAATGACAGCATTTTGAGAGAAGAGAATAGTACTATTGTTTGAGAAATTAGAGCATGAATGCAGTATTTTCTAGTTAGAAGTCCAGATTTCAAAAGAAATAAATTTTAATGTTTTTCACTATAGGTCGAGTTCATAGAGTATAGTTCGTTCAAGAAAGAGCTAGGTGAGGGTGGGGGAATATCGACGGCAGGGCAATATCGATCACTCTCAAATTTCATCTAATTCACGTCGCAGAGCAAAACGAATGCGCACATGTTGAACGTATCAACAATAGGTGGTGCACTGGCCACTTAGTCGTTTTTCATACACCATAGGTACTTAATGTCTAGTAAATTTGAGTTTTGTGGAAGATTTTTATAAGATTCTACAATCGTATTTTAAGGTAAGGGCTCCTTTATTAGCCGAAGTTTGTATTTTAGTATTCACAATGCATGAAAACATATTTATATAATTTTATAGAATACAGATATCACAAAATCATATAATTTCAAGTTAAGTGTTTTCTAAAAAAGGTAATGTTAACAATAAGAACACTTTCGGATAAAATTGAATATAGTGGTCGATTTTACTCCAATGTGATCGTTATTACCTTAATCAGTCTTAGGTCAAGGTATCAGTTGATGTTATTTCCTTCAGAAGCCACGAACATATCACAGAAAAACAACACGGTCCTCATGGAGAGAACAGGCGATGGAAAGAGTCCTCAGCGATATAGCTGACAAAATACTTTCGATAAAAGGAGCATCCAAGTTATACAACATCCCTTATGGAACATTGCAAGACCGATTAAGAGGTCGTTTCGAGTCCAAAAGAATTACAACACTAGGACGAAAAGCTGTCTTTACCAAGGAAGAGGAATCCGAATTTGTATCTATAATTTTAGAACTGTCGAAGGCGTTTTTTAGCCTTAAGTCACGTACCATACGTCAAATGGTTTTTGAATATGCAGAGCAAAACAAATTTAAACATCCATTTAAAATGGCAACGAAAATGTGTGGAAAAGACTGGTTTTATTCATTTATGCACCGTCATCCAGAACTCAGTTTGCGTAAACCAGAAGCAACAAGTTGGAGTAGAATTATTGCTTTTAATCGTGAAAAACTAAAGATATTTTACAAAAACTTGGCAACTCTATGTGATCGTTACAAATTTGAATGTTATCAAATTTTTAATGTTGATGAGACAGGTATCAGTAATATTTATGACACCTATGTTTATTTATAGAAGAAATCGGATGAAAGAAGGTTTGGATAAAAGGGTCCTATTAGGACAATATACAGATGTAAAACTTGGCAACTCTATGTGATCGTTACAAATTTGAATGTTATCAAATTTTTAATGTTGATGAGACAGGTATCAGTAATATTTATGACACCTATGTTTATTTATAGAAGAAATCGGATGAAAGAAGGTTTGGATAAAAGGGTCCTATTAGGACAATATACAGATGTTCCAAATCAGGGTGGATAGCGGAACAACTTTTCTTGGAATGGTTGAAACATTTTCAGCGGCATGTTAATGCTTCCAAAGACTTCCAGTTCTTTTAGTGCTAGATAACCACACAACGCAGTTAAGTCTGGCTTCCTACAGGTGTCGCTTCTGTCGCGACACCTCGATAAATCTCCTTTCACTACCACCGCACACCTCCCACCATCTCCAGCCTCTAGATATAACGTTTTTTTCTCCATTCAAGACAGCATACTATCAAGAATGTGACAAGTATATAAAAAAAAAAAAAAATGAGAAAATCAATACAACAGACGTTGCGGAACTTGTTAAAAATGCCTTTAACAGGGCTGCGTATGTTGAGAAGGCTGTAAATGGTTTTCGAACCACAGGGATCTTTCCCTTCAATCTCGATATTTTTGTGAAGAAGAATTAATATCTATACCATTAGTTATACAATATCAAGATAATGTATCCGATACACATCAAACACCATCGCCAACACCAGTTCCCTTAGATGAACTACCAGGGCCCAGTGGAGTCCAAAATAACAAACTGAGACTAAAAGCAGCACCATCAGGAAGGATCTTTAGACATTGATCTGAGCGACGATAAGAATAAATCTGTGCAGCTAAAAAATGAAAGCTTATCTCGTATATCTTTCAGTGAACTATGCCCACTACCGGCACTACCAGTCAGTAGTTATACAAAAACTAGAAACAGGCGAACTCAACACTCGACCATTTTAACATCAACACCATTAAAAGAACAATTAGAAAAGAAGTAACAAAAAAAGCAAAAGAAGAATGAGGTTGAGAAAGTTAGACGAACAATTGGAGCTACTAAGATAAAAACAGATAAATTAGTCAAGAAGAAGACTTATGGCGTGAAAGCAGACCAAACACGAGAACGCTAACTATGTGCAGTATCTTCGGAGTTTGGATCAAATGAATTATGGTGAAGATGCCGTCTCTTTGGTCCCTGGGCTCATGCAGACTGCACGGAAGCGGATACTGCTACTCTTTATATTTGCTCAAACTGTAAATGCAACTAAAGAAATATGTATTTTATACTTAAACCTAAGTAAACTTAACCATTGAACTTGTCCATCTGTGATCGATATTTCCCATCCTTGATCGATATTACCCATCTCCATTTTTAATACTTACAATATTTGTAATTATTTTATAATATTTTTGAAGCAGTAATTGGTTAACTGATTGAACTAAATGTCCATATTATAAGTTTTAAATTTGTAAAATCTATAGCAAACAGTCTATAACAGTTCTGTCTTAAGTAGTCGATATTCCCCACCTTCCCCTACTTAATAATGATTTTTAACAATTTTTAGCTTCTGAAGTAAAATGACATTTTATTTCGACACGTTTTCACAAATATGACATAATCCACATTATTTTATAATCAAAAAAAAAACATAAACTTTGAACAGTATTCAAAATTAATTTTGGTCCAGTATTACCCGAGATATATAAGTTTTTTCAGAGCGCTCTATTTTGAAACTGTGTTGGATTTTTTGAGCGTGGCTGGAAACTGCTCTTTGTTTACAGCACTCCTGTTTAAACACTTTTTCAATAATTTTGTTCGCTAAAAATTTTGTTAAAAAATGTTGAAAATGATGATTTTTTAAAATCTTTGACTTTTCTTATACCAGATTGGTTAATTTCTGTTTTAAGTTTTGAAGTTATTAACAACTATATTTTTCTTGTTAAAATAATGTATCTTTAATATTTTTTGTTACAAATACCAATAACTTAAAGAGCAAAAAGGTTAAGTGCAAATTTATGACACATATGTAGCATATGTGACGCCCTCTATCAGATACATCAAATTATAATTCCTCATATTGAAAAGTTCCCAATTCTAAATTTTTATACATAAATGTTCACAAACCTGAAAGTTATAGCGACAAATAAAATTCCACTTTAACACTCTGTATCTTTCTTAATATCAACATTTTATTAAAGCAATTTGGCTTAAATCGTAATATTTTAAAGTGTAGAATCTATTGTTTCTTTTTGTACAATTACTTAAGCAATACCCTGTATAGTTGTGTTGGGTAAAAACTAACTTAATTCTAGATTTACTAACTTTAAATCTAAAACTTAATTTTGAACTGTAGATTTTTATCAAACAGACAATTCAAAAAATAAAAAAAATACATATATATTTATTTTCCAAACTTTTAAAAATAGGAAATTGTCTGGTAAAATAAATTAAACACTAAAACAGTACCTAATGCAGATTGATGTTGCCTTTCAAGTAATTTCAATTATTGAGTGACACAAAACTATTACAACCTACGAAAAGTCATTACTGCAATTGAAACACGACGTACAAACACGTAAAAACAATCTCCGAACAGAACAACGTTATTAATAGCTTCAAAGTAGTCGTATCGTTCGAGTCTTTGTACATTAATAAACCAATTTAGAAATGTTCTTTCATTATTCAATTAATGGCATTTATTGTCGCCAATTCATCTCGCAGCTACGTTATTAGTAAAGAGATTTAATATATATATATATATATACATGAATTATTATATATATACATATAAGAGAAACTAATGATAAGAACTTATTTATAAAGAAAATGTTTCTATTATAGACCGAGTAAGCAGTGACGTTGTGACAGTCACTTTTTATCGAACTTCATAGTACATGTGTCCTAGTCAACGTTTTTTTTATAATTAATTAATTAAATTATAATATACTCGTATATTAGGGTGATCTTTGATATCGGTCTTATTATTGATATGGGGTGTAGCTAGTTCGCGCCCGTAGTAGAATACTACACGTGCACCCTGGGTAATGCTAAATGAACTAGCACAATAGGTAGCCAGACAATCTAGAATCATCTCTAGATCTCCTGGCAAAAACACATCACGAATATAATATATGCCTCCAACCAACAATTTAAATGGACCTTCTCAGTACCAAGCGACAAAAGAACTCGGACCAAGCATCCGAATCTGCCATTTAAATATAGAGGGTATTAGTAGAAGTAAATGTGCGTACATTCAAAATATACTCATTGAAAATAATATCGACGTGGTCGCAATTCAGGAAAACCATGTAAAAAATGAAGAACAAATTCTAGCTAGTGGAAGAATTCATGGCTATGATTTATTGGGTGCAACTTACCATCGAACTTATGGAGTGGCAACCTATATTTGAAACAAAATAAAAATGCGCACATATGTTCTACATCAGACATAAATAACATTCATACGGTTACTATACAAATTGGCGAAATTACCGTTAGCGATATTTACAAACCCCCGGTAGTTCTGCTGCCTCCGCATGTAACTCACACCCACCCGAACCTCTCAGTTTATGTTGGAGACTTCGACAGTTATCATGAACTCTATAATTATAGGCGCAGTGATCAAAACAGCGAGGCTCTGCTAAACTGGAGCGAAGAGGCTGACACTTATTTAGTCTTTGACGCCGAAGACCGGGAACTTCGATCTGCAGCCGGAGGCGAGAAACCATGAACTTTCATCTGCCCGGGCGAGATCACCGTCATGTTTTGTTTCCACAAATGAAAACAATCAACCATTGGCAGGCCAACATAGACCAAGTGTAATAGAAGTTGGCATAAAAATACCAATAACATCATCTTTTCCTCGACCTAGGTGGAACTTTCAAAAAGCAGACTGGGCACCTTTTACTGAGAGATTGGACAAATGTTTGGGATGGATATTCTCAACACGTGCAAACTACATGAGATTTGTTGGTGCGATTATTTTCACACTAAAGAAAACTATATCCAGAGGATATCGTAAAGATTATGTCCCAGGATGGGATGAAAAATGTGAGAAATTGTATCAAAAATACACCGAAAGCCAAGACCGAGAAACTACTACACAGTTTGGATGCAGCCAGACGACAAAAATCGATGGACACTGTGGAAAAATTAGACTTTAGTAAATCAAGCAGAAAAGCATGGTATTTACTTAGTAAACTTGATAGTAGCAGACTTCCAACTGGAGACAAAGTATTAATAGCTCCCAACAGAGTGGCATTCCACATTGTAGCAACCTCAAGAGCACCTAGAGATCGTGACCACAAATATTTACTCGTTATTGTTTCATATAAATTAAAAATCGCAGAACTCATAAAATAGTATAATAAAAATGTCCTTTTTAAAAGCTTTATCATTTTGTATTTGAAGCATACAACATTACGCATTATAAAAACATCCCAACACTGCTAAACCAAATTTTTTTTGTTTCATAGTTGACATTTGCGGCTATATTCAGCTTGTACTTTCGGTAAACTCAACCCAAAAAGACAATATAGTTTAAAATAATAAATAAAAGCTCATAAGCTTAAAGTTTATACAAAAAACAATCTTTCAATCAAATAATCAATTGGAAACATAATCTTTAAATCTTTGTGGCAGTTTGAAAATACTGTTGCTTTTCCTGGGAACAAAATTGGCAAAAAAACCTTGAAGATTAGTATTGGTGACAATACTTTGACCCAGTAAAATATCTCAGACTCCACCGTGATGGAAGATTAAATTGAAAACATCTTTCCAGGCAGAAAGATGAACAGATTAGGCTCAAAACTAGATAAATCACCGACCCCGGTGTATCCGAAATATTCTAAACTTGACCTAAAGTTGCAAGATTTATCTAAATAAAACCTGTAATAATACCAATGTCTATAATTAAAAAAAAATATGGATGTATAGAGTACAACTGTGGGATTGTACTCAATCAACAAATATACTGATAATACAGCGGAGTTAAAATAAATTTCTCCGAACGATTACAAAAGCTTATCGCTACGTAACCAACGAAGAAATTCATATATTCTTAATATTCTATAACCAATCCAATACAAGACACTAGTATCCATGGATGTCTTTATTTATACGTCCATGCTAGTATCGCAATAAACGGTACCCAACTCGAAAAAGTAAATGAATGCAAATACTTGGGAACAAACAATAAGGCAAATTAAGGTCATGATAAAGTCATGTTGGATCTATTTGTAGGTGTTTTTTATTATTTCAATGTAACTTAGTTTTATTTTGTGTCCATATTGTAAATATTTATATTAATGAAAGTGGTGCGTTAATGTTTTCCAGGAGTTTATATGATTGGGTATGTGATTTATGGGATAATAAAAACTTTAAAAAGACATTTAACGAAAAATAGACTTTCTGTTAAAATAAATATAATACAGGGCTGGAATGTTTGTGGAGACAGAAATATTTACAGAGCAATATTTAGAAACAAATATATTTTATCGATAAAGAAATATGTTAGGGCTCTAATACCAACGTAGAGGCCTTTCAACACCTGGATAAAGCTCAGGAAGTCAGAAGATTAAAACGTAATAAATCATACGTACTTATATAGATGTTTGAACAAATTTATAGGTGATCATTTTTTAAAGTTAGATTAAGTATTGAATCTTGGTATGTGCACATTGATGCATTCAACCAGATCATGTTCTGATTTTTAATTTCAAGTACAATTAAAAAAAAAAGAATAAATTAATTTTGGAATTAAAAACCATATCCAATAAAGAACGTCAAAAAAATTCTACAAAAATGAACTATATCAGAATTATTCAAAATAACAAAAATTATTTAAAGTATTTTTTAAATGCGACATTATGGCACCTTTCTCCGCTTATGTCATCAAATATTTTGTGTATTTATACGTAATTCTCACCTGCTGGAAAATTTGTAAGTGCAGCATTTCTCTTAAAAATGGCTGCAACGATGGTGGCCTTGTCTCGATAAATCGTTCTTCATCAAATGTAACTTTCTGACCTGGTTGAAATTTTAGAGCGTCCCGATAACCTCCGATTAACTGTACCAATGCTCTTAAAAATGCTCTGGACACACCGTCACCTAATTGTTTGTTTTTTAGCTGCTTTCGTAAAGAATTTACCTGAAATGAAGAAGAAGGAACACAATTAAACTAGTCAATTAAAAGTCTTGCTAGTTCAGGAAACTCAATTATGGCGAGGTTCCGCCTGGTAAGTGTTAAAAACCTCATTTTATGAGATTGTTTAATAAAATCTTGGTAAAACAATAGTGTCGGACGCTCACTAATGTAACATTGTTATAAATACGAACATTTCGCAGATATAATATTTAATGAAGCTGCAGTTTCCGATTTCATCGCTAATGGAAGAAATCCAGTAATTCTAGGCGAAAATACGTTATTCAGACACTTCATCATCCACCTTATTCTCCAGATTTGGTCCCGTGCGACTTCTGTTTGTTTCAAAACCTAAAAAGTCACTGGTTGGGCAGAAATCTCATCGCCGCCACGGATGATATTTTGCAGACTTCAGGAAAACGTATTTTTCAGACGAATTAAAGAAGTGGGAGCATCGCTAGGTCAAAAGTATCGAGTTAAAAGGACACTATATTGAAAAATAAGTGACCACTTTTCTAAAATTTTCGTTTTTCTTGTGTAGGTTAAGCACTAGTTGGACCGCCCGCGCCCTCGTGCTCGTATATATGTATATATTATAATTATTGCTTTAGTTTTACACAAGGTTTTCATGTGCATTTAGCATACCTTTTTTTGTGACGCCGTTGTCAATAATTGTCCGAGGTTAGAACCTATGTGAACTAGATGGTATCATCTTCGTGGAAGGTTGACAACAATCTCAGTGAAGTAGTGCCTATTTGGGGCAGTTCGAATGTGTATGTGAGTCTAAACCAGCCAAATTTCTTATGTTTTCAATTGCGAATGTTTTAATCTTCCCAGTGCTCTCTTGTGTTCTATTTTCCTTCAAAATCTTTGCTCTATTGCTTCGTATAACATTGCTAAAGTATTCATTTTTTCTTATGTTACAAATTAACACTCTTACTAAAAAGAGAAAGGTATTTAAAGTTTCTCCTTACTTACTTAATCCGTTTGTGGACTAGATAACGTCCTTTTAGACACGTATAGCTCTTATTGATGATCTGGTTAACAAGATTGAAAGTGTCTCCATGTACAGTTAACAGTGCTTGGGTTTAACCATTTAAAAATATCCCCAGAGCCCCCGGTAACCCCCAAAAAAGTTCATGGCCTCCGAAAATCGGTCCTAGGATCCGCCCTTGTCCTGCGTTGAATGTAGGAGCCGTAAAAACGCATCTCCAGTCTCCAAAACCACAAAGGTGTTACCCTAAACTGGGTTTTACTGGACCTTAACTGAATACCGGGTCGTTAGCAAATTTATTTTAGATCAAGACGTTCTTGTGATAGTGGAGCTGTTTTAAGATGTTTGCTTCTTACTTTTTATAATACCTAAATGAGGTATGATTTGTTTTTAATTATACTTCATACTTAATTTTAGCTGTTAGCTCGTTTAGGAACGTCTGCGTTGCTAATATTTTATCAATAAGTCCGCATAAAACACAAATAGTGCAGGCCATGGGATTTTCGATATAACATGCTCCTTATAAAAATAATAAAGCTGACTTTATGGTAATGAACATATTTACTCATTTTCATATTTACTCTATAAAGATAGCAGAAATTAAAAAAGGAAACAGTCAAGCTTGTAAATAAAATAACACCAACACTACTATAGATAAATTCACATTCAGATGGCAGCGTTACAGAGATAGGCCTGTACTTTCTATATGCCAGAAATAACTACATTGTTGTCAGTTTTTAATCGTACCTACAATCGTACGTTATGGGCCGGCTCCTATAAAAGAATTATAATTTCGGAAATATTTATGAATGTGAAACGGAAAAATACTACATTTTTTTAATTATATAATTTTTCTGTTGGTATTTTAAAAATAGAAAGTTATATTTCGGAAATCTGGTCTTTTCGGAATTATATCTTCTGTTCCAAATTGTTTACAATTCGTGGAAATGAAATAATTATTTGTATAATCCGTTTTTGATCTTAATGTCCTTTTAATGACACACTTTATCTACCTGCATTTACAGTTACAGACATTAAAAAATAATTTAGAATTAAAAAAATATACCTATTTATAAATTCAAAATTATTGTCTAATGCCAGCAATTATAAATTCAGGTAAATACTTGAGAGTCATTAAAAGAATTTTCAGTTGATATCAGACGTTTGTGTCGTGTCAGTGTCAAAATGGCCGCGAGTGTAATAAAATTCAAAAACGGTAATTTGTTAAATAGTGAATGCAAAAAAAATAGTGTTAAAGGTTTTTAACTATTTATCAAACAGTAATAACGATAAAAGTGTATCAACAATGGTGCGGGAAGTTTCTGCTATGACTGGAGTCTCTGAGCGAACGATATTCCGATATAGAAGTGAAAGTAAAAATGGTCCACTCGTAACTCCTATAAGAAAAAAAAGAACCGGTTATTTGAATAGTCGTGAGAATAGATATGATGAAGCAACTCGGTCTAGAATAAGACAAGTAGTGCACGGTTTTTTTATGGACAATATTCCTCCAACCCTTGACGTAGTACTAGAAAAAATTAAGCAAATGGAGCATCTTCCGAATTTTTCCAAGAGTACGTTGAGAAGACTATTGCACGACATGGGTTTTATATATGGCAAACAAGATAGAAATTCAATATTAATAGAAAAACAAGAAATAGTCGCTTGGAGGCGTCACTATCTCCGGGAAATAAAGAAACTGAGGAACGAAGGAGTCAATATCATTTATATGGACGAATCATGGGTTAATACTGGAATAACCAATGGGCAAGTATGGCAAGATACAACAATAAAAAATAGCCGACAGGCTTTCGTAAATGGACTTACCACAGGTTTAAAAACTCCGACCGGAAAAGGACCAAGATTTGTTTTAGTCCATGCAGGAAACAAAGACGGATTTGTTGAAGGTGCTGACATCACTTTTCTTGCCAAATAAGGTGCTGAAGATTACCATGAAGAGATGGACGGAGATCTATTTGAAAAATGGTTTGAAAGAGATGTTAATACCGAATCTCCCAAAAAATAAAAAGAATGTCATTATCTTGGACAATGCATCTTATCACTCTAGGAAATTAAATTTTCCCAAACAATATTGGGTGAAACGTCAAATTAAGGAGTGGCTCTATGAAAAGGACATTTATTTTGAAGAAGATTACTGAAAAAATGAACTTCTGGAAACTGCTAATGTATTTAAAAATATTTATGACAAATACAAAATTGATTGTATTGGTGAAAAATACAGGAATCACAGTGACGAACAATGCCGCGTAGATGTACATATTTTAAGACTTCCGCCTTATCACTGTGAACTGAACCCAATAGAAATGGTGTGGAGTGAAGTGAAACGGTACGTGTCCTCTAAGAATTCAAGTTTCAAACAAAACGACGTTAAAACATTGATTTATGAAGGTTATGATAAAGTACAGAACAATGAACATTGGAAAAATTACGTCAACCATGTTATAAAATTGGAGAATAATTTTTGGACAGTAGACAACATTCAAGATGACATTGAACCTATTAGAATTTCATTAAACGATGACTCTGAAGATGAACTAGATTATGAAAATGAAGATGATTGAAAATTGTTTTTCGGGGGTATTCTTTTCTCAGTAAAGGTAATAAAATATTTAGTTGATCTGGTTGAAATGTAGCACACTTAAATAACTCATTAATCGACATAATTTCAAGTAGTTATATTAGACGTCATTATGCAAAAAATAAAGTTATGAACATTTAATAAATTAGTGCACAATTGAGGACCCTAGAACACAAGGGGTGTAAGTGCCAAAAACAAAGTTTTGAAAAATCTTTGTTCAAAGTTCGATATAAATTTAAAAACCTAGGTAGCACTTTTTCAGTTTTCAGCATGTTTTCAATGACATGTAATTTTTGATGGTGTTATTGTTGTTAATGTAGAAAGTTTGAAGCCAAAAGTACGTGCCTGTTGTTAGATATCAGTTGCTAAGTGATAAGCAACTGCACTTACACCCTTGTGTTCTAGGGGCCTCAATTAGGGGTTTTTTGCAATTATCTCAGTCATTTGTTTATGTATTTTAATTTACAAACTAAAAAATTAAAAAACTTTTTAAGATCTGCAACATTTATTTGAAACATTTTTCCCTAAAATGCACGAGGAACAAAATAGGCAAAAAATGATCTTCCAAACTTCATCTTTCTTTAAAAAATAAACAAAGCAAAATTGGCTGTAATTCTTCAAGGAATTATCATCAGTTATCCCTTATCTACCGTTTAGAACATTAAAAAACCTGTAGAATATTTTTCATATTTTTTTCCCTATTAACTGCGGTATTATGTATAAAAGCATTTTTGGAATTATTACCATTTATTTCATTCACGAATTTTCTATTAACAACTTTAGCTTACCTAAACATATCTTAGTTTACCGTGAGTTTGGCCCTGCTTATTTTAAAAAAGTAGCAAAACTTACAATGGCAGTAGAATTGGCAACGCTGTTATCCTATATCCGTACACTGCCATCTGAACGTGACTTTATCTATAGATTTTTTGTTAATTTATACATCTAAATTGGGTTTTTACCAAAAGTTTTTAATGTACAGCTCAATGTTAACTCCAAAGTGCTGGAACTTGGTAGTACTAGCCTTTTAATAGGAAAATATGAAGTTCCACAATTTATCAGATACCAACATAATTTTCACAAAAGATTTTGATTCGTCAAAGTTTTAGGTTCGCTATCTAGTAGTAACAAAGTAAGAAAATGAGTGCAACTTTAATCTTGTACCCTGTTGTAACGTCAATTTAGTGCTTTTATTTAGTGGTGAAATAATACTATTAAAACTATACAGTTAACTTACTACTTCTATTGGGAGAACGTTTAGATCATCAAACGGATCTTCTATTGTATTGGCATCAGTATCTAGAACTACAACATCACCTATCTCACTTCTTCTAACTTGCTAGAAAATAAAAAAAAATAAAAAATTTTAATTGCTTGAAAAGATAATCCCAAACTAATATTGGTTCGTGATAAGTTTAAAGCGTAGAGTTATAAAACTGTAAATTCTGCAAAATATAACTTGAACTAAAACAGGTAGTTAACAAATTACAAAAACAACTATACCAACATTCAGATTAAAAATATTTAAATGAGAAGTATCAAAAAAATTGGAAAACTCTTTATCAACGTTAAACCTGTCTCAGGTGGCTGTGTTGATGCGGACTAGGGACCAACGGCTTTACGTGCTCTCCGAAACACGGTAAACAACTCGATCACTTTTAAAAATGAAAATGTCGTTGTTGGTGCCGAAAATCGAACATATGTGCTCCGGCTTAGAATGCCAGTATCACGCCACTGAACTACGACTGTCGACGGATCTTAAGTAACTCAAGTACACTGCAAATCGATGATTAAGATCCAGAATACCATAATTGGATCAATAGCATGTTATGGATGCGAGACATGGTGATTACAGAGAGTACAAAAAAGTTTTTGAACAAAAACTTAGGAAAAGCTTTATACCAAACAATGAAGATAGGATATAGAGATTCAGACATAATAATGAACTTTACCAGCAACACCGGAATAACCACATTTTGCCAAGAAGACCCCCTTCAAAATACAACGCAGCGCAGAACACCAAAAAAGACACCATGAAAAGATAATGAGTCAAGTAAGTTTTGATGGACATCAGAATTTGGAGACGAGGGACGCGAGATTACCAGTGTGGTTATAGAAACCCAAGGCATATTTTCCACTGTAGTACCACTGGAAGAAGTCCGTCACGTCCACTATTTTTTCTATTCTCTGCTGGTTCCTTGATTTTTGATCTTCTTATCGAGGGTGTCTGTTTAGTAGTTTCTAAAAGTATATTTCATGGCTGATCTAACCATCATCAATTTTTCTTTTTCTTAAAAATTATCATTTCGTTTAAGGAGGTTGGCAATCATCATGTCCACTATATCTTTCGATGTGGCTGTTGATTCTATGTTCGAAATATTGTAGTTTCTTTTGTTTTCCTCGTACTTTTAAACATATTTCGACGAATAACAGCCAGCATTTAAAATATTATGGCTAGTGACGTGACGCTTAGTTTGCACATAAAGCAGGTCATATGTATGTGTTAGAAACTACCACAGAGTTTCTTCGTAAATGTGGGTCTACTGTAAAAGAAAAAAAGAGATCCAATAGAAGCCTAGGGGAAAATGTTTGTAGAGGATCATCGTTAATAGGAGCAGAACTGACGTTCTCTAGCTCAGGTACTGAAATCTCCAGCTCCAAACTACAATTTAGTGAAACACATAAAAGATCTATCAATTTTAACGATATATAAAAAAGCAATTCAACCAAAACAACTGAAGTACGATCCGAAACATCGAATACAGGAGACAACAGAAATAATACTACGTAGAATGACTGGAAAATCATTAACGAATAGTTGAAGATGTGAAAATATCAAAACACGCGAAGTAATAAATATAATATAATTGAATCTTACGCTGATGAACATAATCAATCAGCACATCAATAAAATGGACACAGAGGGGTAGAAAGCGAGGCAATAAAGCAGTAAAAGGCCCAAAACTACCAATTTGAAGTTGGACGAATCTCAATGAAATTTGTTGCATTCGATTCGTACGAACATTGCAGCATTTGTATTTTCTTTTGTACGAGGATAGATTGATATTAAACTAGCCTTTGATAGATGGCGCTACATGATACCGAATTGGTTTCGGTGTTGACATTTGCGATTCATGACGTCTGTCAAAATTTTAAGTTTTAAAAACAATTAGTTTGGTTTTTACAGCCGTCAAAAAGCAAGCCAATTTTGTATTTTCGGAGAAATGGAAATAATCGAGTATCGTTCGGTGATTAACTTCCTCCACAAAAAGGGTAAAACGAATGTGCAAATCAAAGCCGACCTGGACGAAGTTTATGGCGAGGTTGCACCTTCGTTAGCAACAGTAAAATTTTGGAGAGCTTAATATTATTACTCGCGTGTTTTTGGGGTAGCTGAATACGAATATTATGTCGGAGATAACTTAATAGGCTCTTGGTGACCAGGATGGGCCTCGTCTGGAGTTTTATAAAAATTCGATACAAAATCGGGGTTTTTGGGGTCAGTGATCACGCATGTCATGTCGGCGATAATATTCGGTGCCCAGAAGGACCTTGCCTCCCAGAGTTTTCTGAAAATTTGATACAAAATCAGTACAAACTCATTACACGGAAGTTTTTGGGTCGCTTATATCGGGGATGGTCTTCGAGGCTGCCCAGGTCGAACTTATTTTTTTATCGAATACTTTTTTATACAATTTCAACAAAACTTCAGGAGGCGAGGTTCGTCCTAGGTCCCATATGCTTTAGAGACCATTCGCCGCACGATATTCATGTTCAGCGATCCCATAGACCTCAGTGTAACGAGTTTACATTGCCTTTATGTCGAATTTACACAAAACTACAAGAAAATCGGCTCGTCATGGGCACGACGTGCCTCAGAGACCATCGCCTCATGATATTCGTAATCTGCGACCTCAAAAACTCTCTAGCAGTAATATTGAACTTTTCGTTCTAAAATCGTTTCTAAAATCGTTTCGAACTAATTTTCGTCAATTATTTCCAAATTACAACTTTATTATATTTCATCATTTCGAAACGTAATTTGGAAAATGCAATTTCCTTGTTCAATAATGCAATTTTCATTTCGACATCAAAATTTCCAACGTAGCGTAAGACAAATCTCCAACCGGCCGAAGAATAGGAAATAATGGAGTGACAACATCAATTAACCAATTAAGTGAAATAAAGAACTTCTGTAAGAAAATCTATAATTAATTACAAAATATTGTTCTAAAGATTGTCAACACAAGTTTACTTACCTTAAATACTTCTTCAGGCACTCCAATAAGAAAAGGCATGGGAGCCAATAGATAATCCATCAGCGCCATCGGCAACACCGGTATAAATATATGTTGCCATATCATGGGGTATATAAGATCGTTGGCTGATTGTACACAAGCGCTAAGTCGTTTCAGTTTCTTCGAAGTAAATATTATCCTTCTTTCAAAAAGCATCGATGCAAAGATAACAGACATTGTATGCGTATCGACTGCATTAAAATATTCTGTGAGGTTTCTCTGAAAATAAAACGATTTGAGATCAAAAGCGACAGTTCTCGACTTCGTTAAAATTCAAAGTTAACATGTACGACTCTGTACAAACAAGAGATGAAGGATTTTCGTATCTGTCCTGCTTTAATTCGGTTAAGATATAAATAGTCATGAGTGTTTTCTAGTTACTGTGCAGACGAATAAATTATTGATCTACTAAAAGTAATGTAGATATGAAACTTAAGGAAAGACGGCTGATATACCTTGTGTTCAAATTTTCAAATAAATTACCAATGATAATTGTAGAAGCTCTTCTAATTCAGAGAGTTTACAAATGGTACTTTGGGAGTAAGTGTATATATTTTTCGAAATCATGTTGACCAAATCTGCAAGCTACTTCATTAATGACTGTTTGAATTTTTCGTACTCGAAGGAAGATGCATACATGAAATATTTATAAGCTAAGGTTTTATCGAATAATTTTTAATGGTAATTTAGTGAACAATTTCACAATACGTTAATTTTTTATGTCTAGTTATTGTTGCATGTCTTCCAAAACTGTTCTAGAGCTGTTTCTCTGTAGCAAATAAATGTTTTCCAATATCTTTTCTGCGTAGGAATAAATCACAAATTATAAATTCTCTTTGTGCAGCATTCTTGCTCTTCCTTTTTACTTGACTTTTTGTTTGTTTGCAAATTTATTTCATCGGAATCTATCCTGATTCTCCGATACTATTTTTCATCTAATAATTAAGTATCTATAGGTACATCAAGCAGTTATGTGAAAATGCGTATATAAAATATTATTTCATGGAGAGGAAGTTCATTTTTACTGTTCAGTTTTATGAATGTCCATTTTCTTAAAAAAAAAACCGTGTTGGATTTTTTACATTGAGACATTGGAATTTTAAGTGAGTGTAAAGGACGCCACGTCATGCTTCTTTATAGGCAAGAGGTTTAATAACGCTTAGAAACGGAATATACCGACTTTTTTTTATTATTTCTACCACACCAAAACTTTTTTTTTCGATTCTATATATTTTTTCAAGTTCAAATGTATTTTTTTTTTACTTTTCTAAGTGAGCCGAAATTGTTATTAACAAATAACTTATAACACAAAAAATTGAATCGCTTCCAGTAATATTTTTTAGACATATCTCATCGAAGTAAATTCTTTTTCTCTCTTGGTAATTTTTCAAAAAATGTTTCATTTTCGAGTTATTTGCAATGTTTTTGTTGAAAAAATTTTTGGATTTTTTTTCTAAGAAACTACTAAATGAATTACGATTTTACGAAAAGCTTTATAATCTTTAAACCTTCAAGTATAAGTAAGAATAATTACTATTTAAATGGAAATAAACCACAATTCAAAGTAGGTTTATTGACGTTTCAATATCCATAAGGATAAGTGGTTTATATCTTACTAAAAACATATTTTTAAATATAAATAAAGATTTCTAAGGGCGCGCGCCTGTATCGCCATTGCTCAAAATGCACATTTGAAATATTCGAAATACATATATGGTTTGGACCAAATATTTAATATATGGGCCAAAATATTCTTACATGTACTTAAAGGTTTAAAGATTATAAGGCTTTTTATAGAATAGCAATTCATTGAGTAGTTTTTTAGAACAAAAATCTCCAAAATCATTAATTAAAGCATTTTCAACAAGAAATTGAAAATAACTCAAAAAGAAGCATTTTTCGAAAAATTTCCAAGACAGAAAAAGTATTTATTTCGATGAGATACGCCTAAAAAAATTGTACTCGAAGAGATTTGGAAAATTGCTTTTGTGTTAAAGTTATTTTTTAAACTTTGATGGTACACAAGGCAAATATGGAACACAGTATTTAATTAAATCTTGCCCAAGTACTTTCGATCACAAGATCATCTTCAGGGGCATCTGAAATAAGCCAAGAAACGTTTTTTAAAAAAGGAAAATTAATTCACTTGGATAAAAACTCCAAGTTTATAGTTGAAAAAAGTTTTTTTATGTGATTAACGTTTATAGACTTACTTCGTCAGTTGTGGCCTATCCAGCAGTAACCGAATGTCATAAATGTAAATTGGGACATAACAAATACACTAAACTAAGACAAACAAACACTTTAAAATTTAAAATTGGAGAAGCTACATTTTATATTATAGAAGCCGGAGACAGAATGGCTCCCAGCCTGGCGGAGGCGGAAATATTGAGGTAACATGTGACAAATGACAGCTTGTGAAGGGCAGTTACAATAGATAAGTGATCTGCGCCTTTCAAGATTCTATGAAACTAAGTATTGACCAAAGGTCCAACTGACACCACTATAGGAAATCAACTGAAGAAATATAAAATTATATGTAATATTTTTATGTAGATTGAATAATCCAGATCTCACATTCAAACCTGTCTATAATAATTAGGATGTTAGTTTGAGAGAAATTGAAGTTGACATAAAGTATGAATGTAAGAAATAGACTAAACAATATATTAGACAGTGGATAGTTGACTACAATAAAATGGTCCACTAAGCGCTATCAGTGCTGTAAAAAGAAAAAGAAAATCTGAATATTCAGTTGAATTGCTAAAAATTAACATCAAAATTAAAAGCAAAATATATAAATGGGTTGTAATCCAAGTAGTTCAGTTGAATCCACAGTCAATGGAAAAACTTTCAAATTAATATGTAAATACATTACAGTACATATTTACATATTAATTTAGGTAAAACCGAGGTAAAACCCCTTTAAATGATATAAATTTACAGTTGCTTTACATTATATGTGGTTACAAAATTATGTGTGGTTACAATATATGTGGTTACAAAATTTCATAATTCAAATCATAATTTGTAACCACATATAATGTAAAGCAAACTGTAAAATTTATATCATTTAAAGGGTTTTTGACCCATATATTTTGGTAGCTCATAGCATGTATACCTCGTTTGCACTGATGATGGATTTAACAATCCGAAAACGTTTTGTAATATATTTGTGATAGCCCGTTTGGGCATTTTATTATATACCTTTTATAAAGGATTTGAAATAAATTTTTTTTTTTAGTTTTTCTAAGGTTAAATCTTTTCGATAGCTCAGCGACTGGATGAGCTCACCTCAGTGTGAGATGTATAGCAGGTACTTTTCTAGCCATACTCCAATCAGAAAATTTTCAAACGTCGTAACGTAATATAAAATTAAAATTAAACTTTTGAATTTTGACAACAGAAAACTTTTTTTACATTAAATCATTACTATTATATTATATTACTTATTAGGAAAGTCACAATAAGTATAATTCGTATTTATATTCGTATTACGGGCTTTTCTGCAGACATAAAAAGATAACAATGTTGGCAATCGCGTTAACGCATTTGATTAAACAGCATCGATGTACTCTAATTTTCAAGACAGCGCAGCGTCTGTTAACTTCCGTTTGTGTTACAATCTCTCATGCTGTGCAATTCGATGTTAATTAAACGGGAAGTGTGATTAGTAATGAAACAGAGAGCGTTACGAATAGCAAATGATCTCTGAAATTAGTATGTGGGCAAGTATATAGGTTTACATTCATTTGGTAAATAATTACTACGACAGTATGGGAATGGTTCAAATCATAGAACTAATAAATATGAAATAAATAGAGGTGGTCTGTTACTTTGTAATACGCTACTTTTATTCTAAATCACAGACAGATTTTATCTAATTTACACTTTGACTCCTATGTGTATGAATATGATACACAAGAGTCAAATGTACTCTAGCGATTGTGTATGTGGCCCGAACGCAGTTGTAGTGTATTTATACGTGTATTCTCATTACTTTAAGACTGCGGCAACCTATTTTCAATGTTAGTTCGGTAGATACACGAAATCGTTAAGTTGCATATCAGTTACTGTAGACCTTCATTGTAGTCGGGTTTGTTTATGTACAATGTCTAGAAATAACACGAGATCTCTTTCTTTACAAGAACTTGAGCATAATGCTGAAAATCTTGCATATTTCGCTATAAGTAATTATGAATTTGATAATTCAGATGCCGATCCATGGTACACTGAGAGTTCCTATAACAGTGAATACTCTTCAGATTGTGAACCACAAAAAAATCGAAGAGAAATCTAAGAGCTAAATAATACAGATATGGTATATCCTCATAGAGAGAATTTACAGGCAAATGTTAGATGGAATAATATTCAGGAAAATTTGAATATATTTGATGTTATACATGAAAATACTTCTCTTGGTGCAGTTATAGAAAGTAGGGAAAAGATACACGTTTGACATTTTATACTATAGAATGCTCCTAATACGCGAGATACGCGATATTTTAGTACAGGAAACAAATCGATATGTCGAACAAAAAATGATAGAAAAAATGGCAGAAATAGAGAAAAAAATGTTTAAAAATTGACCTTTTTTTCGATTTTTTTCAGTCATAAAAATGTTATTTTTTTTTGGTCAAATTGTCTAACTATCATAGAAAACACCAAAACAAACAAAATGCATGCATCACTATCACTAAACAATCTACATACTAGATTGATTTTGAGAAAAACTACGTTTTTAAAATTGACGGACAGCACACTGGCAAAATCTTTTGGTCGCGCACATGCATCTAAGAACTCCAAACAGTGTAACACTAGATCAGCATAAATCTTCATAAATGTGTATCAATTCCAATACATATAGGCTATGGGTAGTGAGTAGTAATAGCATTATGAAAAGTCGTCTAGGTTAACTGCCTGTATTAAAAATAAACATACCCTATAAAGCCCTTTTTAAATAGAAAAAATGTCATTAAATGAATTAACATAGACATATAAAACTTTAACCAAATAAAAGGTATATATCGAGTTTTTTTTATCTCGCCCAAGTATTTTCGCTCACAGAGCACCTTTAGGGACATTTCAAAAATGCAGGCTATCCAACACATCTGAATATGAGTCTGAGTATGAATATTATATACATTAAATAATACATTTACACAAAACTAACTCTAGGCTAATGACAAATAGTTTAAAATTATTTACAAGCTACATTGTGGGTGACAGCAGGAGATAGTTCCTGTTCTCCTGTACGGAATGGAAGCATGGACGTTAAAGGCCAGTTCCATTAACAAACTTGAAGTGTTTGAAATGTGGTGCCTGCGTCGAATGCTCAGAATATCATGGACGGACAGGGTCAGAAATGAGGAAGTACTCAGAAGAGCGGGCTTACAGGATAGGGAACTTTTTAATTATGTAAAAAGTAAGAAGAAGAGAAGAACATCTCACCTGACAAGACGATGTACGGTGGAACGCCTACGCAGAAATGCACGGCACCTTAAGAAGAAGAAGCAGGAGATAGAATGCATTCATTTGATTAAAGAGCATGAAAAAAGTGGCCAGGCTGATCATGCGGATAAATATGCCCAGGAGTTAAAGTGTTATGTGTAAATGTAGATTGTAAGAATCTAGAATGATAAGATATATTCTATTATCTAGACAGCAACGTTGTTATTTTTACATAACCATTTTTTCTCTTTACTTTGCTAAGTGACCAAAAAGTTAATTACATATATAATTATTTAAATTTATTACTTTGTGAAAATACATTCAAAGTGAAAAGTATTTAAAGATAGTTTGATAGTTTAGCAAAACATAATTTGTACCCATACTTACATTTTCGGGTATACTGGGCAACTGAAACGGCCTTGGAACATCAACGGTGAAAGTCTAAAAATGATTATTTGTATTATTAAAAACAAATACTCATGATTTTTTAAAGAAATAGATAAAAAACTTCGTCGTGGTTATTTACACGCGGCAAATCTATCTTGAGTTAGTAAAAGCATCGATAGACTCCATAGTAGCAACGGTCCGTAAATAGAAATTTTTTTTTTAATTTTTAAAACATTTTTAACAATATTTTTTTGTATCTTATTTATTATACCGGTTGGTGAATCGCCAAACGGGCCATAGGAAATTCAATGGGAAATTCTGAATTGCTGAATGCCTGCTTCCCTAATTATTTTACATCAAAAGTCATAAGAAACTATTTGTAGAGGACTGAAATATGTATTAAAACAAATGTTAAATTGTTCTACGAATTAAATGTATTCCAAAATTTTGTAAAAATATAATACATTTTCCAGGCCACACGAGGTACAAGAATGTGTATGATATGTTGCGTTTGGTCATATTGATGATTCTGATATTTGACAATATTTGAATTGTCAATATTTTTATTTTGTGATTAAATTATACACAAATACTAAAATACGCAAATGTTTACAAATACTACTACTACTAATGTGTATATATATTTTTATATTAGTTGTTTACAAAGCAATAAAATTGATGAAATGTATTCAGTTCATATGAACGGAATTTATTCCTTTTCAAAATTTTTAAGGCCGTAGAATTATGAATATTAAACTGGTCTGCAATGGTCCGAGAACTTATTCTAGGATTTTCTACAACTGTTGTTAATACATTTATTTCGTTTTGTTTTTCTAAATTTTTTGGTACCTCAACAATATTGTTTGTACAGGTACAATTAGAAATCACGGTCCCATTATTTTAAAATTTTGTAAAATCCTTTGAATTGTTGAATGACTTTGAATTGTCTATTGGAATATCTTACGCTAACTAAAGAACTGACACTTCGCGCACTATTGCCTGAATAAAACATTTTCATTATTGATAGTTTCTCCTCCACTGAATACATTTTTTAATCAACTATAGGTATTGTTTTTTAAACAATAAATCACAAAATTAAAATTTTGGAAATTCAAATATTGACAAATATTAGAAACATAAATATGACCAAACGCAACATGTCATACACATTCTTGTACCTCGTGTGGCCTGAATTTAAGGGGTGGCCTGAAAAATGTATTATATTTTTACAAAATTTTGGAATACATTTAATTCGTAGAACAATTTTAAACATTTATTTTTAACACATATTTCAGTCCTCTACAAATACAAACACCCTGTATATGACAATTAAATTTCTTTTATATTATTATACAACTTTTGAAGATTACAAAAAATATCTCTTCTTTTTTTTTGTGTGCGTCTATTTTAAAAATGGCGCCAAAAATGTTTCGTCCAAAAATGACTACTTAATGGCGGACGGTTATTCTCTGAAACAACAAATCTGAAACCTAAAACTCGAGGTTTTAAAAAAGAAGTGCATTCACGTGATATTTTACCAGAAAAATTGAAAATTCTTAAAACAAAAAAAAAAATCAAAATGGCAGACATTAAAAAAATGTTCAAAAATTGACCTTTTTTCGACTTTATGCAGTCACAAAAATTTTATTATTGTTTTTTGGTCAAACTGTGGTAAACTAACAGAGAAAACCAAAACAAACAAAATGCGTGCATTATTAAAATAGACCGACTAGATCCTGATTAAAGATTTTGAGAAAAACTATGTTTTTAAAACTGGTTAATATCGGATCTATTCGATTTTAATAAACCGTAATGCATTTTATTTGTTTTGGTTTTCTTTATGATAGTTTACCACAAGGATATAGTTAATCTCCGGATCTAATCGATTTTGATAAACCTTGATGTATTTTTTTGTTTTGGTTTCTCTATCATACCATAATTTGACAAAAAAAAAAAAAAATAATAACATTGTTATGCATTTTCTTTGTTTTAGTTGTCTCTATGATAGTTTACCATAATTTCACAAAAAAAATAATACCATTGTTATGACTGAAAAAAGGTAAATTTTTGAGCAATTTTTTCAAATTTCTGCCATTTTGTTTTTTTAAGATTTTTTAATTTTTTTGGTAAAATATCACGTAAGGGCATTTCTTTTTTAAAGCCTTTCTCAATTTTATATTTCAGATTTATAATCTTTATATTTCAGGCTATAATTAATTTCTGGATCTAGCCGATTTTGATAAACCTTGATGCATTTTGTTTGTTTTGATATTCTCTATAATAGTTTACGATAATTTAACAAAAAAAAAACTAATAACATTGTTATGACTGAAAAAAGTGAAAATAGATAAATTTTTGAGCAATTTTTTCAAATTTTCGCCATTTTGTTGTTTTAAAATTTTTTCATTTTTTTGGTAAAATATCACGTAAGGGCACTTCTTTTTTAAAACCCTTCTCGAATTTTATATTTCAGATTTATCGTTTCAGATATTAACTGTCCGCCAGGGAGTAGGAATTTTTGGACTAAAAACTTTTGGAGCTTTTTTTTAAATAAACAAAAAATTGGAAAAAATGGAATGGAATGTCAACTTCAAAAGTTGTATAAAAATAAAAAAAGTTTGATTGCTATATATAACAGATAAGATACAAAAACATTGTTGAAAATGTGTCATTTTGTAGCATTCCTGAGGGTAATAGTAGGTACCTTAAATCAACCCAAATATTGGTCTCATCACCATTCTGGATTTACAACCTTTTGTGGGTCCTAGCCTCCTCAAGAATTTCCCATATTTCTCATGTCTTCATCGATGTTATCAAGGAATCTTGTTCTGTGTCTTTTCTTCTCTGGTCAATGGTTCTATCAAGGAGTGTTTTTCTAGCTAGATCATTTTGTTCCATTAGCATTACATGCCCTATCTACCTCAGACATCCTATCTTAATATGTTTTACAATATTTGGTTCCTGGTACATTCTATAAATAATTATCTGAAATTATAACGGTGCCATCGACATCCTTCAAATTCTATATCGATTTTTACCTTACTTTCATTCTGTTTGTATTATTTTTTTTTATTCGGACAGTAGTTGTTCCAGAAACCATAAAAGTCCACAAAATCGTTTCTGTCGATCGTAAATTCAGAAATAAAAAATATATCACAAGGCCATTTATTCACCATTTCACGTAAACATATGTATATTTCAAAGTGAGTATGATGTTTGCTCGGAGTCAATCAACGACGATTCGAATATTCAGAAAGTTGTTTGTAAATATTTGAGTTTCATCGTAAAAGTCCAATCTTTATAAATGCTATGATGTCAGATTCTTTGTATTTTGTGTATAATTCAAAATTATGTCGTCTACGCCATAAATTATATTTTTTCACTACTGAGGATTTTTCGTTCAAAGGTAACACTAGTTTCTATAGCCAAGAACTACTCTTGTTGAGGTTTGATATATTTAGCATTTAGTTTTGCTTGTATCGATATCACATATTAGATGTTTAATTAGCCAGTTATATGTTTTATTCGCAACTTGTATCTTATTTTAACTTTGCTGACATTGTTAACCCACTAGTATGTAAAATTTTCACGTTTTCTGTACACTTACAATTTTAAATCAAATTTCCTAACTGACGTAATAAAACTTATTGTACTTACACTATCTCCCCTATTAAACGTAACTACAAATTTTCGGCCAGGTTCCGCGATCTTTGCATTGTATACTGCCGTTAAAAATTCGCTGAGATCTTCTGTTCTTGAACTGTGCATTAATACTGCCGTAGTATCTAGAAATCTAAAAATATAAGTACGATTAGGTAATTTGTATTTTTACTCAAATCTTAGGTTAAAAAAATTTAAAACCAAAATAAGAGTTGGAAATGTTTTAGATTTTAGAAAAATGTATTTTTTGTATTTTTCATCCAGAGCGTAAATATTGGCTGAATGTATAAATGGTTAGTAAGGATAAATTCGTTCAAAATAATAATTCACCTGAACCTGAACGAAACAACAAAATAATAATAAACGGGTAAATATGGGGAAATTTCATAGTTTATAGGACATAAAAAGAAACCAGAATATAAGAAAAATAAGCGTAATAGAAAGGATCAATCCTCTCTTTCTCTTTCAAGCACCATCCCTTCTTGTTGAGTCATTTCTGTCCATCAGTCTTTCTTCACCTAAACCTTTCTGTCCTCTGCCACACAGTTTTCTATCTTCTCCTCGGTTTTCCTCCACTTCTTTTTTCCCTTAACTTCTAACAGCTCTATCCTTCGTCCCACCTAGTTTCCATTTCTATGTCTGAAGTAAACAAACCATTGCAGTAGGCCAGCTCCTACATTCCTTGGATAATCTCATTATAAATTCGTTCTATTCATCTCTATTTCTTGCTGTTTTAATATCTTAATCTGATTTTTTCCTGCTTTTATAGTATTATTCTTTCGAAATTATTGCATCTCTTTCTTTTCCCTTTAAGTTCATATTCGAATGCTAGACTCTCTATATCATTTTTATTTTCTCCCCGCATTTCTGTAATGGTTATTATATTGGCCTAGTATGGCTTCAAAACTTGTAGAAATATATTCACGAGTTTGTAATTTTCCTCTAATAATTTCATCATGTTTTCACGTTTACGCTGAATAAAGTAATATGGCTTTAGCCGAGATAATAAAACATGTAAGTTTTGTTGTTTCCGCAAAATTCTCTAAATCCTTCCGTTTTTCACAAATGATCTAAACTCTGTAAATTTGTTTCGTTCGATTATTTCCTTTCCGTTTACCTTTTTGTTATTTTAACCTTTAATGCTCTTTCGGATTTTGGTTTTCTTTGCGTTTATTCATATATCAATGAGTGTAACTAGGTGACACCATAGTGTCAGCCTGTCAAGTTGTGTTTCATGTCGATTCCTGTGTTCAATTAGCAGGTAGACGTCGTTTGCAAATGGGTTGTTCAGGTTTCAAATTTATGACCACCATAGCAAACGAAGTTTTAAAACCAGAAAAAGACCCAAGAAAAAGGATTCTTCTTCTTCTTCTGGTAGCACTACAACCCGGGGTGGGTCTTGGCTGACTGCACAACCTGCTTTCATTTCGAACGGTCGTCCATGATGTTTAAGTCAGTGGGTAGCCCCATTGTTCTCAAATCTGACCATATATTATCTCTCCATCGCATTCGTGGACGTCCTAAGGGCCTTCTCCCTGTCGGGACTTCTTCCCAGATTAACTTGGTAAGGCGGTTATTAGGGAGTCTATGAACATGGCCGTCTTAGACGTTGGGATTTAATCTCTTGAACTACGTCGCTAGCACTATACATTTGTTTGACCTCGGCATTTGTTCTCATTCGGTATTGGTTAATATTCGGATCGTGATAGGGACCGAAGATCTTTCTGAGGATTTTTCTCTCAAAGCATCTGAGTTTACTTTCCATTGCTTTTGTCAGCGTCCACGTCTCACACCAATACATGAGCACCGGTCTAATTACTGTTTTATATATCCTGATTTTTTATGTTCGTGTTAGGCTCTTGGATTTAATAATTTTGTGGAGGCTATACATACATCTGTTTGCTGCCTGAATTCTCCCTTTTATCTCTTCCGTGATATTGTTACCTGTGGTGATAGTCGCTCCGAGATATTTAAAACTCTCCACTCTTTCAAAGTTATAGGGGTCTATTGTTACATTTTGTCCTATTCTATCTCGTCTCCTTTGTCTGTTAATGCACATATATTTGGTTTTCTCTTTATTGACCCTTAGACCGGTATTTTTTGCCTCTCTCTCTAATTTATTGAAGGTTTCTTTTACATTGGTGACGGTATTTCCTACAATGTCAATGTCATCCGAGTATACTAGTAGTAATTTTGGTCCATTTACTGTCAGTAGTTCTGTTCTAATTTGTGCGGTTCTTACTACTTTTTCCAGGATTATATTAAAAAGAAGAGGTGACAGCGCGTCTCCTTGTTTCAGTCCACTGTTTATTTCAAACGACTCTGAGAGCTTGTTACCTATCCGCACTCTAGATCTACAGCCATTTACACAAACTTTAACGAGCTGGAAAAAAGGATTGGATGGATTGGAGAAAAAGGATTGGATGACCGATAAAATACTAGACCTTATTCAACAAAGAAGCAAGTGGGAAAATAAAGACAAGACTTGATATACAGTAATATATCGACAAATAAGATACGAAGTTAAGTGAGCAAGAGGAATGGACGGAACAAAGATGTCGTGAAATGGAAGAACTACAAATAAAAAAGATGAGAGTTTAATATACACAAAAACTTAGAAATTAGCTACACTTAGAGAAAAAGAACTCTTCACTTCATGAGAAACTCCAAAGATGAAATAATTCTCGACTTAAACGAAAAAAAGGAAGAATGGATTAATTACATAAATAAGATCTTCCTGGACAGGAGGACACTTAAGACCGCAAAGAATAGTTCTAGTATTTTAAAAGCGGACGTAGAGAAAGTCATCAAACAAAACTAAAATGGGAAATCCCTATGCCCTGACCAAATCAATACCATGAGACTCGCTCAAACTTATAAATGACGACAATGTCTCAGAACTAAAAAACTATACCAAAATGGAATAATGCCACAAATATGGTTGGAGTCTACATTTATCCCACACCAAAAAAAATATTCTTAATGGAATTCAGTCAAAATGTGAAACAAACAATTCGGTTTTAGAGAAGGATTGGGAATAAGGGAAGCTTTGTTCTCAATGCTAATATTACTTTAGAGGTCATGGGAAGTACAGAACCCAATTTATGTCTGCTTTATAGATTTTGAAAAGGTGTTTGATAGGGTCCAACATGATAGGCTGTTTGAGTATCTAGAAATAATTGGTATAGATAATAGAGATCTGAGACTTCTACCACATTTATATTGGAATCAAAAAGCTTCTATTCTGGTAGACGGCAAAGAATCAAACACAATTTTCATTTAAAGAGGTGCCAGACAAAGTTGTGTGTTATCCCGTACTTTGTTTAACGTGTACTTGTAAGTCTTGGAAGAAATGCGGAGTTCAAATAGGAGGAGAAACTGTTAACAACATCAGATATCCATATGACACATCGATCATCTCTGAAAGTAACAAAGATCTTCAATATAGATACGAGTCACTTGAGAATGATCCAATCAGGGACTTGGTATAAAAACATCATAGACGAAATTACTTGTGGTTAGGAAACAAGATGTTGACCTTATGTTAACAACTAATTGTCAACAATGAGCCGATTACAAAAGTTGACCATTTTAAGAAAATCTAGGATGTTGTATAAACGAGACACTCAATCCAGATGAAGGAATTAAACTCGTATAGAAATTGCATTTATGACACTTAGCTCTATACTATTGGACTTTAACAAAAAGCAATAAAAACATGTTAGGATGTTTCGAAAGAAAAATACTGAGGCGAATCTATGGAGCGGTAAATGAAAATGGTGTCTGGAGAAGACGATACAACTTCGAACTCTATAGAATATACCAGGAACCAGATATCGTAAAACACATTAAGATAGGACGTCTGAGGTGGGTAGGCCATGTAATGCGGATGGAGCAAACCGACCCAGCTAGAAAAACGCTCCTTGATAGACCTATTGGTCAAAGAAGAAGAGGAAGACCCAGAACAAGATTCCTAGATAACATAGACCAAGATATGAGAAATATGGAAATACGTGCTTGGCGGAGGAAGGCGATGGATAGGGACGACTGGAAGAGAATTCTTGGGGAGGCTAGGACCCACAAAGGGTTGTAAAGCCAAAATGATGATGATGATGAGATCTATACTATGCAATTCTCAGCTGCACTTACAACTAAAAATTAAGTTCTTAAAATGTTATATGTATCCAGTATTTCTATATGAATACGAAACCTGGATCATGAAGGTTAATATGAGGAACAAATTAGAAGCCTTCGAGAGGTGGTCATATCATAGAATGCTCAACACATCATGGGTTCAACGCATCTTAAACATAGAAGTCTTAAACAAGATCGGTCAAGTCGAAGGTGACTTGATGAAGATGATAAAAAAGAGAAAACTTGAATATCTGGGGCATATAATGAGAGATAGCACATACTGGTACTGCACTTTACACAATACTTTTCTGAGTATCTATTACCTTTCTAAGATCAATAGACTGGAAACAGTGTAGATCACATTCCTGTTTTACTGTTCTACGGCAATTTCTTCTATATACACATATATATATATATATATATATATATATATATATTATATATATATATATATATATATATATATATATATATATATATATATATATATCCTACGTGTTCTGGTCTGAGTCTCTATTCATACAATAGTCCGTGTAACCTTAAGATTTTCAGCATTTGCTCTTTATTAATGCGATCCAAGTCTCTTTCAAAGTCGACAAAAGCCAGTGAGCTTTTTGACACTTGTTAGCTTGTTCCAAGATAATTCTTAAGGGTACAAATGTGGAAAATAGTAAAGCGTTGACCCAAACAACTGCTTGGTTGATTTTCAGTTTCGTATCTAAGGTACCAATTTCAGAAAAGGGTCGATTAAAAAGTTACAAATTGCATGCAATTGACATGCAGGTAAAACATATAGTCGAATAATATTGAAACTCCGGATATACAGTTTTTTATGCAATGAATATTTTCGTATTCGTATCATATTTTTTTCTGCGTGTAAAACCAGGGCAGCCATCTGGTTAAGAGATTTGACCCGAAGACTAGACATTGGGTCACGGCATTGCGGCGTATCACTTCTACACCATACATTACATTGTTATCAATTTAGATTTGATTAAATTATGTTTCCTAAAATACATCCGCACCATTTTAATTTACATTTTAATGATCCTTAATAACGTACAGTGGCTGTACATTTTCTTCCTAATTTAATTATGGAACGATGTTTACAATTCGAGGTAAGACTACACAATAAAATATAATTTCGAAATACTAAATGTTTATACAGAGTGGTCCAAAAGTCTGGAAACACCTAATTATCTCGCCCAAGTCTGTAAAAGACTAGAAACGCTTGAATGTCGGTTTACATTGACTATAATTTTTTTTATTCAAACAATATGGGTGTCCCAAATTGGTATGTTTTGCAGGGTATACTGAAAACTAAAGAAGATAGAAAAAAAGTAGTTAAGATGTCATGACTTCTTTTTTCGTTAAAGTAATGATTAAAGAAATTTATTTTAAATCCTTTATAAAAAGTATATAATTAAAACACCCAATCGGGTTATATGTCAAAACGTTTTCAGAATCTATATTCCATCATCAGTGTGTCATAAAAGTATATAACCACTTTAGTTAAAAATAACGTGAAGGTTAAGGCTGTTTTAGCAGTCAAAGCACATTGCAATTTGAAATGGGCGTATTACTTACTTTTCTACACTAACGATGGGTAACACACTAAATTTTTGGGTGTTGATACAGCAACACTGACGCAGTTTATGGTATCAACTCAGTGTGTCAACACAATTGTGTCATATAAGACAGTAAGCCATTGACACTACCTGAAAGTTTGAAACCTTCCCTAAGCTGTAACATCTGTTTTGCATTTACTTAATAGCTATGCGAGACTGACCGAGAGTTGATCTTTTCACAAATAAAACCTTTTTGGGAACAAAGGACACAAAGCGATAATAGATCAGACAGGTTGAAAACTCAAAATGTATTTGTTGATGTTTGTTTGATGAACTAGTTAGATAAACTGCGACGTTGTCATTTTTTTGACAGCAGTCCGAAATTTGCAGAAAAAGCTAAAAGAGTGAAGAAAATTATGGAGAAAAATATGTGATATTTTCATGGGATATAAATCAAAGTGATAAGAGCGATTGTAGAGAAAGCTGTCAATCAAAGGATTACATAAGGTGGGAAAGAGAGAGAAAGAAGAAGAGATTCGGTCTCGAAGATAGTCAAAAATATTTTAATAGTTTTAAAACGATCGAATAATTATTTGAACCTCACTGTTACAGAAATAAATGAATTACTTAAGTTTTGAGAATTTCACACTGAGGAATGATGAACTGATTCCCTCAATATGTTAACTCAAAAGTTATCATCTTAAGTCTTAATTCGTTCATTTATTTTTATTATTATTCATATTGATAATTTGAGTTATAATCAATAAGTTTATTCCTCGATAGTTGTGTGATTATAGATTTACATAATGATAGCGGTAGTGAATTTAGTGACAATGATGATGATTTATAAATTTAAATAGTCAGTAATTACACTATTATAATGTTATTTACAAAATTAGTGTACAACAGGTTATTATATTTATACATTCATTATTAGCCAAATAAACAACAATATTTAAAATTGCATTTGAATTGTTGCTCCTTACTTTATACAAATTAACTCTTAACTGATAATACAGACAAAAATATTCTAAACAAAGTAAGTAATTAAAAAGATTACGGAGAACTCCAGTGCAGTTTACCGTGCCTTTTACTACAAACAGCGAAAGGTTTTCTGCAATTCCATTAATCGTTTAGAGGTGTAAGTTGGTTGAATGTACTGTATATATGCCGATTTATTGTACCACAAATGATTTTTTTTTAATCTGCTTCTGTATGACAATTCCATATCTGCATAAGATCTTGCGTTCCGGAACAGTTCTTACAGGTAATTCGTTCATTTATTTTTATTATTATTATTCATATTGATAATTTGAGTGTTATAATCAACAAATTTATTCCTCGATAGTCGTGAGTGTTTAGTATTTTTTAAGAATAGGAAAAAACAGGATGAATACAGACACAAGCAGATAAGTACCAATAAGATTAGAATATCTCTACGTGTGGCAATCGATGAACAAATACAAAAAATATGACTTTTCTACGATGTATTTTTATAAAAATTTTACTATCTCTGTTATCATATAGGAAATTATTTGCTAATGAATTCAACCGCTTTAGATTACAGCACGATTTCCATTATTCATTAGATGTTACATCCAGTTATAGTCATACTAATTATCAATTCAAATAAAGTTGGAATTTTATATCTCTACGAGGATCGTTCTGTAAATTCTTAGTAAAATAAAAAGCGCAAGCTTTTTGTAAAAAAATATGCAGGATGAATAATGAGGAACTTTACATACTCCCTTCTCGTATGGAGACCCCTATGAGGAATGTCAAATGCTCATTCAAAAATCCCATAGTTCCCACGCTTCCATAGTTTAATAATATACAGGACCAGTTGTAAATTTTGGCTCATATTTCTTTTGGTCATAACTTTTGAACTATACTATACATACATATGAATATGTAGTTCTCTAAAACATTAACTTCCTATAGTAAAGCCATTCGGAGCAATATAATATGCTAAATATTGTTTGAGTGGCGATTTTCAAAAAAGTTGTTTACTTTTATTGTCAATGATATACGTTAAAACAAAAAATCTGTATTCTGTAAATCTGTATAAAGCGTACTTTCAAGGATAACATAAACTATTGCTTCTGGAATTGGAAGTAGTATGTTATTTTTGACTGCTTTAAATTGTCCAGTATCATTCTATCTATCATATTTTCTAAAGACATGAAATAGTTGTGTGATTCTTCATTTGCGTTTTGTCTTTGGATTAAGTTTCTTACAACGTTTAAAGCATTTTCCACATCCAGTCTATTAGGATATTGTTACTATTAGGTGCGAATGGTCAAACCCCTAATCGTAAAACACATTGTCTGAAGATAGGACGTCTGAGGTGGGTAGGCCATGTAATGCGGATGGAGCAAACCGACCCAGCTAGAAAAACGCTCTTTGATAGACCTATTGGTCAAAGAAGAAGAGGAAGACCTAGAACAAGATTCCTAGATAACATAGACCAAGATATGAGAAATATGGAAATACGTGCTTGGCGGAGGAAGGCGATGGATAGGGACGACTGGAAGAGAATTCTTGGGGAGGCTAGGACCCACACAGGGTTGTAAAGCCAAAATGATGGGTCAAACCCCTACACTGACATTTGTGAATCATAAATAGTAAATTTCCGACAACACAATATCGGTCGGTAGATTAAACAGAAGAAGTTTATTGCGGGCGGCAGTTAAAAAGGGTATTTATTTATAGAAACGACCGGGCCAAAAACGTAAAAAAAAACACGTTTTTAGATCTCATTTTCTCTCGTTATAACCAAATTTGTATTTTAACCAAACTGCAGCAGTTAGAACAGAAGCCGGTGACACAGAAATATTCAATATCAAGCGAGGTGTACGACAGGGGTGTGTATTGTCACCACTACTTTTCAATATATATTCGGAACAAATCTTTGCACGAGCACTAGAGCAATCAAGAGAAGGTGTTAAAATTAACGGCAGAGTTCTAAATAATGTACGATACGCCGACGACACGGCCCTAATTGCAGAGAGCGCACAGGATCTCCAGACACTCTTAGATCGCGTCAGATCGATCGGAGAACAATACGGCCTCAGCATTAACGTCAAGAAAACAAAAACAATGATTGTCTCCAAAACATCCATCCATCCACCCATGGCTTTAAACGTGAATGGTAACATTATCGAAAATGTCGAGAAATTTCGATATCTAGGGTGCTGGATAACGAAAGATATAGATCCAGACATAGAAATAAAATCGCGAATTGAACAAGCAAGAAATGTCTTTTTAAAAATGAAACAAATGTTTACGTCCCAAACACTCAATCTCAAAATCCGATACCGAATGCTGAAATGTTACGTTTACAGCACCTTACTATATGGAATGGAAGCCTGGACCTTCAAAATCAACTCACTCAGGCGTTTGGAAAGTTTTGAAATGTGGTTATTTCGAAGGATGCTGAAAGTCCCCTGGACAGCGCATATGAGCAACGAGCAGGTCCTACACAAGATGGGTACCGACAGAGAACTCTTAAAAATAATGAAAACACGGAAAACCTCATATTTGGGACACATATACAGAAATGAGAAATACCAGCTATTGCAGCTTCTTATAGAGGGGAAGGTAGAAGGAAAACGTGGTCCTGGTAGACGGCAGGCGTCCTGGTTGAAGAACATTCGTGAGTGGACTGGTTTGGATTCTCAATCTTTAATAAGAAAAGTCAGGGACAGAAATGATTTTGCTGAGGTTATCGCCAACCTTCAGTGAAGACGGCACCCAAAGAAGAAGAAGATAACCAAATTTGCCTAGCTATAGAGTGTTATAGTTCAATAGAAATTTGATAGGACATCTAATGTACCTCGTTATAAGCGAAACCTCGTAATAATCGTGTTCGTTATAGAGGGAGTATTATACTCCCTAACTATAATAGTGTATACGTAAAAACTTGGTTTTTCAGAATAGAATAGAATAGGTTTTTCAAGTTTTTATGTATTTATCTAAGGATGAAAAATATATTTTATTTAAGCCTAAGCCTATTTTGTTTTACCTAAGCTATAGGTACCCATGTTGTTTTCAATTTTAGAAGTACATGCTTGAGTAGTTTATTGCTTAAACTAATATTGGCTGCTTCGTTTTATAAGTCATTTCTTCTTTCCCGGAAAGGAATAGTCTTCTTAAATCCTTTCCTTCATCAAGGTCAACATGCGAGACGCATTCATCTGCAGCATGAAATAGTAGCATTTCCAGCAAGCAGTGTTCTTCAACAAAACCTTAAAGAAGATAAATAAACACCACAGAAGAAGTATTTATTTTCATGCAGATTTGTTTTATTTTGTTAATTTTACAAACCATAGCTAAACCGTGCTTACTTTTTTTTTATAAAAATTAGTAAAATATGGCAAACCAATTATCTTTTATATTTGCCCCACCTGATTTCCTCATTCCATTACATTGCTATGCAAGCTTTTACTTCATAAGTAAACATACAGATACATCTTTGCTTCTTGAACGTAAATAACTGTTTCCAAATGTTTCATCGGCATTGAAACTTTAGTTATACACTACTCCAAGAAATTAACGCACCATTTACAAAAACAATAAAAGCGATTCATTGCTGTTTTAAATTTAATTGTATTCATTTTTGTATAGAATATACCATGTATTTGGAATGCTTTTATCAGGTTACTTGTATTTTTTTTGTTTCAACTGGTTTCTAAGAAAAACAAAACAAAGCTGCTGTAAATTTGTTAATGTCGATAAGAGGTTAGTGTCATTTTTCAGTCGTTGTGTGAACTATTGCTGTTTGGTGGTAACAGTTTGCTATTGTTTTAATCAAAATACAACGCGAATCGAGAAATTTGACTAATGATGTGCTCAAATAGTGGTTTTGCACGAAGAAGGTTGGAATTACAGACATTTCGGCGTACACCATACATCCGTCTCACGAGTGATAGAACGGTACAGAGAGACCGCTAGTCACTCTAGGCGTCCGAGACAAGGTCGACATCGTGTAACAACGTCCGTTCAAGACCGTTTTTTACGACTTCGCACCCTAAGACAACGATTTGTAACTACCAGAAGCTTACAATCCCAACTTGAAGATGTCCATAATGTTCGAAGCAGCTGTGAAACTGTTCGCCAACGTCTCAAGGAAGGTAATTTGGTAAATCGTATACCTGCCAAAGGGCCAGCCTTGACCGTAGCTCATTGCAGAGCGCGTTTAGATTTGCACTAAATCATATCCATTGGTTGGAGGCTGATTGGAATAGAGTTCCGTTTACAGATGAGAGCAGATTCTGTTTTTACAATTGTGATAGGAGTATTCGCGTGTACCGATGTCAGAACGAACAGAATGCACAGTGTAACACGCGAGGACGACGTTATTCGGTGGAGGGTCGGTTATGGTCTAGGGTGGCGTTTCTTTAACGGGTCGTACAGACTTGAAGCTGTTGAATAACGGTACCATCAACGCTCACCAATATATCGTTGACGTTCTTCAATACCACGTTGTGCCATTTGCTCCTTATATTGGCGAACATTTTGTTCTAATGCATGATAATGCACGACCGCACGTTGCAAATATAGTGCAAAATTATCTAGAGGAAGTTGGAATCGACGTTATGGAATGGCCAGTGAATAGGGCCAATTTCAATCCTATAGAGAATGTTTGGGACTTGCTTGGTAGACGCCTACGGAATTTTCCTAATCAACCAAACACTCTACAGGAACGAGAACAACGTCTTATCTAAATTTGGAATGAACTGGATCAGAATACTTTAAGACCATTTATTTTAAGTATGAATCGTCGACGCCAAGCTGTCATTCGTCTAGTTTATTTTTATGAACGAGAGAGTAATTAGCATAATTTTAACTTATACCTCCGACCACTCCATGGACATGCTCAAGATTAATTGAAAAATTACTTTGAATAATTGTAAAAAATAAATGAATTATTTCAGTGTTATAAAGTGTTATGTGTATGTAAACAAAAGTGACCTCTTTTATCACACACTATATTAGAACTGACTGGCCTACATTAAAAAGGGTTTTAAAAAATTCACATTTTTTTTAATTTTTAAAAATTACAAAAGAGAAAAAGAGTTTTTAAAACCGTCTAAGGTATGTTAAATAGATGAATAAAAATATTAATATAAAACTTACAGCTACTTGTTACAATTCCAAATCAGATTCAGAAGATGAACTTTCAGAACCAAGATTTATAATAACTGGCTCGATCATTTTATCAGTAATATTGTGCAGCTTCCACATTTTTTCCTCTTCTTTAATAGTGTGATTTACTGTCTTTTCCCAGTTTTCAGGTTTTACATTATTTACGGCCTCCAAAAACAACTGTTTAACATCATGAATTTTAAAAGTGGTATTTTTTCTTGAAACTTCACTCTTTATCTGTGCCCATACCAGTTCAATCGGGTTTAATTCACAATGATATGGTGGGGATCAAAGTACTGTCATTCCACGATTTTTGGCAATTTCATCAATTTCGTATTTTTTAAATTTTTCTTTATGAAGGGCACACAACGAATAAAGTTCCTTTCTTATAGATCCGGGATGGTACGTAATATTTTTTGAACTCAGCCAATTCTGCAAGTCTTTTTTTAACCACTTGGTTGTGGGCAGTCCTTCTATAAGTCTGGAGTGATAACTTGCATTATCCATTACTATTACACAGTTCTTAGGAAGAAGATCTATCATTTGTTCGAACCATTCTTGAAAGACATCAGCGTTCATGTCTTCATGGTAGTCACCGGTACGACTTGATTCAAAAGTTAATAAACCACCTTCAACAAAACCGTTTGAACTGCCAATGTGTACTATCATCAGCCTGGGTCCCTTTCCTGATGGTGTTTTTAAACCAGTAGATAAGTTATTTACAAAAGCGTGCCTTTGACTTGTAACAGTTTCATCCTGCCAAAATTTATTTGGTGTATGACCCTCGTTGATTCATGTTTCATCAAGATAAAATATTTTTCTTTTTTGGTTTCTCATTTCCTTTATGGTTCTTAGAAAATGTCTTCTCCATATGACAATATCGCTTCTTTCTAATAAAATAGACTTTCTGGGATTCTTTTTCCAGCGGAAGCCTATTTCTTTTAAAAGTTTCCATAACGTACTTCGACTCATTTCTGGGTAATCCTTATCATCTCGAACTGAGACAAGAACTTTATCCAATGTTGGAAATTCTTGTCTAAAGAAGAATTCATGCACTTTCCGTCGAAGTCCTTCTTTAAAATGATATTCTATTTGAAATTTTGGTTTCCCTGGAGCATTACGTGGCATTTGAAAACTACCACATTTCTCTTCTTTAATAACTCTGTAAATCGTAGATTTCCCAACACCAAGTGTACTGCTAACTAACTCAACGGTCTCATCAACACTTTCACATAAACGTTTGTCTGTAAATGATTTAAAACAATTAAATATTAATGTTTTTTTCATTAACTGTTAAAGGACCAATTTTTCGGCGTTTACACGGCACTTCCAAATTTTCCATAACACTAGTATACACAATAAACTGCACCTTGCAACTGAAGTACCTACTTTTAGTGAACTGTTAAGAATTTTAAATACGCCACTTGGACCTTCCTACAAAATGGAAAAACCCACTATCACATTTTCTGTGGAATAAGTTTAGAAGGTAATTATCTAGTCAATTACTGTCGTAGATTCCTGGAATTAAAGAATTAAATGTTTGATTGTTGAAACCCTTACTTCGTGGAATGCACTCATTTCAGATAAAATAAAACGTTTTATTTTATCTAAAGAATTAAACTTTATTTTGCAAATAGGTAGGTACTTATTAAACTTTTATTGGTTATATATAACCAATAAAATAAACATCTTACATTTTTTGCAAATTCATTAGTACCTGTTAACCTCCATCACTCCGACACTGGCAACCTTATTTAGGGATTAGTAACACTCACAACTATTGTATTCTATTCTGCTCCAACCTTTATACCTGGTGGTCATACTCAATTTAAAATTGTTTTCCTATATACTTCTGTAAACTTGTTGACAAATATCTGTTTTTCATTGAGTCACCCGTATCAACAGTTTAGGGATTTGCATACATAATTTATTGTTTTATTACTCTCTCATACATAAAAATACACTATAGCAGGGGTGGAAATACTTAGGGGTGGAAAAAAAATTGAACAATTTCTATTTTTAGAATTAAAGATTTTGTTGTTAATTGTTTTAAGATTGTGTTACGTTTATGAATATTGAAGATGATTAGCGACAACATAACTAAATATGTTTGTTTTACAAAGTAAAGTAATCCAAAATAAAATATTTTTCATTTCAGTTAATATTTTCTTGTTATATGGTAAGTTTTAAAGTGGTGCGTTAATTTCTTGGGGCAGTGTATATTGAATCTGTTTATTTTTGCTATTAATTTTTTAGATATATAATTTTTATTGGAATGTTAACGTATGGATTTCTAACTAATAACAATTTAAAGAACAAACCTCGTAATATAAGATCTATAAAATGTAGCGGTGATTCAATTTTCCACAATTTATTCACAAAAAAGAAAGTGATATGATTCAAAGCCATTCAGCCTTGAATAACGTCACATGAGGACACATTAATGAAAACGAAAAGAATTTCATTCATTATTTGTGGTAGCGAATATTTTGTACCCACGACAGACTCGTTTCCGGACATATTCTATGGCATGATAATTAGATACGTTCCACAAAAGGGTTAAGCTTGAATATATAGGATGGGTTGAGCCCGTGACATGGCATCAATTAAGCGGGTTACTCCTACAAAGAAGAACTGAATTACCAATAATTTGACACTAGACGATATTAATCATACTTGACAAACGCCTGAAAATTGCCTTAGTTACGAAGTAAAGCAAAATACCGGCACTACATGTCTTTGCTAACGAGTTAAAGTCGTGACAATAATTCTCGACTCTAGATTATTTAAATAAACATAAAAGCAAGAGATACCAAAAAAGCATATTAGATTTAATGGAACAATGGCGAAAATTTGAAAACTCTCAGATATAATACAGGATGGACACACAGAAACCACAAGAAGTATCGACAAACTATATCTCAGATCTTTTTGATGACAAAGATCTTCCTTTTTGTACCAACATCAGACAGAAACTGTGTCTAGCATAATGATTCCAGAAATAGAAAAGGCCCTGAAGAGATCAAAAACCGTAAAGTAACTGGACCCGATAACATTTATCCAAAATACATGAAAGTTATAAACCAAAACCAATCACCATGTAAATGTATTACTCAAGGTTGGACCAAAATCTAAATTTCTCTCCATTCCTAAAATATCAGTTGCAAAAAGATGTGATAAGATTCGACAAATTAGCGTAATGAGTCAGATATTAAATTTGTTTCTCAAATTTCTACATAGAAAATGCGAGCAATATTTAAGTGAACTACAGATGGATGTTCGAGGTAGGAGAATTGGAAATTAGTGGCCTTACTCGAGCTATCAGTCCAGTTACAAAAGTGTGCAGACATGAATCTTTCATAGAATGTGCCAAAGCATTTGACTATGTCAAACCTAGTACGATGCTGAACATTCTAGAAAGAAAAGTATTAGACTAAGTAAGTACATTCAAAACTATCAACAGTCTTAGATAAAATACAAACGAAACAAAAAAAATAAACCCCATAGATATAGAAAGATGGAAAAATTATTATGAAAATCTATTAAATGAACAACGTACACAGTTTCTAGACACACAGATAGATAGAGTTGAAACGGGGTTAAATGAAGTGGCGATGATTACCGTAGAAGAAATAAAAAACGCATTACAAAAAATGAAAAATAATAAAGCTCCTGGACCGGGTGATTTACCTATCGAGTTATTCAAACATGCCACTGCAATAACATTAGACTTGCTTTGTAAAATGTTTAACAAGTGCCTACAAGGAGAAAGTATCCCAAGAGATTGGAAAGTCTCGTACATAAACTCCATCTACAAAAAGAGAAACAGGAATGACTGCAGTAATTACCGAGGTATCAGCATTACGTCATCCACTGGCAAACTGTATGAAAGAGTTCTGAAAGCCAGAATAGAAAAAGAAGCAACAGAGATCGAAGAACAAAGTGGATTCCGACCAGGGAGATCTTGTGTCGACAATGTATTTACTCTCAAACATCTAACGGAAAAGAGATTAGCAAGAGGACTAGAACTTCATGCCACTTTTATAGATCTCCGTAAAGCATTTGACTCCGTACCACTGCAGAGACTATGGACAACATTGGAAAACGCAGGTATAAATGCAGTATATATAAATGCCGTGAAAAAGCTATATCAAGATAACCAAGCTTATATTAAGGTTGGAAACCAAATTTCCAAGGGTTTCACCCAAACAAAGGGTGTCAAACAGAGCTCTTGTCTCTATCCAACCCTATTTAAAATATATCTTGGTAATGCTTTAAAATATTGGATGAGAAAATGCAGCCCAATGGGCATATGGGTAAATGACACTCCTATATACACAATCCTCTTCGCAGACGACCAGGTAGTTCTTGCCGAGGACCTACAAGATATGACGTACATGATAAACAAACAGACGAATTCAAAAAATGGGGATTAGAGGTTAATACCGAAAAGACACAATACATGAATATAGGAGGCATCGGCCAAGACATGGAAACAGAAAGCGGATTAATTAAAAACGTTGATCAGTACGAATATCTCGGAGTTACACTAAGCGAAGACGGGAGAGACGACAAAGATATAACAAGAAAAATAGGAAAAGGAAAAAACATGATAAAAACACTACATACGATCCTGTGGAATAAAACTTTAACTAAGAAAACAAAGAAAAATATATATCAGGCTATAATTCAGCCGGTGCTGACGTATGGGTCAGAAGTGTGGGTCTTTAACAAGAATATGTCACAAAAACTCCTCTCAACGGAAATGATGTACTGGAGAAGATGTTCCGGTTTAACTTTGTTTGACCACATAAGAAATGAAAACATAAGAGAGAGAATGAAAGTAAAGAACACAATAATGGATACGATAGCCGAAAAACAATTAAAATGGTATGGACACCTGAGACGGATGAACGAAGAAAGGATACCACGAAAGGTTTGAAACTGGAGACCTACACAGAGAAATAGGGAAGGCCAAGAATGAAATGGATATCCAATATTCATATAGAAATGGAAAATAGAGGTCTCCAAGAAGGAGACTGGGCCGATAAGAAATTATGGCGATTGGGATGCGAGAAGCGACAAAATTAAAGTTGCAAACACTCGTTATATAAATATATATATATATATATATATATATATATATATATATAAGTATATTCAGTAAGAATTATTCAGTACCTCTACAAACATCAGGTAGCGAGAGTACAACTCGATAACATCCAAATAAAACATTGAAAGCCCTGAAAATAGCTTAAAAGACAATCAACAATTGATAAATAATTTAAGATATGATACAGTTATAATTGCAGGTAATGCTCGAGGTGTATTGATGGCAAATCGGAATCTAAATCAACTAGTATGCATGTATATGGAACAAGAAATAAACCAAATCTCTTGCCTAAATTCAAATACCTGCGCAACTGCTCGGTACAGTATCTGAATGCTGAATTTAGATATCAAAGCTCGGATTAACATGGTTAGAGCAAACTTTTTAAAATGTGAAGCCCCTAAGCGAGAAGTAAGGCTGGATATACAAATATTATGTCTTTGTAAAGTGCTATATATATTAGACTTTTATACGGAGTTGAAGCAAGAACATTAATGCGCACTGACTTGTACCAGATGAGATCCATACTGTCGATATTAAAAGGCTATAAGATGGTTTCTCGATTTTGCAAGATGGTCAAGTCTCATGGAGGTGTAGGTATATACACTCAGGTACAAAAAATTCGATCCACGCCTATTTTACAGAGAAGCAGACGCATTTTTGGAGATGGCACTTATTGGGCATATATTTAAGGAGGAACATTAAATGTAGGTAATAAACACAATGTATGCAAAAAAATTGTTTATTTATAAAAACATGGCTTTATTCGAAAATTTCAAAAATGAAAAGTAGCTTAGTTGATAAAAAACAGTCACAACAAAATAATGCTACTGTCATTTGTTATGAATACCTACCTAGTATTTCCTCTTCGAGTCTTTATAACAGCCTGCATACGTCTGGGCACTGCGGTAATTAAATTTTGAACATAAAATTGGTTCCATTCGTCTCACATTGTCTTAAGCTCCGCACTAAGCCCAGTTAAGTTGTTTGGGAAGGTAGCCGAACTTGAATTCGCCTTCCCAGTGTGTCCAATCGATGTTCGATTGTATTAGTTCTGGGCTGAAAGCTGGCCAATTCATACGGACAATGCCGATGTCTTCTAGGTATTCATTGAAAATTCTAGAACGCTGGGGACGCGCTAAAATCAGGTCCTATAAATGACAAAGATACTACATGTTCATCTAAAATGTTTGTTATATACATTGCTCCCATTATAGAACTGAGCCTCCTCTATAGGTTATTTTGTCGGCAATATTGCATTGGGCAAGTCGTTCTTCTCGTCTTCTCCAGATTATTTCGCTAGCAGTAGGCGACCTCAAGCTAAACCTGAACTCATCCGAGAACGAAACATTAATCCAATCTGCGTAATTACAACATTCGTGTTCTCTTGCAAAAGCAAGTCGATAGCTGTGGACATAGGGCTGGTCTTCTGAATAATAAATTGACTTCATGAAGTTGTCAACGAACTGTCCACCTACTTACATCCACATTTTTGCATTCGTTCAGGCGATTTGCCAGCCAATTAAAGTTAGATGACTATTTTTTCAAAACGAAAAAACCAAAAATCAATCATACAGTGCGGATGTTGCTCTCCTGCTGCCTGATCCTGACCATCTAGTGTAGGTGCCGTTTTAATTGAACCAGTGAATGGCTCTTTGAACAGATAAACTAGTAATTTCTTACCGCTTATCGAACTTAAATTTTTGACAAAAAACATCAATTTCTATTGCAACTTTAATTTTGTATATAATGATAATTTGGATATTAATTTAGAATTCAAAATGCTGATTGATGTGTGATAAATTCCATAAATATCTCTTTGTCAGAAAAATCTAAATTGTTGAATAGAAATAATCCAAATAAAAAAAGTTAACTGGTTCAATGATACTTTGAGATAAATGCGTGGGGGACTTCAATTTTTTATAGCATTAAGCAAAATCTTTACCATTGCTGTACCTAAAAGTCCCATTATTGAATTTAGAAAACAGTACAGGAAAGCCATCAGACTTCAAATCTTCTAAAAAGGACATTATTTATATATCTGGGATCAAACTATGTAAAATAATATGAAAAAATTTGTATTCTAATAATAGAACTCTTAACATCTCTTAATAATGTATTTGTAGAATTGTTCTTAATTCTTTGTTCAAGGACTACTAACAAAGCTTTTAGACCATAGCGGTCCCCTTGCTTGTAGTTACTCTATTATGTTAAAACATATTTTAATTTATTTAATTGTCTAATTAAGGTAGTTGAAGAATTCTACACAGAATTATATAGAGAAAGTTGCAAGAAAGACGGCACCAAGTTGAGAAAAGTCCAGAATGTGGGTTCAGAGGATATCCCAGAAATAACAATCGAAGAAGTCTCAAAGTCATTAAATCGAATTAAAAACAATAAAGCAGCTGGTGATGACCAAATCGTTATTGAGGCAGTTAAAGCAGAAGGAAAGAGAGTATTGAAAGCATTGACACAATTATATAACTTATGCCTTTCAAAAGAGGTTACCCCATCTCAGTGGAATAAAGCTGTTATAGTAGTCATGCACAAAAAGGGAGATATAACAGAGCTAAAGATCTGTAGACCTATTAGCTTGTTATCTCACGTTTATAAGTTGTTTATGAAGATAATAACTAATAGGTTGACATCAAAACTAAACTTCTATCAACCTTACGAGCAAGCAGAATTTAGAGCTGAATACGGAACAAATGATCATTTGCAAACCATTAAGTCGTTGATTGAAAAAACCATTGAATATAATAGACCCCTGATACTTGTCTTTGTCGACTTTGAAAAATCATTTGATACGGTCAATCAAAGTGAAATGCTCCAAGCTCTAACACAATGTAGAATAGATCACCGATACATATCCCTCATCAGATACATCTATCAGCATGCTACAGCCTGTGTAAGACTTGTGTCTTGTGCCTGTGTAACATGTCTCCTAAATTATTTACAACTTTGTTAGAATACGCTTGTAAAACAATAGATTGGAACGAAAAGGGCATCAATGTACATGGAAAATTTTTAAATAACTTTAAATTTGCAGATGATATCGTTCTTATTACTGACAGCTTTGATCAGGCACAGATATTGCTCCAAGAACTCCATACTGCCACAAAAAGAGTTGGTCTTAAAATAAATTTTTCAAAAACACAATTTATGACAAATTTAGTCCACAACAAAAACATCTCAGTAGAAGACAAATATATTGAGCCAGTATACTCCTATAAATACTTGGGCCATGCGATCAGACCGAGACAACCAAACAATCGAGCTGAAAAGAAGAACAAACCTCGTTTGGGCTACATTTGGAAAGATGAAGGATATGTTTAGGTCTAAGATTCCAATGTGTCTGAAAAGAAAAGTATTTAATCAGTGTATTTTGCCAGTGATGACCTACGGCGCAGAAACCCTACCACACACAAGAACAACAGTGAGTAAACTCCAAGTTACGGAAAGGGCAATGGAGAGAATAATGTTAAGGATTTCTCTACGTGATAGAATACCCAATGCTACTATACGCAAAAGATCAGGAGTAACAGACGTTATTGAAAGGATAACAATACTAAAGTAGAACTGGTCAGGTCATGTAGCAAGATCAATTGATGACCGGTGGACAAAAAGAATTTTGGAATAGAGACCCCGAATACAAGCTAACAGAAATAGAGGCCGACCCCCAACGAGATGGACAGATGACATAAAAAGACTGACTACAAATTGGATTCAGATGGCGCAAAATCGGACTAAGGGGAAAAGCATACGAGAGGCCTATATTCAGCAGTGGACGTTAGAGGCTAGTTGATGATGATGATGATGAATTGTCTACGGCAAAGCAAACATTATACCCGTTTTCATCACTTTATTAACGTCCGTTAAAAAAGAATTACAGCCATTCTTATGTAAAAGAAGTCTCCCTTCCACTCTATTATGTTAAAATATATTTTAATTTACTTAATTGTTTACGCCAAAGCAAAAATTAATCCTTTTTTTATCACTTGATCATCATCATCATAATCATTGACTCCACAACCCAGACTGGGCCTAAGACTGTTCAATTAACCATTCATTCCTATGTCTAGTTTCGAGTTGTCTTAAGTACATCTGTACTTGGTCCATATATCGTATTTCTAGCCGTTCATTGACTCGCTTTCCCACCCTTCGAAACACAGCGCCTTTTTATGGAGTTGTGTTGCATTTAAAACGCTGAGAGTACGACGGCGACGTCAAATCCAATGCACCATAATTATAGACATAATCAGAATATTCTATTCTGTCTATGACCACCATACGACATTTCTTGTTTTTTTTTCCGACGACTTAGTAAAAATATGTTGGTGCTGTCTAGTGTGCCAGGTATCAGGTATTCTAGTGGCGTGCTGTTGGTTGCTTATATATGCAGGTTGTTTATAGATCCTCATTTTTACTATAAATGTTAAATGTCGGCCTTTACTAAATTCAAAATCTTATTATCATTGTCAGAATATGTAAATACATCTCAAATGACGTATTATGATGTGAAAAAATATCAAAAAAGCTCACGCAGTAATTTTTAAAAAGTATCAATTACCAATCGTGTAATTTCAGGATGAAAGTCGAAGGCTGCCATTACCAGAGACAGAGTTCACTAAACGTCATCCGGGTTTGGACATTTTAATTTTTGGAACGATCCATATACCTCAACGCTTTTCTAATTTCCAACGGGTTACTCAAAAACTCAACGCACCCAAAAATCAAGCACTCAGCAAACAGCCTGAGGATGGTTTCATGTAGAGAAACTAAAATATTCAATCTATACAGAGATGAAACATGAATCCATGGAATCCATTTCTGGATAGGTTGGATTTTCATGGGAATATAAAGGATTCACCTTCCCAACCAACTAGTGATAAGAAACAAAATGTTGCGGGTTTTTTTTAACTTGAAAGAATTTTTAATTGCACAAGAATATATAGTCATTGGAATCGGAACTATGACACTAGACTTTCCAACTCAAGTAAGGTTAATGCCACTAAGTTTATACCACTAGCTAAACTTTTCTAGATTTCTATAAATTTTCAATTGACTGATTCGCTAAATAATTGCACACATATTTAGATCATCTAAAATGTAACAATTTTACACTTCATAAAATTTTCCTATGAACCAGGTGAAGTGATACTGGATCTTCATGAAAAGGTTTTATAGTATGTTACCTCTAAGAATCATAAAATAAAAACTATTTATATTTTAAGCATTAATTAAGTGTGTAGGTATATTTTGTTGTCCTTGAAAGTTGCATTAGTCAGAACATTATTTTTAGAAGAATTGTATGAAATATAAAAGTAATTTGACACCATGCCTTTTATGTACTTTTAATTTCGATGTTATGACACAAGTCACATAAAAGCAACCGGTCAAGACTTATTCTAAATTAAACTATATTAAACAAAAAAATGAGAAAATTTTTTTATCATACATTAGAGTAGATAGAGGCAATATTAAAAATAGTAAACACTATTTGAGAGTACTATTTATATCGTTCGCCTAATAACATTAAAAAGCAGTAGTTTGTCATTGAAAATAACTTTTCTTTTCAACATATTCTGTTTATGACCTGTACAACACTGTACACTCAATCAGCTTGACAGCACCAAAAACTGATTTTTAAATGCATTCGCGGGGAACAAAAATAATCAAATCAGGACTATACGGGTGATCACCTATTAATTCCATTTTTTTAGTACTTTGATAGTTATAAGGCGAGATGAGTAACACCTGGCATGGTTTTGATGAAGAATGATCCGACATGGCCTTGCTTATTTAATCGAAGACTTCACACAAATGGTTGTATAACATTCAGAACTGACTCAATAGATATACAGTCATTCGGGGTAACTTTGATCCACAGGGTCTAACTTTGCACCATTTACTTTTCTTGATATTATTGTACGTTATAAGTAGTATTATTGCTGTTAAAATTGTTTAATTTAAACAAATTGCAATAGATGTCTCCGTCATAGACATTTCCGTTTAGTTTGAAGGCGTCTGATATGTTGTATTATGTCCACCTTGAGTTTTTATACGGTCTGTAAAGTGCTATGTTGTAAACAATAATTCAAAGTGATTACTTATAGCGATTCTGTCGAAAAAGTAAGTATTCAGAGTATTTTAATTGTTTTATTAATGATTTAGGATCACTTTCGGTACAATCAGAGCTTCAAGTTTCAAATAACCCGAATTGCACAAAAACTGGCCGGCCTGAATAATGTTGTTCACCACATGAACTGTTCAAAGTTACCCTGACGATTTAAAATTGCGGGAAATTTATTTATTGAATTTAATTTTGAAATTTTGTATTTCAGGATTTCCCGAAATGCCGAGAAAACAGATACACAGTCTACATACTGGGGTCCGTCGGTATTGAACTAAAAGCCGATATACAGAGCAACACTACAAACAATACTAGAACAGGTTAAAAGTGGAATGCTGAGTGAAAGGCAGGCCTCAAAACAATACGATATCCCGCGTAATACAATTCGAATAATAAACGAATCATCAAAAACGAAAGACCTACAGTATTTCTCAAGAAAAAAAAGTCGATGCCAAGCATATTATATCTTTAAGTGATAATGGAATTCCAATATCTTTGTTTGATGTGAGAAACATTGCACAAAGTTACCTAAATTCTCAAGGGAGAAAAGTATTATAGTTTAAGGAAAATTTACCAGACTGGATTGGAGCAATTATTTTTGGAGAGAAACCGCACAGAACTTGCTCAACGGTTTCAAACGAATATTTCGAGAAGGAAGGCTCAAGTAAATGAAGAAATAATAAGTAAGTTTTTTGATAACTTGGAGATAGAAATTTCTGATGTCGTACCCAACAATATTTACAATTACGATGAAACAGGGTTCCATGACGTTCCAACAAAAAGAAAACTTTTATTCAGAAGAGGGTGCAGGATTCCAGAGAGAATCATACATTCAACGAAATCTTGTTTTACCACTTTGTGTTGTGCAAATGCAGATGGAGAGTTTCTACCTCCATATGTAATAATGGAAGGTAGTCTGAAGTGGTCGGATTGGATTTTTGGTGCACCTAATTGTACGAAGTTGAACACCTCAAAATTGGGCTGGATTGAAAATTCTGTATTTGATGACTGGTTTGAGACACATTTTCTACCGTACGCCAACAAAAACGAAGGTAGAAAGATCTTGATAGGCGACAACATGTCAGCACATATTTCAATAAAGACATTAACACTTGCAAGGGAACATAATGTTCGTTTAATATTTTTCCCTCCAAACTCTACCCACTTACTGCAACCGCTGGATGCGGGTATTTTGCCAGTCTTAAAACATATTAGCGCCAAATTTTAACCAGTGACAGAGACCAAGGGAGGAAGAAAGGCAGTAGCTATGCCAAAATCAGTATTTTGCCAACTTCTCAAAGCAACTCTAGACCTCGGAAAGGACACTGCAGCTCGTAATCTCAAAAAGAGGTTTGAGGCTTCAGGAATTTATCCCACTGACAGAAACAAGGCATTGCTAAAACTTCCGTTGTATGCTCGACCAATGGGTGAAATAAATGAAAATATTGGAAAAGAATTTAAATTATACGTAGAAAAGATTCGTGAAAATGATTTGCAAAACGTTACGAGGGTAAAAAAATTCTGTCTTCCAATAACTGCTGGCAAAAGTGTTTCGGTCGAAGAAGTAAACCAGTATTATCAAACCAGGAGTTCAACTACTAGCAATACTAGAAAATCTACACCAAGAGGTGGACCGAACCCACAAGATGTAATAAAACCACGAGGTGGACAAAAAACAAGATGTGGACCAAAACCACGAGGTGGACCAAAACTACGAGGGGGTCATAGATAGCAAGGATCTGTTACGACCAACAGAACTGTTAAAGAAGCAGAATACATACCTGCAGTTGAGGACAGTGTGCAAGAAAATGAAGACGTTGACGAGGTAAATCAAGAACAGATGTTGGATTATGGAGATCTGCACGGTCATCAAATTTTGGAAGAAACCAATATGACTGAAATTATAGTCGAGGACTCAATTGGCTACAATTTCGACATTGACAATATGTCAGTAGACATTTTACTGGCAGAAAGGACAGAACAGGATCAAATCGTCAGTAATGAATATGAACACATAGTAAGTAGAATGAAGTAAAATAAAGTTAAAACTTGTAGTGAAGTAAATAAGGAACGCAAGACAGAACAGAACAAACTGGAAAATCAGCAGAAAAGGACTTCGCATTCCCCTCAATCATTTTCCTTGGGTGAAATTCAAAGCAAGAAGGATCTGGGAAAAGCTATTAATTTTAAAAATCAAGAAATACCTTCTGGATTTTGCTATTTTTATACTTTCAATGTTTCTATGCATTCATTAGGTATAAAATGTAGGAAGTGCATAAGACTATTTCATTTGAGCGGGTCTAACTTTGAACCATGCCAAAAAAATTTTTTTTTGATTATACTTGCTACTGTTGCAAATTTTTAGGCTTGTAAGACAATATCAAACTATACACAGTCATAATATAACATAAAAGACAACTAGAGGTCAGTGTAAAAATAAATCAAGAAAATATTTAAAAAGTGGGTCAAAGTTATCCCGAATGACTGTAATAATAAGACTTGGTTCGTCTTTAAATACCCAAATACTTAACTGCTGTATGCTTTCTGTTATTTTCCGGATTTGACTCAGCGTTGAATATATTTATTTTTGATAAAAGCCATTATTTTGGCGACGTTTCAGCAAGGTCGCACTTGCCATTTTCAATGTTGATATTATTATATATTTATATTTATTAAAATTATATACTTATATACTAGCTAACCCGGCGAATTTCGCATCGGCTTAGATTTAAATAATGTGTCAAAGTTCAATAACTTAAAAATAAACAGAAAACAAAAAAATACTCAAGAATATTATGTATGAAAAAGTTGATGAGTCAACTGGGGTGCTAACACAAATTAACGGCGTTGGAAATCGAAAACAGACAAGCAATTTTCAAATATTAAGATAAAAAAAAACAAGAAAATATTTGGAACTGGGATTCTGTTATTTCTGGTAATGATTCGACTTTAATTCGTTATATTTAGCAATAAACATAATTCCACGCTCATTCATATCTTTTTTCTTCGCTTCTAATATCCTCTAAACGGATATGATTGCCGATTTCCAGAACAACTTCAATTTTGTCCCAAGCACTTAGTGTTTCACCATACATTTCGCTTTAATAGGTTTGTGTTGGAAAGATAAATGCTTGTTAACTAGCAGCTGAAATGTGGCAGAAGCACTTAGCCAAATAACTTGCCCAACTTTAAGTGGAAAAAGCGTTTTCAGATACAAATATGGGATTAAAATATAAAATTATCTATATTTCAGATTTATTCGTAATGTTGATGATGATTTAATACATAAATTATGTTTTGACAAATTAACGATGAAAATGAGTTATTGAGTAATTAGCAAAAAGCAAACAAACAATTATTAGTTCGCTTATTGGCAACAAAATCTCAAAATTAGATTTAATTTATATTTGTAGTTATCTAGTCAATAGAGGGCTAATTATTAATATATTATGAGAATTATATATTGAAATTTATTTAATATAATTCTAATAGGTTTGTTCCAACACGCAATTTTTGTACCGTCCGGAAACCGTCACGAAACTACTTGTACCGTTTTTAATGCGCATGTTCATTATGTGTATCGTCTGATGACGGTAATTTTTAAACTGATGTTGGAACGATTTTCTGACAACTGACATAATTTGGTGACAATCTACCTAAATAATTCTGGTTTTTTAACCCTAGGTTCGGCTAATAGCACCGATCCTAATAGCTCCAAATCATCCTCACTACTGTAATATCAGAAAAATCACTAATTCCTTCGTCGTCAGTCATATTTATAAAGTTATAAATAACGAAAAACAAATATATAAATAAATAAAAGTCTATCTTAAGCACCTGATAAAATTATTAACCCAACTTCTTCTTTTTTCTGAACAAATTTACAGTTTTAATATAAGATCTAAGTTAATCTAGACCCAACAAATTTACAAAAGTGGAATAAAATTCTAGTGCGCAAGTCATCCCAACCAGTACATGCATTTGCCAGATTACTGAAATTATCGTTACGAAACCGTCACTGAGCGATCACAATTTTTGTTGGAACGGTTGGAAGGACGATGAGATGAACGATCATATTTTTGTTGGAACGTATTTCGTTTAATGCGCAGGAGCGTAACCGTTACGTGACGGTTTTTCGTTGTGTTGGAACAAACCTAATATAATCATTTATAGGGAAACTCCACATTATACAATGGAATTGGAGAAGCTACAATGGGAATACAGTAAATCAAGTCGACAGTTAGTGTAAAACCTTAAGTGGCACGATTAGCATATTATGTATTAAACGCTTAGCAAACATGGAATATAATTCTAATATCGTCATTTATAGGGAAACTCCACATTATAATGGAACTTAAAGAAGCCACAATGGGAATACAGTAAATCAAGTCGACAGTTAATGTAAAACCTTAAGTGGCACGATTAGCATATTATGTATTAAACGCTTATCAAACATGGACTCAGACCATGGTTTATTCAAACAAAGATAAGAGTTAGAATGTGCAATGTAAAAAACGTCAAAAGAAGTAAAGGTAAAGTATAAAAATGTTGACCTCTAAAAAATCTAACACAACAAAGAAATTTTAAATAACTCTCGAAGCAAAAAACACGGAAAAACTTTTGCCGAAGTGGAGACAACACTAACTAAAGCCTTAAACACAATGAAAACATACTACAAACCAAACTATCTTAAGCCAAACCCTGGAAGAACTCTTCTACCTTCGTAACAGAAAAGTTTCCAGAAAAGTGAACATTGAATAGTGTAATGAATCGTATAGTAGACCGCATGTTGCCATTTATAGAAGATTGTTTGAAAATAAATGGTAAACTGACAATCAGAAACAAAATTCTGCGTAAGCTTGTAAACCAAAAATGGACAGAACAAATGAGTAGAATTTTGACGCTTGTACTCTGTATTTCTGCGGCCGAATATGCCTCGCTAGTATGGGAACGATCAGCACAAGCTAGACATGTAGTTCTAGTAATCAATGAGTCAGCAAAAAGCATCAGTGAATGTTTAAGATCCATACTCATGCATAAGCGCCACCCTATCGTAAGTATCAATTCACCTGATATTCAAAGGGAAGTAGCTATAGATGTAGAAGGAAAGAAACAAATTTTAGATTCGCTACATCCACTCCACGATCACCATCCTATCGTACGAAGACTGACATCGAGGAAAAGCTTTCTGGTAAGAGCAACGCATTTACAATATACACAAGAAAGATCTTGCCTTACTAAATGGAAAGAAGTTGTTCTTCGCCATCTGAATCCCCGAGAGGAACTTTCGTCTGATAGCCATCTTCCTTACCCTATGTGGAGGACTCTTAATCATGTGCGAGTCGGAGTGTCCAACTGTAAAACCAACATGGAGAAATAGGAATGTTGCCTGCTGACTCCTATACCCTGTATGAATGTGGGACAGTACAAGATTCAACACATCTACTTAGCTGTCCTCTGTTGAAGAACCCTTGTACGATCTCCTGCACGCAACTGACAAGGCCATTCAGACCGCTCTTTTCTACTTGTTATAACTGGACACGTAAACTAAAGGAAGTGATCGTTTATTATGTGAAAGATGCGGATGTAGCTAGCGCGATCATCGGATCTGTTATCCAATGTCTTTTTTTGCATTCTTCAGCCACATAAATTTTATTGACACCCTCATTTTCAAAGACAAGTGTTGACTACTATTTGTTTTCTGACATGTCATTGCAACACATGGCCTTGTACTAACCCAAGGCCGTTCCGACCCGGTGGTGCAATAAGCGCGGGGCACCCGGGCGGCAAGTTAAAGAGCTGCCCTAAAAATAGGGAAACCTAATTATGAAATTATGTTTTGGTGTTTTAATAGGTTTTCGCGACCGCCTCGAGGATTTTTCAGGAAAATACTCGTCTGTGGTCAAAGAATATAAATGCATGCTGCTGTAAGTACATACATTAATTTAATTCCATTTTGTTTTTGAGCGATTAAATAAAATTTATATATTTTTGAAACATTCTAAACTAAAATATTTATTTTTTTATTTAGTGAGATATAGTTTAATTGCAGTTTAACATTTTAATATCTTTTATTTTAAAAAGTTTTTATTAAAAGTGGTTAAGTATTTAAACAAATAAATAGTAGAACAGTCAAGACGTTTCTGAAAATTGCTTTGCAAAAATTGGTATTTTTTGACAAAAAGCCTGCTTAAAATCGTCAAAAATAAAAATTCTTGGATTCATCATAAATTAAGATATTTTTTTTGATAGGTGTCTGATAATCAAAAAAGCTTTTTGGAGCCGGTTCACTAGGATAGTGGTTCACTAGAAACGTTTTTAATTCCAACATGATGCAAATGTAACAGAGACGGTATTGATAGTGCTCAATGGAGAAAAATAAAAGAAGGATTTGTTGAATATCACAACTATGATGGAAGGTGTTTACATAGAAGAACAAAGGCTTAAAGAAGTAAGTTTTGAAAACGTTCACGTTCATAAGGATCCTAGCTATTGACCTTGTATTTTATTGGGCAAAATTAAACTAACTTTGATAGAATTAGGGATAGGGATACGTATTGTCGCCAATTCTTTTTAATGCCTACTCCGAAGAGATCCTGAAAAACGCTCTTGAGGGTGAAAGAGCTGGAATAAAGGTAAATGGAGTTCCCATTAACAACATTAGATATGTAGACGACACTGTGATCTTAGCAGAAAATATTGAAGATCTTCAGAGACTGGTGACCAGAATAGCGGAATATGGAAAAGAGTAGATACGGTAAGAAGACGAAATTTATGAGAATATCGAAAACTCAAAGAAATAACGAGAATCTTTTCATAAACGGAACCAACGTTGAACAAGTGGACACATAGGAATATCTGCGAACAATGATTAACTCCACAAATTACTGATTACATTCAGGAGATCAAAATCAGAATAGAAAAGGCTAGAGCAAATTTCAACACAATGAGAAGAGTGATATGTACAAGGGATTTAAAATTGGAACTAAGAGTTAGGTTGGCGAGGTGCTATGTTTTTTCAACTTTGTTTTATGGAATGGAATCTTGAACCTTGAATGCGATATCAATGAAAAAGCTGGAATCATTCGAGCTATGGGTGTATAGAAGAATTCTGAAAATATCATGGACAGAACACGTCTCAAACAAAGAGGTTCTGAGAAGGATGAATAACGAAATAGAAATTTTAAATACAATTAAAACAAGAAAATTGCACGTGGAGAGAAATATACCTTGCTCCAACTGATTATGCAGGGAAAGATACAAGAAAAGATAAGCATAGGGAGGCGTAGAATGTCATGACTGCGCAACTTAAGAGAGTGGTACGGATGTACATCAAATGAACTTCTTAGAGCAGCTGTTTCAAAAGTTCGAATAGCTATGATGATTGCCGACCTCCGCCGCGGAGATGGCACTTGAAGAAGAATGCTGACATCAATTTTCCTTTAAATAAATACAACAGAGGTTTCTCATCTATTTACTATAAAAAAAAGTTTGGCTGGTTTTTTTAAAATCAAAAATAATGATTGGAGACATTTAAGTCAGGTTATAAAACGACATAAAAAATCAAAAGGTCACATTTGTAATACAAAATTATAGCAATACGAAATTAAAGAGTATTTCTTAGAATTCGTTTTAATATCAGATTTGATATGACAAGGTTTAACGTTTAACCAATGTTTTATTATATTTTTTGAAGACACACCATTTGTTTAGGGGATTTAAGAGGACAAGACTACGATAATGGTGCAAATATGAAGGGTCGCAATAATGGTTTACAAAAAAAGTTCTTGAATTAAACCCTACAGCCTTTTGCGTGTCTTGTGCTTAAATAGCTTAAATTGAGTAATTAATGACGCTGCAAAAGCGTCTTTAAAAATTACTAGTTTTTTTTGCTATTGTGCAGAAACTAAGTTTTTTCTCTATCGACTAAACGTTGGCAAGTCTTAGGGCCGGTTCTACAATCTAAGTATAAATTGGAGAATAATAATTATTCTGAGTATAACCTATACTTGAATTTATTCCAAGTATAACCTTTCGAGCGTTCTACATTGTGAAATCGACAGCGGAATAGTTATTCTTGGTAAAACCACAGAACACTAAGGTAAAACGAAATAGTAGATCTGATGTTCTTAAAATTAGTTCAAATGGTTATTGACAGTGACATTGGGACAATTACCAAACATAAAAAATTTGTAAAAAAACATGTAATGTATAAAAAACAGATTTTAATATGAATGAATGTATATAGTAAATTATAATTGATTTAATTTAGAAAATATATTTAAAATTAAACACAAACAGTTTTTAAGAGCAAAAAATATTTTTCGTCATAAAAGTTTTTACAATTATTTAAATTAAAACTTCGCTCAGTCAGAGACAATATTCTTCCTTCTATTTGATGCAATAAAATTCTGCACGTATGTTTCTGTAAACGAAAACGAGTGAAGAATTCTAATTCGTCATACTCTTCAAATTAATTTGTCCTAAAAAATTTAATTTTGTTAAAACTTAAAATGCTACATAAATATATATCTAATTCATAACCAATTCTAAAAGTTCTTGGATGCCTTAGCCTAGGTATTCCTTCTTTAAAATCTTCAACATCAGATTCAAAAATATTAATATAACTATCCATATCAAAAATTTTTATTTTATATATAAAAATAAACAAAACAGCAGTTCAAAGCTCGAATGGCATAAAGTAAGGTTAAAATATCACAGATTTGACAACCTGTCGCCGACCAATAGAAATGCAGTATAAATTTATACACGGTAAATCTGCTCAACTTTGAAGGGATAAAGTTATCCTACAGATATACTCCGATTATCTTATTCCTTGTTTGATCTTTGTTTGTAGAACGCCATTAATGAAGTTATTCCAAGTATAACTTTATTCTCAGTATATACCAGCATTGTAGAACCGGCCCTTAAAAGATGAAATCCTAACTTTGATACTAAAACCTCTCTTTACTAGGTAAGAAAGCACAATAGATGCCCTTAAAGTTCTTAGATCCAATCTGCCAAAACATATAACGCTTTATATGCACTTTATTCTGATAATAACAGAGACTCTGAAACTGGAAATATGGCAAATTAGTTACTTTTAAAGATTAAGTCGTTTAAATTTATTTGCTCCCTTATTACATGGTATAATGTGTTAACAAGAGCTAATATTGCAAGTAAAGTGATGAAGGAATCCGATGCTACATTACCTACCTAATATTATTTTAATAATGGAGCAGACCAAAACATATTTATCTCATATTTGAGGGTTTTAACGATGAGAAAACACAAGAGGCTAAAAAAACTGCCGAAGATATCGATTGAGACCTTTCGTTTCCACCAATTATAGTTTATTTTTATGAACGAGAGAGTAATTAGCATAATTTTAACTGGTATCTCCGACCACTCCATGGGCGTGCTCAAGATTAATTGAAAAATTACTTTGAATAATTGTAAAAAATAAATGAATTATTTCAGTGTTATAAAGTGTTATGTGTATGTAAACAAAAGTGACCTCTTTTATCACACAATATATTAGAACTGACTGGCCTACACTAAAAAATGTTTTAAAAAATTTACATTTTTTTTAATTTTTAAAAATTACAAAAGAGAAAAAGAGTTTTTAAAACCGTCTAAGGTATGTTAAATAGATGAATAAAAATATTAATATAAAACTTACAACTACTTGTTACAAATCCAAATCAGATTCAGAAGATGAACTTTCAGAACCAAGATTTATAATAACTGGCTCGATCATTTTATCAGTAATATTGTCCAGCTTCCACATTTTTTCCTCTTCTTTAATAGTGTGATTTACTGCCTTTTCCCAGTTTTCAGGTTTTACATTATTTAACGGCCTCCAAAAACAACTGTTTAACATCATGAATTTTAAAAGTGGTATTTTTTCTTGAAACTTCACTCTTTATCTGTGCCCATACCAGTACAATCGGATTTAATTCACAATGATATGGTGGGGATCTAAGTACTGTCATTCCACGATTTTTGGCAATTTCATCAATTTCGTATTTTTTAAATTTTTCTTTATGAAGGGTACACAACGAATAAAGTTCCTTTCTTATAGATCCGGGATGGTACGTAATATTTTTTGAACTCAGCCAATTCTGCAAGTCTTTTTTTAACCACTTGGTTGTGGGCAGTCCTTCTATAAGTCTGGAGTGATAACTTGCATTATCCATTACTATTACACAGTTCTTAGGAAGAAGATCTATCATTTGTTCGAACCATTCTTGAAAGACATCAGCGTTAATGTCTTCATGGTAGTCACCGGTACGAGTTTATTCAAAAGTTAATAAACCACCTTCAACAAAACCGTCTGAACTGCCAATGTATACTATTATCAGCCTGCGTCCCTTTCCTGATGGTGGGTTTAAACCAGTAGATAAGTTATTTACAAAAGCGTGCCTTTGACTTGTAACAGTTTCATCCTGCCAAAATTTATTTGGTGTATGACCCTCGTTGATCCATGTTTCATCAAGATAAAATATTTTTCTTTTTTGGTTTCTCATTTCCTTTATGGTTCTTAGAAAATGTCTTCTCCGTATGACAATATCGCTTCTTTCTAATAAAATAGACTTTCTGGGATTCTTTTTCCAGCGGAAGCCTATTTCTTTTAAAAGTTTCCATAACGTACTTCGACTCACTTCTGGGTAATCCTTATCATCTCGAACTGAGACAAGAACTTTATCCAATGTTGGAAATTCTTGTCTAAAGAAGAATTCATGCACTTTCCGTCGAAGGCCTTCTTTAAAATAATATTCTATTTGAAATTTTGGTTTCCCTGGAGCATTACGTGGCATTTGAAAACTACCACATTTCTCTTCTTTAATAACTCTGTAAATCGTAGATTTCCCAACACCAAATGTACTGCTAACTAACTCAACGGTCTCATCAACACTTTCACATAAACGTTTGTCTGTAAATGATTGAAAACAATTAAATATTAATGTTTTTATCATTAACTGTTAAAGGACCAATTTTTCGGCGTTTACACGGCACTTCCAAATTTTCCATAACACTAGTATACACAATAAACTGCACCTTGCAACTGAAGTACCTACTTTTAGTGAACTGTTAAGAATTTTGAATACGCCACTTGGACCTTCCTACAAAATGGAAAAACCCACTATCACATTTTCTGTGGAATAAGTTTAGAAGGTAATTATCTAGTCAATTACTGTCGTAGATTCCTGGAATTAAAGAATTAAATGTTTGATTGTTGAAACCCTTACTTCGTGGAATGCACTCATTTCAGATAAAATAAAATGTTTTATTTTATCTAAAGAATTAAACTTTATTTTGCAAATAGGTAGGTACTTATTAAACTTTTATTGGTTATATATAAGCAATAAAATAAACATCTTACATTTCTTGCAAATTCATTAGTACCTGTTAATCTCCATCACTCCGACACTGGCAACCTTATTTAGGGATTAGTAACCCTCACAACTATTGTATTCTATTCTGCTCCAACCTTTATACCTTTTGGTCATACTCAATTTAAAATTGTTTTCCTATATACTTCTGTAAACTTGTTGACAAATATCTGTTTTTCATTGAGTCACCCGTATCAACAGTTTAGGGATTTGCATACATAATTTATTGTTTTAATTACTCTCTCATACATAAAAATACACTATAATATGGTTAATCTGTATGCTTCTCACAAATTTGTTTTTTTTTTCAACGTAAAATTATTTTATTTTGCTTTACAAATGCTTATAAACTTTCTGGGAAGGTTTGGGGAGAGCGGGGGCGACCAAATTACAGTTGCACCCGGGCGGCAGATACCCTAAGAACGGCCCTGTACAAACCTTTACAGAACCACAGTCGGATAATACATTATTACGTACTATACTATTAATACGCTATACTATTATTAACTTGAAAGCCTTTCTATCTATTCTTTCATTCTATAGTGCAATAACACAATATTCTAAAAATTCTTGGAACTTATTGTTTCATATGTTATAGGTACGAGGTTCAGATTTACTTCGTCTTTGTATATGTGTATTTATATAATATTCAAACATTATTCAAACAAACACCATATGCGGTATGCTCTGAAAACGCTGAAACTCAGACTATTACAAAATCACAGTATTACACTATAATTATTGTTTGAATACATGTGTTTGTTTTAGATTCTGTCATACATTAATCAAATACGTTTTCTGGTAAACGATTATAATCGATGTAACGTATATTGCTAGAATTCACTGTTCACCTGCTATTATTACCAGAGAGTAATTATTGAGTATGACGTATAATAGTTATTGATAATTAATTAAACAAGAATATTCTTTCAGAAAAGGTAATTTGAATCAATTGTTAGCAGCATCCATTAGAATATAAACAAAATTTGTTTGAAACTAATAAATTATATTATTGATGAAAATACTGTTAATAAATAAAATGAAAAAACAAAAAAGATACACACAGCGTCGAAGAAATAGAAACTTTATCTTTTAACGATAATACAGATATCTATCATTTGCTAACTCCTTCCCTTCGTGTGCCACAAACCTTTAATTTTAAATATCGAATATACTATGTGTGGAACAATTTTTTCAATATTGACTTGAATAGGCCCGCCGCAAATTGAGCACAGCCCACGCACATCCCACGCGCATCCCACGCGTGGGTTATTTTGTAAAACGTGGTTTTAGACGGAGCGACGCATATTAAACCCAAACCACGGCCAGGCTACTGCCAGACTTGGTTGGCGTGGATAGAGTTGTGCTAGCAACACAGTTTTGTTATTCAGTGAAAATGGAAAAGTTTATTGAAATTGTTCGAAGCTTTAGTGTCTTGTATGATACTAGTAAATGAAGATTACATGAGAACAAAACTAATATTTCTTCAAAAATTCTTATATTATTCAAAAAATAATAATTGAAATTAATTTTTTATTAAATCAAATGAGAAATATAACACATCGAGAACTAAGGAAAAAAACAAATTTCATTTCCTAGCAAAATGTTTATGAACACCTAAGATGAAAACTTCAAAATAAAATTTGATGGTACTTTTTCGTGACGCTCATATTGTAATGGCTTTTACACACTGAAATTAAATTAAAAAAGAACATGAAGAAAGTAGAAAAATAATAAAAAATCTCAAATTTAAATTTATCTCGAAAACAAAATACGATCTGGAATTTTTGTATTTTTTAGCTCTTCTGTTGTTTATTACGTTATTTCACTTATTTCAACAATACTCTGTATAGTATTTTGTTAGAGTAATTAGTAATTAGAAAGTCAATATCGGCAAACCAGCTTATTCAAATTATGGGTATCTACCTGTTTTAGTCTTTTGTTGAAGGATTTCAATTTATTACCCTTATCATATGTAAAAGTTCTCAAGAAATTAATATCAGGTTCAGTTTTCAATGAAACAAAAATCTAATCTTTAACAGAATTGTTAAAACTGCTTATTATGCTAATCAGGAATAAGAAAGTCAAATCGGCAAAAGCAGCTTATTCAAATTATATCTATAGTCTTTTGTTGAAGGATTTCAGTTTTTTACCCTTAGCATTTGTGAAAGTTTTCGAGATATTTATATTTTCAGATTAGAAATTGTTAGTGGGATATTAGGTAAAAATTCAAAGGTCTAGAAAATAAAATCTTTATTTAAACTAATATACTGAAGAAGACAGTCTATCTTTTCGTTGAATGGTATTTGCGAAAACAATCTCCTATGCATAGTCCAGGTTTTTCGTCACAATCAGCACACTCGGAAATTGTGTTTTTCCTAATTTTATAGATAGAACATATTCTACACAAATATTTGACATGGGCGTGGGCTGTGTTCAATATGCGTTAGTATTGAAAAACGTGTACTTGGACTAGGTTGGACCATACGTGGGCTGCGCGTGGGATGTGCGTGGGCTGTGCTCAATTTGCGCCGGAGTCGGGCGAACTGCCGCCCGCTATAAACTTCTTCTATTAATCTACCGACCGATATTGTGTTGTCGGAAACTTACAATTTATGATTCACAAGTGTCAGTATAGGGGTTTGACCATTCGCACCTAATAATAAGAAGGCCCTAATAGACAAGATGTGGAAAGTGCTTTAAACGTTGTAAAAAAGACCAAACGCAAATGAAGAAGCATGCTACTATTTTACGCCTTTAGAAAATATGATAGATATAATGATACTGGACAATTTAAAGCAGTCAAAAAGTCAGACTTCTTCCAATTGCAGAAGCTATTGTTTATGTTATCCTTGAAAATACTCTTTATACAGGTTTACAAAATACAGATTTTTCGTTTCAATGTATATCATTGACAATAACATGAAACAACTCTTTTGTATTTTAATGTATTTCATTGACAATAAAAGCAAACAACTTTTTTGTCGTTCAAAACCGCCATAGAAAGTGTTACACCTCTTAAAAGTTAAACATAATGCCTATTTTTTGCTAGTGTTAATTTCAATTTTTCCCGTCAAGTCAACAACTACATTAAAACTAAATTTGCAACATTAATAGGAAAGATTATTAAGTATAATGTAATAAAATGAAGTAAATATTCAAAATAACAAAAGTCCACACAATTTGAAAGTTGCAGTTCGAAATCACGACCAACATTTTGAAGCAATTCAGGATTAAATAGACTAAATTCATATATTATTCGTCGTTTTAGTTCTTCCAATGAAGCACAAATGTTAGTACAAATCTTGCTTTTGAAATAATCCCATAAAAAGAAGCCGAGAGAAATTAAATCGGGGATCTTGCTGGCCATTCAATAAAACCTACTCGTCCAATCCATTGTCTAGGTTATATTTTAAATATTGTGGCTGTTACTAGTTATTTAAAAGTAGACAAATGAAAAAAAATAGCAATGCCGTACATTTTTAACTCATGGATTTTGCACATCTTATAATACATTGAAATCTTCTTAGAGGACGCAATTTTATTCATTTGAGATGTTAAGAGGGAAAGTATACCAAGCCATCTTGGAAAAAGGAGTGCAAAGGGTTTTGCTCCGTATCTCGTAAACTAGCAACCCTACAGAAAATTATGTTAAATATTATTTGTATTAAATTAAATTGTCTACAACTTTATTCCTATTACTTTTGATCATAAAATGAAAAATAAATAAGTTATAAACAAAAATAACTAAACATTTTGGGACAAATTTTCTTTTGGGCCTTATTATTAGGAGAAATTATCTTTTTAGGGTAATTCTACAAAAAAATATTATAGAGGGTTTTTAAAAGAATAATTTTCACTACAAATTTGTTTAATTTAATTAATTTCTCAGGATTTCACAGTGCTCCGAAATTGACCGGGTTCTTGAATACTCGCCAACTTGGAATAAGGGGGCAAAGGATTTTCACACTCTAGACCCATTAGACTTGGCAACCTGACAAATAATAATTTCCATATGAGTTTACAAGCCTCGAAAGTGCGTATTTTAGTTTTTTTGAGATTTTAAATTGTTTATAACTTGAAAACTATCAACTTTAGAGAAAAATGACACCAGACTTTTTTTGTTTAAAATGATCCAAGAAATCTATAAAAATGTTTCTAAAACCGCTCATTTTTGGAATTTATTTAAAAATTGATCTGGCTAAAAAAACAAGGAAAGAATCCACTCTGCAAACCTATCAACTTCCTATGGGAGATTTAATATCTGTAATCAGGTCTCTCAAACGGACGAAATGGCAGGGAAACTACAACAATTCAGACGAAGGCAAATATAAAAGCATCCAAACTTACACTTTCCGTCAAGACATGGATTTAAACAACTTTCCAACAGAGGCTTCATCAAAACTATTTGTCGAATAAGAAGTAATCAGTGTATAACTCCAGTCTACAAAAGAAAAGTAGGACTGGCATTATAATGATGAATGTATATATGGGGAGTTAGCTGATCTACAACATATGCTGTTAGAATGTCCTTTACATTATATTGAAATATCAAATTTTTATACCAATGTTGTTCAAGTTAATGTTCAATTACCTTCTAACTACATTTTTAGTGTCAAAGAATATAGATGTATATAAAATTTTACAGTCATATAATTGTTTAAAATTTAAGCTCTGCCAAAAACAAACCATAAAAAATATATAAAAAATAAAAAAAAATTAACTAAAAATAAAAAAATGGAGAACAAAATAAAAAATATAAATAAAAAAGTTACTAAAAAGATCTCTAAACCTCCGAGATGTCGGTCGATTTATGTCTTAGCGTAGTAACAAAAAGAAATTAACCCTCCGGTGTCCACACAGCGGCCCTAGGTGCCGCAATTTTATTATTTTAATAATTGTTACCAATATTCTTTCGTATACGCTACTGTCCATTTAGATATGTACACCTGACTATATTTAAAATATTACCTGCTGATGTCACATTTCCCAAAGTGTTGTATCAGTTTGATATTGACCATAGAAGTGGAAGTTGTTCAATAGCGGCATCCCGTACCGCAGCGTAGCTTGTCATGTAAGTAAAATTTGTCGATACAGTTTTTTAGCACTTAAATTAATTGATGCACTGTTTGTCATTTTATGGGTGCAAAAAGGCCAATTAAGTATTTGACAGAGATTGAGTTGCAAGAGATTGCGGAAAATCTGTCTGATTTTGACGAAGATATTGCTGATTTTAGTGATTCAGGTGGAGAACAAGAAATTATTGAAAATGATAATTACGACAGCAACTCGAAACTATCTGGTAGCGGTGATAACGATGATATATGTCCGTTATAAGAGCCAGACAATGGTGATTATCAATTTTATATGGGCAAGGATGAAGAAACAATTTGGAAAAGTGCCCCAATAGCTTATGGCAATAAATCCAGGGTAAAAATATTATTAAAGAGGTTCCTGGTAATGCAAAAAACGCATTGAATCCATTAGATTCCGTTTCTTTTATTAATAACTCCAGCTAAAATTGACAGTATTGCTCCTTTTTGCCAGACAAAAATTGCAAATTAACCTCTCGTAATGGAATAAAAGCTTTGTTTGAGATCTTATTTATTCTTGCAGTAACAAAATGAAATCATGTAAACGTTCAAGAAATATGGGCAAAGAACGGAACTGGTCTGATACGGGCCAGAGCTGCATTTGGTTACAAAAGATTCCTCTTTTTCCTTCATGCTCTTCGTTTCGATGATGTTGGGATACAAAAAGATCGTGAACAAAATGATAAATTAGCTGCTATTAAAAGTATATACACAGACTTTCTGAATAATTGTATGAGTAATTACTGTTTGGGGAAATACGTCACTATAGACGAAATGCTTTACCCTTTTAGAGGACGATGTGATTTTTTGTACAATACATGCCACAAAAACCAGCCAAATATGGCATAAAACTCTACGCACTTTGGGATAGCAGATGTTACTATACTTGGAATTTTGAGATATATTGTGGAATACAAAGAGACGGACCGTACAAATGTTCAAATAAACCATTCAAAGAAATATAACTATGGATAATAATTAGACTAGTTATCCTTTAGCTGATTATCTCATGCAAAATGGCCTGAGAGTTATTGGCACCTTGAAGAAAACCAAAAAAAAACTTAAATCCCCAATTTCTTCCAAATAAACTACGAACTATTGGATCTTCAATATTCGGGTTCCAAGATATGTCCCTAGTTTTATATATCCCTAAAAGAAATAAAGCTGTAGTATTGCTCTCTACCATGATCGATACAGACGAAATAGACGAAGATACAGGAAAACCAGTAATGCTTTTAGAATACAATAAAACAAAAAGTGGCGTCGATACGGTTGAAACAAAAATGTGCTTTCTACACGACAAAAAGGATTACCAGAAGATGGCCATTAGCAATATTTGTTCGCATACTAGATTTAACTGAAATAAATTCCGAAGTTAATTATAATTGCACTAAGCCAAATATGTCACCACAAAGAAGAATTTTTTTTACTGATGACGGATCGTTTAGAAGAAGACCGAGCGAAGATACTAACACTGTAAGACTGACTATTCGTTTTTATATTTTGCGCCTGAGTCGTTATATTATGTTAAAGTCATACAATAAATTGCTAAAAATAACGCTTTTCTTTTTTTGTGTCGTTTACCAATTTTTATAACAAAGTTTTGATAATTTTTAACTTGTAAAAGTAAATCGATTTTTTCTATGTGCGGCATTAAGTACCGCAGTGTGTCCACTCATGTAACTTTAAGAGACGTGGCTGCCGGAGGGTTAAAAAAAAAGTAAAAAAAAAAAATTATTTCTGCGTCTATCACGATCTGGACTATGTCGTCTAACGGTGTGGGAAAGTTACATTTAATCGATGAGATTGTAAATCCGGACAAATACTATCTCTTTTACAGATTATGGAACAAAATTTTATGATTGAAGACCACGGTATAACACTTCTGAAATGGGTTTCCAACAATACCGACTTATTCCTGATAAAACTTTGTGACATAAAAATAAAAAAAAAAACAGTGAGGAAACATCCTGCTACGTCTGTCAACGAATTGAGCCAAAAATTGCAAGAAATATGGGATTCATTTAAACCAGAATTTTGCCAGCACTTGATAAAACTACGCCTCGATGAATTTTGGAAGAAATATATTTGGATAAATAAAAATAAAGGGGGTGTTACTCAGTGGTAAATTTTCACATTTTTGTTGTTAATATTACATATTATATGCGTTTTTTTGTTGTTGTTCTGTTTAATTAATCGTTTCCATCATATCCAAAAATATTGTTCGATAAATTAAAACTTTTCTGGATTTTTGTTTTTGTCCTATAAAATTTAAATTTTCCAATAATAAGAATTATAATAATCCAATGTTGAGCCAACTGACATGGGAAGAGGCCCGCCCCTATTGATGATTAAGGTAGTACTAACACAATAACATAATACCTATAAAACAACTAAGCTTACTCAGGACGTTTATTACTGCCGCCCCGTATATTACTAAATATGGAAAAAGAGAAAAAGCAAAATTTAGCTATTTGATCCGAATAGCCAGAACTATAACAACGCGTATAACACTACTTTGATAAGATAAATAAAAACTCGCTATAATAGCGTTATCAACTGAACCATATTTTTAAATCTAATTTCAACTACATTTGAATATACATATGTACGAAGTTATTTACCATTAAACCTTGTCCATTCTTTGAACGTAAATGTTAATGTATTTAGATTCCACACAAAGTATAACTAATCAATCAACATAATGCTTCGAAATTTTAGGGAATGTAATTTGTTTTCACAATGAAGGTCACGGTTTTTTTTAAACAACTTTTTTCTTTTGTTACCTAGAGGCATCCACATTATAGTGATCGATATTTCATCATAACTGTTGTATTTTGGACTCTTGTATTTATAATACCTTATGAAACTAACAAAAAACAACGGGTATCTATGAGTATATAATTTTTTAAGACTTTCAGAACATTTAGAAGGCTTGATTGTGAAACGCATTACTCTGGGAGTATTGGATTTTACGAAGTGTAGGAACTTACAAAATACAGAAGAACTGGAAGAGAAGTGATTGCAAATACTAATAAAAAAATGGCTAAGCTCAGAGGAACAAGTTTAAATGGCCAGAGAGACACAAAATCTCAAGTGAAGGTTTGGGCTAGCTTTTCTACACAAAGGCTTGGCTGAGAGATAAAACGACAGATATACGGGATAATGAAATTATATAGATAAGGGAGAAAAGGAAACGTTTTAACACCAAAATTTAATGAAATGGGAGAAGACAACTGGAAATATAAAGTTACAAAAAGGTACTATACGAAGATATATATACAGATTGAACGAAATAAATTCGGAACATAGGGAACATCACGTATTTCGGCTCATTTCTGCTGTAAGAGGTTGGCCAAAAAAAGGTTGTCAAATAATTATATTATAAAAACCCAATACTTCTGCGGGCTGCTGGATTCTGAACTCATAAAAATTGAAAACTACACATAAATCTACGATTTTATTATGCTGTCAAACCACTTATAGTCCAGGAAATGAAGCATTTCACCTCGTAATTTTTTCGTCCTGCGTGGATTAACTTGAAATTTTAACAGAAGGTAGGTAATAGCCTAAGGATCAAAATCTATATCGAACCAAAGTGCGCCAAAGCCTTGGGGGTGGTTGCCACCCCATCCCGGGGGTGAAAATTTTTTTTACGTTTTAACTACAGGTTTCGATTAAAAAAGTGATTATAAACAAAAAATGTTCTATACATTTTTTTTTGTAAAACTGATATTTTTCAAGTTATTCGCGATTGAAAGTAACAACTTTTAGACGAAAAAATCGACGTTTTTAATCGATTTTTCGCGAATACCTCGAAAATGGTGTATTTTATCAAAGAAATTGTAGAGAACAAATTTGTAGCTTTTAAAAAGACAAATACAATTCATTTTTTAAAATGTTTTTGCGATATAATGGAACCGAAATACGGCCTATCAATGTTCAGCTGTTTTCTTCAAATGCCAAATTTGAAAGATTCAAAGTCAAATATCGGGAAAATGATGCATTTTTGGAAGAAAACTCACGCAACCTTTTTTAAAGAGCATAAATAGATCTATCATAAAAAAAGACTCTAGCTCAAAAATTGAGTGAGTTATGATGAAAATAAGGCCAATACCTAATTTTTTTACGGAAAAGTCGATGAAAAACAACCCCCTAACCACTCCCATAATTAAAATCGATCTTCACCCTTCTGCAATTCTCTTTGTACATGTATTGTTAATACGTCCAAGAAGTTTGACCCATTTAAAATCCTTAGTTTTAGAAAAAGTACAGCTTAAAGCGAGAAACGATTTACAATTTCATATTTTTTACCCTTCTTTTTTTAAATATCCCCGAAAATACTGAATATATGAAAGAAATAAAAATGTACTAAATTGTAGCTTTTTAATGACTAAAATTTTCCTTTATTTAGATTTATTTTACAATGAATGTTTGGCGAGATATAGCCGTTTAAAGCATCGATTTACGATCAAGCACCATCTTTTTCGAGCCCTTTAAACTCATCCCATTTAAAATCCAAGGGTTCCAAAGAGATTTAATTCACAGATCCTTGTAGCTCTTAAAAACCTCTACAAAATCGTTTTTGAGGAAACATTCTATCTATAATATTATAATTGTTTTACCTATAAATGTAAATATTTTCAACTATTTATGTAAATGTATAAGAATATATGGTGCCTTTTTATGTTGATAAATTTTTTTGTATTTAATTCTACTTTTTTCAATTTATATCTATTAAATTAGTTTATAAAACTGCACCTTTTACAACTGCAATGTTGTAAAGGGTGATTTTCAAAAGTTGAAAAGTTGCAAAATTTTGGCAAAAAATTGTTTTTTACCTATAGCACTCATAACAATTGATTTTTAAGGGTTGAAAATGCATGAAATTGTATTTTAAAGTATAAAAAAATCACTATTTAACTAATCCAAACCAAATTTCACTCATCTTAAGATTTGTAATGTTATTTTACAATTTTTGAAAATTAGGGGTAGTTTTCACCCCTAAGAACGATCAGGGTTCATCAATAACTAAATTCAGAGTTCATCAACTAAAAAGCAGAGGGCGAGTTAAGCTTAATTCCAATTTTTTATGCAAATCGTTCCAAGGCGAAATCATTTTCTTCGCATTACTAATTTTTTTACATTAATCTCTAACAAGGGTCACTTTGTAAGGGTTGAAATATGATGGAACTTTATTCAAAAGCACGAAACTATCATTATTTAATTAATTCAAACCAAATTTTACCCATATTCAGGTTTAATATGTTATTTTATAATTTTTGACAATTAGGGCTAGTTTTCACCCCTAAGAACAATCAGGTTCGTCTACATGACATAAACTATAAAGCAGCGGGTGAATTGAGCTTAAATCCAAATTTTTATCCAAATCGATATAAGGCGAAATCATTTTTTTAGAATTAGTAATTTTTTACATTAATCTCTAACAAGGGTTGCTTTTTAAAGGTTGAAATATGATGGAACTCTATTCAGAAGTATAAAATAATAATTATTTAACTAATTCAAACCAAATCTTACCCATATTCAGGTTTAATATGTTATTTTATAATTTTTGACAAATAGGAGTAGTTTTCACTCCTAAAACCATTCAGCGCACTTCGGTTCGATATAGATTTTGATCCTTGAGCTATCACCTACCTTCTGTTAAAATTTCAACTCAATTCATGCAGGACGAAAAAATTGCGAGGTTTTAACTTTTTTCGAGCTTCATTTCCTGAACTATTAAAAACTTCCTTAGACAAGCAACATTGTTACACAAACAACATTGTTGCGAGACAGATAGTTGAACGATATTTTATACAATGTCTATACTCAGGTATGGATTTATTTTTGTCCAAGTTTTATATTGGTCCACTATTTCAAATGCAGTTCAAACAGACATATATTAAATTGTATGTTCCGTTTTAAATTCGTTCTATCTGTATACAAAAGACTAAACTGTTATGGGCCCCTGCAGAGAATGCCTGAAAATACATGACCGAAAAAAAAACAGAAAAATGGACCTCGCCCACTAGAAAAAAACGAGGTAGACCGAGACGGTCCTGAAGACTAGATTATTAGAGAGGCAATGACCATCAGAAATTTAAAAACTAAAGATTTCTTTGATAGAAAATGTTAGAAATTAGGATGCAAGAAATGGTGCGAGCTGTAAAAAATATTTGTTAAATTTTAATTAAATATAAAAAGAACAATGTACCATCGATCCTATAAAAAAGAAAAGTCAGTCTGTTCCCCTAATGTATACCTAACTCGTAGGAAAATTATTTAATCAAGATAACAGGTTAATTTATTCGGTGAGATAGGTAGTATTTCCACCATTAAACGCAAAAAAACTTATTGTGTCATATTTTATTGTTCGTGAAAGAAATGGTGCCTAACGTTATATTTTACGTAACACCTTATATTTTAGAAAATTATTTTATATATTATACCTATTTTTATTGTGATAAAACAGAAGCATATTACCCCTACATAGGTACTCAAATTCTAAGCAGCTTGTTATCAGTGATTCACAGTTACAAAGAATATCAGTTTAAATATTTAGATACTTAATATAAAAGTAAACATTAAAAACGGGTTGTACCTCATACTTGAGATATATATTTTTTTAATTTGTGTATGTCGTTTATGATTCATTGTTATGGTTCTCTTCATTTACCTGTACATATGAAGCCAGAAAATAAAAGTGATACTAAATATAATACTCGGTTCAATAAATAATTAAAAAACAATGTAGAAATAAAATAATACCATAAATGTATTTATCGGGAAAAGATATATGTAATAAGTTCTCTATCCATCCAATGGCACTACAGCCCATGTCGGGCATTGGCGTCCTTCATTAAACTTCTCCAATGATCTTGTTCTGCTGCTGTTCATTTCCATAAACGTGTTTTTAGGAGGTTTTTAAATTGATGGAAAGGCACCGTAATGAACAAAATAACGAAAACAAGTACTTAGAATATATGGAGTATAATATAGAATATATAGACTGGTTATAAACATGAGCAAAACTAAGCTAATGATCATAAGCAAGGAAAACATAACTGGAGTAAATCTGTATGTGAACCAAATGAGAATTGAACATGTCTCACGGTACAACTACTTGAGAACTATAATCAATGAGTCGTCGGACAATACCGAAGAGACTAATGTCGCAATTGAAGATCAAAGAGTGCATTCTTGACTATGAGCTCTATGTTCAAGATCCATGACCCTCACTCTAGAAACAAAAAAAGGGCTCCTTAAATGTTACGTGTACTCAGTGCTTCTGTACGGAGTAGAAACGTGAGCATTGAAGGCGGAAACTCTATCGAAACTTCAGGCTTTTAAGGTATGGTTATACAGAAGGATCCTGAAGATACCATGGCCAGACAAAGTGACCAATGAAGAAGTACTACGTAGGATGAACACAACCGCGGATTTGGTCAACATCGTGAAGGGCCGTAATCTGCAGTACATGGGACATATAATGAGAAATCAAGGCAGATATGAACTACTCCAATGCATTTTGCACGGTAAAATTAAAGCGAAAAAGGCCCCAGGAAGAAGAATATCCTAGCTTGTTAATCTGAGAGCATGGTATAGAAAGACCTTAACACAGATATTCCCTATAGCAACCAACAAAGTCATCATATCCAGAATTATCGCCAACGTTCGAAACGACAGGCACCCTAAGAACAAGAAGTCATAGTCACGAATGTTTTTCAGACAGGATATTTGTGTTCTAGCCATTTTTCCTTCGATTTTACCCTTCATAACCAGCTGCAACAATTCGTACTTCTCATTTCTAAGTATCTGTCCCAAATATGCCGTCTTTCTCCTTTTAATGGTGGTCAAAAGTTCTTTGTCTCTTCCCATTCTGTGCAAAACCATTTCGTTCGTGATATGATCTGTCGATGGTATTTTCAAAATTTTTCAAAAAATCCACATCAAGTTTCCAACTTCTTCATTGATGAATCTTTGTAATATCTTAATAATAAAATATATTGTTGGTAGACAATAGTACAATGCCAAATTTGTTGTTGAATATAAAAAAAGTGAGCAATGAATTCGTGAAAATTAATTTTAAGAAGGTGACAAAAGAAAAAAATTACAGAACTATTAGCTATCTGCTGAAATAAAGTTTTCCAACGTTGAAGTTTCTCTCACTTCAAGAAAAGAACCGGAAGAAGACAGCAATATTACATTTTTCTGTTATATACATAACATTTCGTATATATTATAAAAAAATATTTACTTACTTGTAAAATCCCTGATGCCATGGTAAATAGCTAAGAACTACGATTGCTGTTTCAGATTTAGGATCATGTCTACAAAAGCCAAAAGTCCATTTTGATTCCAAGTCTGTCAGCACAAACGAATAGTGTTGTATCACATCACTTAAAAATAAAATTGATGTAAGATTTATTTGTCCTTTAATTAAATCTGCTCTACATAGAGGTGTTCTGTTGAGTGTTATAAAATATTCTCAAAATAATAACGGAATCTTTTATACGATACTTTTACTGTGAAAATTTATAATCTTTGTTTTATATTTATGATTCAATAATAATTTAAAAGTATAAATTTACTATTCTATATGTGTAGTTTAAATGATCTAAAATAGACATAAGTAGACTTAGGCAACTATGCAAATTGCATATTTTGCACATAATGCATAAAAAATGCAAAAATTTCAAATTTTGCATCTTTTATAAAAGTGAGCATAAAGTGCATGTAATATGTATATATTTTTTAGATTTCATCTGAAAAAAATTCAAATAGATCAGCATGTCAGAACCGCGAAACATTTAGTTAAAAAAGTAAAAACCACATCCGGTGAAAAATATGAACCTTCAGTGTCCAAGCGCTCTCAGTCAAGTTCCAAAAAACAAACCGAACAAGAAACTTTTAACGAAGACTTGTGTCGTGCATTAGTATCTTCTAATATACCGCTTTCAAAATTATCTAATGAAAACTTTAGTTCTTTAAAAAAAAAATGTTGAAAACAAAACATTCCCAGTGAACGAACTCTAAAGAGAAATAATGTCAATTTGTTATACTTCTCAGTTATCCACAACATAAAAGCCGAAATAGGTAATAATTACTTTTACATATGTGTGGACGAGACCACTGACTCGTCAGGAAGATACATTGTACACTTATTGATTGGTGTACAATGAAAAATGCACAAAATCTTATTTAATTTCCTGTAAGCAAGTGGAAAAAACCAACGCTCTAACAATATCACGGTTTCTACAAGAAGCATTAGCAAACTTTTTTCTTCCTGCTGCTATGACAAATGATAAATTATTGCTTATTTTATCTCATGCCGCACCATATATGGTGAAAGCAGGATAAAATTTAAAAATATTTTAACCAAACTTAATACATGCCGCTTGTTTAGCGCATGGAATAAACAGAGTTGTGGAGGAAGTAAGAAAAAAAAATTCCACTAGTTAACAGTTTAATAGCGAGCGTCAAAAAGCTATTCCTGAAATCACCTGTAAGAAAACAATGTTACAGAGATATGCGTCCTGCTGTTCCACTGCCACCGCAACCCATTTCAACAGGTTGGGAAACATGGTTGAAAGCAGCTAATTTCTATGCTGATCATTTTGTTGATTTAAAAAAACATAATTAACCTTTTGCCTAAGCAAGCCTTCCAAAATAACATCCTCCAACAGCAACTGTCATTCATAAAATCAAATTATAGTTTTGTCCAGAAAACTATATCTTAATTATAATCCTCCAAATTATCATTGTTAGAGAATATAGTTTACAGAGTACAGACTATCGAAAAATATTCAAAACCCAGATGGGAATTACTACATGGAATATCAGGTCGCTCAACTTGAAACCAAAAAATAACTCAAGTGCTGAAAGAGAAACAAATAAACATTTGCGCTCTAAAGGAAACAAAAAAAGAAAGAAAAAGGACAATCAAAATGAGATGTCATCAAATGACACCTCAGCAATGGACAATCAAATGTTATACCAGCAAATTTACTAAGATCTAAATTGGAGTTGCAAGGTCAGATAATAGAACAAGTGATGGAGTTTAAATATCTCGGCATCACATTATCTAGCTACGGAATGTTCGAAACAGAAGTAGACGATCTAGTGAATAGAGCAAACAGAGCCGCAAGTTGCCTGAATAAAACAATATGGAGAAATAAAAATATCGGGAAATAAAGACAAAATTTACAAAACAGTCATCAGACCAATAATGATATACGCGGCAGAAAGACGACCTGACACAGAGAGGACAAAAATGATGTTAGAAACGGTAGAGATGAAAACAATTAAAAAATCGGTGGTAAAACACCGGGACAGAGCTCATCATCATCATCATCAATCAGCCCTGAGTTGTCCATTGTTGAACATAGGCCTCCTCTAGACTTTTCCATCTGCTTCTGTTCTGCGCCTCTGCTATCCAATTGGTCACGATTCTTTTGAGGTCGTCGGTCCATCGCGTTGGGAGTCTTCCTCGGCTTCGCTTGTCAGCCTGTGGTCTCCACTCAAGCAATTTTTTTGTCCAACGTCGTCTTTCATTCTTGCAACATGTCCTGCTCATTTCCATTTTTGCCTTGTAATATGTTCGATAATGTCTTCCACTCCGGTTCGTCTACGAACTTCCTCGTTTCTTATTCTATTTCTTAAGCTTATTCCAAGCATTGATCTCTCCATCTTTCGTTGTGTCCGTCTCAATTTTTCGGCTGATGTTTTTGTGAGAGTTAAGGTTTCTACCTTACGGACAGAGCTAGAAGTAAGGATATACGGCGTAGATGCAAGTTGGAGAATATCAAGAACTGCGTAAGAAATAGAAGAGTAGAATAGAACGATCATATAAGCCGAATGATAACAAATAGAGTAGTAAATACGGCAAGAGACTGTTCCCCAATGGGAAGACGATCAAAAGAAAGACCACGAAAACCATGGAATGACAACTTATTGGAGGCACATTGAAAAACAGATAGTCATGTCTATATAAAAAGAAGAAGATAAAAAAGTTAACAATATTCTCAGCCTTTAATTCTTGATAATTTTTGCAGTTTTGTGTAATTGGTAGTACATAGTATCATAGTAATGGCAACAAACATTTGCCACATTGGTCTACCTTTTACTCTATTTTCTTCTTTTTTAAACAGCATCATCCATGAAATGAATTTATTCTAAAAAAAAATAGAGAATCTCTTTAGCTGCAGCATATTTTAGTTTTTAAAAGGGAGAATCGTAAAATATAAATAGAATATATAGGGCTAGATATATATAGATTCATCTCTTGTAAGTAAAGATTTCTAATGATATAAATAAAATTAGAACAACTTCGACGATGTCCATTCACTTTATATTTAAGGGATACACAGGAAATGACTGTTAGAAGTGATGAGACAGTAAAATATGGCATCTCTAGTAGTACAAGATCCCACTGCAGGATCACTACGTTCATAACGTAGTTCAACAAACTCACATTTTTACATACGTTTGATAATAGGTTGCCAGTCAAATAGTGGCAACAAATATTTTTAATTCAATTAATAGTAGGCAAGTAATTAGTTTGTGACAAATATTTTATTTCGTTAATTTATTTGTTAAATAAAATACGCTGCCTATGACGTATATGCATGTTTTTTATATTAAATTAAAGCTAATTTTTTTCTTAATATGATGATATAAGGTTACCTAAAAAAAATGGTCGAAAATTAGATTTGCCAGCTGCTAAAAACGCGATGTATCAAAGATAAAGTAAAATAAAGCTAGGGCGGAACGACACTGGTTTGGCAAGTGATAATATGTATATTATTATATATCTATTGACGCATGCTTTTAAAAACTCACACAACTGACACTTCAAATTAGTAGCGTTGCGCGCTGGCTGTCTTGTATTTTATATTTGATACCTCGCGTTTTTAACAACTGAAAACCCTCATTTTCGACCCATTTTTTCTTAGGAAAACTTATATCATCATATTAAGAAAACAATTAGCTTTAATTTGATATATAAAACAGCATATCCGTCATGAGCAGCGTATTTTATTAAAAAAATAAATGAACGAAAAACAATATTTGTCAAAAACTAATTATGTACTATAAAAATATTTGAGGCTACTCTTTGACTGGCAACCTATTATCAATGTGTTCTGCTAATTTTAAATGTAAGTAAAAATGTGAGTTTGATTAACTACGTTAAGAACGTACTGATTCTGCAGTGGAATCTTAGGCTATAGTAAAAAAACTTTTTTAATCAAATCTCCAACAATGTGATAAATGAATAACATCGTTTATAGAAATTTAAAACACAGCAAATATTTTTCTAATTTCTTATCTCCAGCAGCTGCTTATCATTTTATATTAAATAGGTTATTACAGATATTTATAAAAAAAACCAATATTAAACAGTGAGTGAATAAATTGGCAATACTTTTTAAAAATAGACAAAGTTGGAGAAAAACTATTAACGAATAAATCAATCGAAATTTGTATACTATTAATAAACACATTATATTTATTAGATAATTGATCATATATACGACCTAAAATACTTTAATCTTGAAAGAGAAACTCACATCAACTACAACCTGTAGGTGAAGGGTACAGGGGTCAGTAAACTATAGCAGCCTTCTTTTGTCTTGTGGAATTGTTGGCTTATAGAAAACCAAGACTAAGAAAATTATATATCCTGAATTATAATTCAGAAGTGCTCCAATTCTCAACTGGGACCTCCTCCATGTATATCAATACCAATGTTTTCTATTGAGGGATTGATTTATGAACCAATCGAAATCAACCATATACTAGTACTTTAGGTGGTGGTAAAACATACAAGCCTTGGTTTCTACCCCATGCTTATCCATAGAGACAGCTGATTTCAACGAGTGAAAATGTATGACTATTAGCACTTTTTCCACATATTTTTTTTAGAAGAAAATATATAATTTTGGTGCTAACAATGTTAGCAGCAACCTACAGCAGCCTTCTTTTGTCTGGTGGATTTGTTGACTTACAGAAAATAGTAAGACTAAGAAAATGATATATCCTGAATTAAAATCCACAAGTCCTCCAATTCTCAACTGGGACCTCCTCTATGTATATCAATACCAACTTCTGCTATTGAGAGATTGATTTATGAACCAAACGAAATCAATGGCATACTAGTACTTTAGATAGTGATGAAACATGCAAGTCTTAGTTTCTGTCTCATGCTTATCCATAGAGACAGCCGAATTACTCGTTTCAACTAGTGGAAATATATGAATATTAGGACTTTTCCTCATATTTTTTTGTGGAAGAAAATATATATTTGTGCTGCTAACAATGTCTTTTTGAGAGAAAATTTGAGTAAAACATTGTTCGAATGAATGGTTTATAACATGTTCTATAAGAAGCCTTTAAGATGTTTTACTTTTCATAACAGAAACGAACTTCTATCAATTCTTATTTCTATTCGGTGTAAGCAAAAGAAAAGCTGTAGAAAACTACAAAAATTTAACAAAAATGCAATGGTTTGTTAATTACATCCTTAATTTCAACCTAAAATATTTGATTGTCACCTCTATAAGTGCCACAATCTGAAGCTTTCCTGTAGATAAAAAAATACGTTCCTCTTTTTGTTTACTGCAAAGTTCCAGGTTGAGATGTTTACTGGCTGGAATTTTAAAGTTCAACTTAAAGATGTTTTAACAAAGTTTAAAAGTTTTAAGTTAAAAAGGGTAGGAAATTGTACTGACTATTAAAAAGAGGAAACTGTCGATTACTTTAACTTATAATGCAAGGAAAGATAAGTGGAAGAAGATTCATAGGATGGAGGGAAATTCCTGGTTAAAAAATCTGTGCGAATGGTTTAACATCCCCAATAACCATCTGTTTAGAGACGTAGTCTCAATAACGTATAGCCTTGATGATTGCTAATCTTCGGAAGGAAGACTCTGAAGGCACTGACGAAATAAGAAAATATGACTTATCATTTACTTTTTACAACATAGTATCATTTTCGATCAATGTACTTAATATGACGTTTTTCTAACTTTTATTGCTTCTCAAAAGTAATTTGGCTCGAGCTCTTCAAAGTAATGAGAAGCATATTACTTACTAAAATGTAAGTAGAGCCATTAACATGTTATGAACCTATATTGTTAAGATTTTCTTATTAGTAATGGCATATTTAATTTGTGCCTGTACAATTAGTAGATTGTGTTACATGTATGTGTCACCTTCCTCAATTTCTTGTTGTACTGTACTCTATGGTAATAAACTTTGTTGGTATGCCAATAGGGGAGTGCAAAAGAAATTAAAAACAAATCATTAACTATGTCTCAATTGCTTAACATATTACTTATACATTTAATTTAATACTCTCTAAGTGTTTTGGATGGTAATACCATTGAGTGTCTTACAAATAAAACAGGCACACACCATTACTTTTCTTTATTCTAAAGTTTGAATGTTCTTTGTCTTTCTGACTTCCATCCTAAGGAAATTACTCTCTCTCTCTAACTGATCTTTGTGAGTATGGTAGAAAGGTGAGCAAATAAATTATACATATTCAAGAAGAGACCTGACAAGGTAAGAATACACAGTTTTAGACAAATTTATTGAGGAAAGAACACAATTTTTTAACAAAGACAAGGATTCTTATTCCCAGCAAACATATTGCAACAATAGCCTCTAAAAAAGTGGCCTTCCATCATACAAAACACTCAGATCTTTAACTGTGTACTTCTACTTTAGATTTGTGTTATTGGTACTTGACAACAACCTATGGCTGCAATTAAAGAAGCCTATGAAAAGCTCTTGTTTACATTTAGAACTTGTATCAACAATCTGTGAATAACACAGGATTTGACCTCAGCCTATATTCTTCTCTAAACCTTAAAACAATGATATTATATTGTTATTGAAAGCCAAGACTGTAAATTTAACAAAAACAAGCTCATCACATGGCTTCAAATTTTACTATTGGGAAGAACATAGGCCATATGGATTGATGGATGTGTTCCTGTTGGGTCATTGTCAATTTTTATCAAAGACATTAGATAAATAAGTGTAGGTAGCAATCAACTGATTACCATTCACTAATCTATAATATATCAATATTACTACAAATTAGAAAGAGAGAAATGTCAGGTATTATTTCAAATAAATTAACTTTACTTTGTTGTTATTAACTGTAAACTTATTAAATGGATATTAACAGACTACTGAAGAGAAATACATGGCTATAAACTTGGCAGGATTTTTACAATTAGGTGATGTAAAAATATTGGTTGAAAATAACCATTCTCCACTCTAAACCACAAAGTAGAATGAAAATGTAAAATATATTTTATGCACCTACAAAGAATAAGTGTATTATGTTAAATCAATCTGTAAGGGAAAAATGTTCATTTTGTTTATTAGATTAAAAACTAGAGGATCTGTTAATTGCAGTTCAACAACACGAACTCGTGCAGTTACAATTATAGACACTATTTTGGCTGTAAATAAGACTTGAACATTTGCCAAGTAGTAAGATAACTTGTAAATATTTACACTATAAGATAAAAACAGAACACCACTAGTAGAACCTTAAATACATAAGGTACATTCTACCATTCTACGTACTTTTCAAATTTATATGGATAAGCAAATTTCGGTACAGCTTTTAAAACTTCCTCGTCCTTGTACTTTTCCGGATACTGTTGTATAATCCATGGCTCATTTTTACCTCTTGGAGGAACAACTTCGCAGAAACATTCAAAAAAATGTTTCACGTTCTCCCTGGAAGAGAAATAGATGCCTTTGAATTTGCTATTGCGTAAAGAAATTTCGCCCCCGCTTAGGAATAATAAAAAAGACTTACCTTATTCTAGAGCCCATCACTGAGTGAAATACACTATTAACATAACTTCATTATAACACTTTTCACTAAGATTTATAACCGGGATGCACTATATTTTTATGTTCAATAGAACACATTCAATTAAACGCAAAAAAACTGTTTTAAATGGATTATTATCCTAACTGTATACATAGAGAAAGTTCACATATGAAGATTATCTGACAACTGCAAAATGCAACTGACAACCTGACAGAGTTGTCATTGATGACATTTAATTATAACCCTGACATCTTATGGTGAATTTACAAACCGTTTAGGAAGTGTCTACTATCTGTATCAGAAGTTTTTATTAAATTATATTTATTTCTTAGTTTTTGTTATATTAATTTGTAACAATATTTAGAATACCTGAGTATTCTAAATAAACTAACTATTACATTTTGTAACCCTAGGATAGATTAACTAAAATCTAAGATTTTTGGAAAGTTTTCCTAAATAATAACGACCCTGCTCCTATTCGCTTTAGGGCAGTGTTTTCTTATTATAATAAAAAACAATGAATATTGATAAATAAACTTAATTCCGTACGAACTTTTCCCAGATGTTGTGTTTTTAAATTTGTGTTCACTTTCTGCGTGCACGGAATAATTTTTCTATGAAAGGATTTCGTTTATTTTCCTAGGCATAAAATAACGATTTTTTAAGTATATTTCTGGTCAATACTTTGCCATATAATTTACATTTTGTTTAAAATTATTATGTAATATTGGTTGTTTAAGCTAGATAACTTATAGAACATAGTTTTTGGTTTTCTAGACACCATCCATCCTTAATGTAAACATAACCTTAATTAAAACTAAAAACTGTCACGAAGACACCAAGTTTTAAAGTAGGAAGACTTACATTTTTTTTAATTTTGTGTATTGAAACTATGAGGCTTCGACAAAATATATTTCCAAAATGTGTAAGAGACTTTTTTGTGACTGGCTTTTTATTGGTAATGATTCCTGTAGTATATTATTTTGAACTATTTGTTGTTTTACCACGGTACTATATACAATGGAGTGCATCTTATAATTTCCATTTTTTAATGGGAACTATGATACTATTTAACATCTGTACGAATCTGGTAGCAATAGCTATGTGTGACACTAGTATCAGGGGAAGAGTATTGCCAACAGACTTAAAACCAGACTGGAAATTTTGTTCAGTATGTGAATCTGTGGCTCCGCCAAGATCATGGCATTGTTCAGTGTGCAATGTATGTATCCTCAAGAGAGACCACCACTGCATGTTTACCAGTTACTGTGTAGGATTAGAAAATCATAGATATTTTATGGTATTCTTATTGTACATGCTAATAGCTACATTATATGCATCATTTTACAATATGAGATTTATTAGCCATTTCATTACATTTGATTTTTCATGGAAATCTATATTCAAAATTGTGTTTCCTTTAGCAACATTATTTATGGATTGGACCCAAAATCAGTTATTTATATTTTTGATTCTTATTGTATTGTTTGGGGCTGGTTTTAGTGGTGCCTTGTTATATTTTCATGTAGATTTAATGTTCAGAAGTGTAGTCACTCATGAGCGCAATACTATCAGTAAATATGACAGAGGTAGATTAGAAAATGTAAAGCTAGTTTTAGGAGAAAAATGGTATTTAGTTTGGCTATCCCCCTGGATTGAAAGCAAATTACCTTGTGATGGTATTAACTGGGATAAGATATTGTCAACCAAAGAAAAATAATAGTTTTGATAATGCATATTAAAGATATTTTGTTAATAACTGTTAGAAACCTTAATTTTGGATATATAAAACAAAAAGTACCTGCAAATATACATATTCCTATGAATATTTTTAAACATATTTTCTGAGTTCATTTTAGGGTGATACTAAAATGGTAAACAGGGAACAAATAGTGCAAAATGAGGAGGAAGTAGGTGTAAATGATTTTTACTTTTTATTATTATCTTCAAGTGTTCTTGCCTCTGTTTTAATTCTCTTAAATAGTCAACACCTCTTTTGTCACTTTTAAAAAGTTCACTAGGCAGTGGCACACCCAGAGGGGTTTTGGGGGTTAAACTGAATCAACACATTACTCACAATTTTTTTTAAGAAGTCAACATAGAGGTAGCATAAAAAAATTTCGGTGCCCAACCAAACCCCCTCCCCCCACAGGAAAATTCTCGGTGCGCCATTGTTTTTGACCAATTATTTAGGTAGATTGACCTTATCTAAAAACCATGTAATCATAGGACCTAGTAAGTTGCCAGCATCAGTTCAGTAAGTGTCAATATTCTTTGCTAGAATAGCATCCCAGAATTTACTCCCCATTCTTATATCTTTCTCTGTATCTCCTTACAGACACATATTACTTTAAGCTACCCCAATGTTTTTATGATTTTTCTCACAGCTGATACTAATTATTAATAAACTAGTTCTGCTAACTTGGGGATAATTTTTTTTGAATTTCCTCATTCTGAGATGCCTTGCATGATTTACCACTTCATCACCAGCTAGCTTGTGATTAGCTCAATTTAATACTTCAAACATAGTATTGGTTCCATGAAAAGCCCTTTAGTGCCAATAATTATTACAAGAAATTGGTGTGTCTTTTATTATCCCTTTTGTTACACTTTCACTAAACATTTATCTTTATTACATGATCTCTATCTCAGATATTCTTCAGACATGTAGAAATACTTCTGAATAAAATTTTATGTACTTTTATAGAAAATTTTTAACAACTTATTTAAATTTAGTATAAGTTTAAAAGAGGAAAAAAGAAATATTGGAGTTTCTTATCAGAATTTTAGGCTCCCATTCCAGTTTTATAATACAGCGACCAATGACGTATAATACATATAATATGTATGTATGACATATAATACGTATAATATATGACATATTATATAATCGAGTGTCCGAAAGATCTACTCTCAAGGTTGAAGGTATGTTTACCAGAACAGCGGCGTGCTCATTTAAATGTTAATGACAATAATTATTTTTTTTAATTAAAATTAAATATTTATGATTTCTTTTTGTTCCCGTCTATAAGAGAAATAATTATTTTGATAAAATAGTATGGCGTTTTACTAAAATAGTAAGTAAATAACTCTCAACAATTTAAAATAAAATTTGCTTGTCACATAAAATATGTAAACACACAAAATGGAGAAAATGTTTTCATACGTCCATGATGTTTTCAAACACAAGATCAACTTCGTGATGCTTCGTAAGAAATCATGAACTTCATGCATCTTCGTATCAAAACAAAACAATAACAAAGGTATTCATGTTGTGGACACTTTTTAAAGCATTCACCGGGTCTATATATTATACGTCATTGACAGTGACTTAATTTTTTATAGATATGCTGTGAATTTGTTGCTGTATCCTAGTAGTTGTCTCTATGTAGGCCTGTTATCACGTAGTAACATGTTACCAAAACTTATTGACAATATGTTTCTAATGACATGTTGATAACTTTTAAGTTTATTAAGATTGCAAGCAGTAAGTAACATTTTTATAACCCAGTCAATTTCAACATATCTGACGAAAATTATATGTACTTTTCACTGCTGCCGCTTGTGTAGTTTTAGTGTGCAAAATTTTGAATTATTAATCAGTTTTTGAATAAAGAAACAATAAAACAATTTTATTTTTATAATTACATTAATTTTTTAATTTTTTGAGCCTTCAGCTTGTTTTTATCTTTTGAAAACATCAAACTATTAAATGTGAGCCACCTGCTCATGTAAACGCTTAATTCCATCCCCTGAATGAGATCTACTTTTCTTAACTTCCCTCTGAAATTGTTTTTAATTTTTTTTCTGCCGCATATTTTTGTATTTCCATTGTTGTCACTATCTGGGTAAATGCATCACTCTTAATTTGCCAATTTTTATAATCTTTGTGACATGGCAATCCCACAATACTCTATTGTCTCTACTTTATCTATGTTGATTTTTAGTAGAATTTCGGTAACATGTTAAATAACATTGTTAATAACTAAGTGAAGACGCGCCTTAATAATTAAAGAAGCTCTTTTATATTTCTTCCTCAACATATAGTATATAGTTACAAATATACCATGTTATGCTCATTATAAACTGTATAGGATGGCACTTTTGTACGACTTTTATCCTAACAGGTTTGGCACATCCATCTGATTTTCCAAAAACTGCAATAGGTACTTATCAAGAGGTAAAGTAGATGAGACAAAGCTCAACTGTTCTGTTAGTGAATTAAACTAGGACAGAAGTGTACTGTTTTAGTCCCCTTAATCATTGATTGTACTTTTGTACTGTATTAATAAAACATTTAGATGATTTTATTTTTTCAGAGAATGTAACTAGATTTTTATGACTTGTTACTAAAGTAGATCCACAGATCTTCTTGTGGATTAGATTACATTGTAGATTAGATACATTGAGCATCCTATGCTACCATATTGACATTTTGGGCCGCAACTGAAAAAAAGAGTTCTTTTACTCATATAGTGTGTAAAAGAACTCTAATAAAAAAAAGGTTTATTCATTTATTAATTTTTTTTGTAGAGTTCACTACTTTTATTAATTTAATTATTTAATATTTTTAATGGATTAATAAAATCGAACTATGAATATTATTTTAATACAGTTACTAGCAAAATATATTTAACGAAATTTAGGTATTATTATTATTATTAGATGTTTTTATACTAGTTCTTCAACAATAAAATCTTATGTACACAAAAAATGACTGAATAGTTTGTTTGCTTTTAGTAAGTTAATGTAAATGTAATTTAGAATTCTAAAACTGATGTACTGAACAATTTACACTAATAAAATGTTTATATATCTTTTAGTTGTGTAAATGTACTATATATTAAGGTTTCTGTAGTATCTGTTTTTATATTTTTATTATTTAATAATCTGATGTTAATTTTTGAATCACTCATACGGTACTTACAGCCCATCGAGCAAAAAGACAGAAGAGGGAATGTGAAGGTTGTGGGGGCAAAAATATTGTTAGACGGGAAGTGCTATTTTGAGAGGCCACATTAAACAAGGAAAGAGAGTCACTTTACTTGTTTAAGAAGTCAAATTTAGTTGTGTTATGTTATTGTTTGCCCCAACTGCCACATGAAAGCCATCCATAATATATTGAAGTTTTTTAACAATCGTGTCACATTTTAGACTATTATTGTTATTATTTAATTACAACTTTCTCGTCAAGACTCACTCTGAAAAATATTTCATAGCTACTTTAAATTTGGCGCCTTTGCATTCCCGGATATGTCCTCCATATTAAGAGGCCACTTTTATGAATTTTGGTCTTCTTTTTATAACGATTAGATTCCCTCTTTTGTCTGTTTGTTCGATGTTACAGCCTCAAAGCTGATGAAATCTGTTCAAAAATTAATAAAACCACAATAAACACTGTCTGAGCACAATTCCTTCCATTTTTCAAATTCTATCGAATAAGGGAAACAAAGGATAAACAAGTCCAAAAATACTGTTTGGTGAGAATAATTCTAGATGTATACAATTAATTATTAATAATGATTTAATTTTAAATGTTATGTCATACTTAAAATATTTCATATTTTACAAAATTAGAAGAAGAATAAGCCATTTTTACAGTACAGTATTTATATACTATTTTTCTTATTCCAATGGTGCTACAGTCCAAATTAAGCCTAGGCCTTCTGTAATTGATACCTCCAGCAATAAGACTTTTCATCAGCCGGCATGTTTTTCGTACTGACAGATTTGACAATGAATATTCGTTTATAAATTTATAAAGAAATATTTATTAAATGAATATTTTTTATTTAATAAAGAAATATCATTGCTTATACAGAAATAAAGGCTTTAGAAAATTTATAAAATAATATTTGTATTGTCTTTAACTGATATAGAGCGTGTATTTCTCTGGCATATTCCTTCTCCTCCTCCTACACCACTTCCTTCTTTCTTTTCGTACAGGTATCATAATAATTGATTTGCTAATTGTGGAAATTTTTTTTTCAATAACTAGACTTTCTTTGGAATTTTTTATATTTAATATTTATATTATTTACATTACTAACGTAACCTGTTTGTTTAAAAAATGTCTGTTCGAAAAAAATGGCTGACCCTATTTTTTGATAAAACATCCTATATGCTACACCCATTTAACTCACTTTCAACTTTTGACACATAGATTTTGCATGTTTGCTCCAATTTCACTCTCCCATCTTTTCCGTCCGACAATAGGTGAACACAACCTCCACGATATCTCAAACGACAATGGACAAAGGCTTGTAGAGCATCGGCTAACAATATGCTTGTAAAGTCTACTATGTTACAACATACAAACATTCATAAATAGACTTGAGTCTCTAATGACCACTCCATGCGGAACCAAATTGACCACGTAATTATCGTTGCTAGACATGGAAGTAATGTGCTGGATGTAGAAGCCTCAGGGGAGTAGATGGAGGTACAGACCATCACCTAGTAAGAGTAAAACTCAGGTTGAGAATACCTTAAGAAAAACCTAAGAGCAACGAAGCATTGGGACAGTGGAACATCGAGAAAATGCAAAATAAGGAAATCCGAGAAAATTACAAACAAGAAATTAAGCATTATCTAAATACAGTAGACCAGAGCAATGAGAAAGGCTATGGCAACAAATGGAAAAATCAATTACGTAGTCAGCAGAACTAATAATAGGAAAAAGCAGGAAGAGAACAAGGAAATGGTTTGATAGAGAATGTCAAGAAAAACTACACGACAGACAGATATAGCGGAACATTAGGCTTCAACAAGGGACAGCAGAAAGTAAAGAAAACTATGCAACGTCTCGCCGAGAAACAAGAAAACTAATTAGAGAGAATAAAAAGGAAGTACGAACAACAGAAATATGAAGAAATGGAAAGAAATAGGCAACAGTCAAATAGTTGAGCATTTTACAAATCAGTGTCAAACGAAAAGAAAAGCTTCAGATCTAGATGCGTGTCTGTACTCAGAAAAAATGACGAACTAATAACAAATGTAAAAGAACTGCTCCAAACATGCTAAGAATATTTCAAGACTTTACTAAACATACATCAAGAGGAAGAACATGGAGAAAATATATATTTTGGGGTGGACCTACCAGTAGAGGACCCCAAAATAGATTAAAAATTGCAAGCAATTAACAAATTGAAGAACGGAAAAGTCCCAGGCCCTGACAATATACTGGCTGAATTCCTTAAGTACGGAGGAGAAACTCTACATAGACAAATACATAAACTAATAATAATCCCCATACATAATATAATAATAAAGTGTAATAATCCCCATCCATAAAAAGGGAGACAAAACCAAGTGCTCTAATTATAGAGGCATCTCCCTCCTTATCACGGCATATAAAATCTTATCGAGCATCCTATTAAGTAGGCTGACACGGTTTGTAGAAAAATTCATGGGGGAATACCAAGCCGGCTTCAGAAAACATAGATCAGATCTTTACTCTAGGACAGCTGCTTGAAAAAGGATGGGAATTTAATAGAACTATCCATAATCTTTTCATAGGTTTCCGGCAAGCGTACGACAGCATTAAAAGGGATCAGATGTGGAATGCAATGACCGAATTTTCAGTTAAAAAAACTTATCCAGCTTGTTAAGTTATGTGTGAATAACTGTAGATCCAGAGTACGGATAGGTAACAAACTCTCATAATCTTTCGAAATAAGTAGTGGCCTGAAACAAGGAGATGCGCTATCACCTCTACTTTTTAATATCATCCTGAAGAAAGTAGTAAGAGCAGCACAACTTAAAACAGAATTTTTCGTGGTGTTCTGTCATGTAGCTTATTCTCTAGTGCTCTTCTTGACAACTTTTCACCATCTATCCTAACTACATGACTAGCACATCAAAGTCATTGAAGTCTAGCGATTTCTGAAATACATGTTTATTTGAACAGTTGGTAGTAAAGTTTATGGTTGTATGGATTTAAAGATCTTACTAATAATTTTATTTTAAAAGCTTCTAATTTTTTGTTTATATTTTCTATTATCACTCATGTCTCGCATAAATAAAATATTGTTGGTCTAATGATGTTTTTATAGATTTTATTCGGATGTACGATTTTGGAGCAGATAGCCAAAAAAGTCCTGTCCAGTCTTCAAACTTGATTGGAGTTCATATCCTTCTCTTAAATTTCGAAGGTATTTTACATAATTATTGTGAAGGTTGTGCGTCAGTGTCTGTTTCTTATCATATCCGAATTTACTTTCTTGTCTTCCTCATATTTTATCTGTCCTAAAATTGTTTAGTTAAGCAACTTGATGTTAGAGTTTCACAGTCCTAATTGTTACACATCAACAATACTAAAATAAGTAATAATAAAATCTATCGGAAAGCTTCTTCCGGAAGCCAGGGTTTTACTTTACCAGATTTTCTTTAGATCTTTTCCTCATTACGCTGCTCATGCTGGTTAAACGCCATCAAGTTATCCAGTTCCATAGTCTCCCAATATCTAAGTGCTATTTGTTCGTTGTCCCACGAGAAGCGAATTAATGATTACTCCCTACATATACTCGCATGTCGAGAGAAAGCTAATGAAATCTGGGTGTCATCTGATATATCCGAATTTGATCGTTTTTTTTTTCGGAAGTAGTCTGTTATAACCGGTCGTACTGCAGCCAATTGGCTTATCGTACATCTTCCATTCGTGTAACCTTCTTGCTCAGGTTTTAGTGTTAACGACTACTTACGTAGCCGGGACTGACGACTTTCTTCTTATGGTGCCTATCCGTTCTGGATGTTGGCGATCAGCATAGCTATCCTAACTTTACTTCAAGCTATTCGGAATAGTCCGGTTGTAAGCGTATTGAACCGCTTCCTTAGGTTTTGAAGCCAAGATATTCTTCTCTCTGGTCCTCTCTTTCCAAATACCTTGCCTGAAGAATGAGAAGAATAAGGTATATCTGTGTTCATTTCTCATAACCAAGGCCAAGATATTCTAATTTGATTGTGTTAGTGATCTCGCATTCCTTGCCCATTCTACGTAGGACCTTAATATTAGTGACACGATCCACCCATGAAATTCGTAAGATGGCCTTTAACGCCACAGCTCGAAGACCTCGAGCTTTCCTAAAGAAGCTTCAGAGGGCGTCCACGTCTCTACTTCGTATAATAATGTAGAAAATACATAGCATCTGATGATAGAGATTTTAGAACTAAGCAGTAAATCGTGACTTCTGAAAATATACTTTATGATCTTGCTTTTCCTATGCGTTGTTTTATTTCAGTAGAGTCGTCCCATTAGCTGCTTAGGTTAGTACCAAGATATGTGTAGCTGTTTACCCTGTCAATTGGCTGTTGGTTTACCAAAATATGTGTATTTATTATTTCGCGCTTACTAACTACCATGTAGTTTGTTTTGTTCGTATTGAGATCGATTCCAGCTCACATTATCTGCGTTATCTGCAAAAACTACCGCGTCGTCAGCATATATAATGTTATTCTGAAGCTATTTTCTTGTGGCATTTTAAATTAATTACTATTTAACTGGAAATAAGTCACAATTAAAGATAAAACTACGTTTATTTACGTTTCAATCTCCACTTCGGAAATCGTTCTCCGATTTCCGAATCTCCGAGAACGATTTCCGAAGTGGAGATTGAGACGTCAATAAACGTATTTTTATCTTTAATTGTGGCTTATTCCCAGTTAAATAGTAATTAATATATAATGTTGTTTAAACGCACTCCGTTAACTAAGACGCCTTCCAGTAGTTATCTCAGTGCTTGCTAGAGTTGCTTCGAACACGTTAAATCGCACTGGAGGCAAAATGCATCATTATCTCACTCCTCTATCTATGAAGATTGTCTGTCAACTGGTCACCCACTTTAATGTTGGCAGTTTGGTCGTGATATAAATTATATATAATTCGCAAGTCTCTGTCATCCAAGCCCGCTTCTTTCAAGGTGGACATGGGCTTGTCATGTTTTACTCTATCAAATTCCTTTTTGTAGTCGATAAAAAATATATACTTCGCAGTTAATATCCCTGCACCTCTCGATAAGCACTGGTATAACGAATAGAGCTTCTCAGGTGCCTAAGGTATCGCGGAGTCCAAATTGTGTCCATGACAGTTGTTCTTCATATTTTTTATATATTCTGTTATGTATTACTTTTAAAAACGTTTTAAATAAGTGTCTCATTGGGCTAATTATTCTGTAGTCTTCGCATGTTTTTCCATTTAATTTTTTTGGGATAGTTACGAAGGTCGACTTTAACCAACTTTGGGGAATATTTTCAATTATATATATTTTGTTAAATATAGTCGTTATCCATTTTATTCCTTGTTCGTCCAGTTTCAGGAATTCTGTATAAAATTTGTCAGGCCTTACAGCTTTACCATCTTTAGTTTTTCTACGAGGTGCCGTGACTTTTTCAATCGCGGGCCCTGTTTGACATTCTATGTCTTCAATGGCAACCTGCTTTCATCTGCAAATGTTACTTCCACATATTGTTTCATTTCTAGTCTATCTTCCACACTTAGTAGTGGATTACGTTGGTTGTCTACCAAACGTCCAACTCATTCTAGGCTTGTATAAGCCTGCAGCTTCTTTAACTTTTTTGTGCATATTGAATGAATCATGTTTCTGTTGTAATAGCTGTATTTCCACACATTGTTCTCTCAGCGGTGTGTCCTTGCCATTCTGATTGCTTTTTTGATCCCTTTGTCTATTATTTTGTATACTGTCCTGATCTTTGACATGTCGCCTCTCTTTCATCATATCTAGAATCCCATTTGTCATCCACGATTTTTTTCTAATTTTTGTTGGTTTGAGGAATTTTTCTTGTATGTCTTGTGAAACTCTATGTAATTTTTCAAGCTCCTGATCTATCCGTTTGAATCACGATATTCAAATTGCTATGTATATACTGTTTTACACTCTGTTCTGTGCGTTGGTCTTTGAGTAGCCTGATGTCGTATTTTGGGTTGACACTACGTCGAATCTTTAGCCTGACTCTGATTTTGCAAGTCAGTGGGTTATGATCTAACATATCGGTTCCTGGTATGTCTTGACTGATGTAATGCTGTTACGGAATCTTTCATTAATCATAATGTAATCTATTTCTTCTTCTGATACAAATTCACCCAATATGTCTCCAAGCCCAAACTGTCCTATGAATTATCCCGATTGTCCCCTACCAATCTTGGCATTTAAATCACCCATAATCAAGGTTAGATCCATTTTGGGAAGGTGTTTCAAGATGTTGGATAATTTATTATAGAATACTTCACCTATGTCCTCTGGTTTGTCAGCTGTAGAGGCATATACCTGGATAATGTTAGTTTTTATTGAGTAGGTATCAAGTTGAAGGAAGAGCATTCTTTCCGATATGGGTATAAAGTTTTTAAGATGTCTGGTAGTTTTTTTTATTTAAGATTATACCTACTCCATTTTCGTGTCTTCCGTTAGGGTTACTCGAATAATAGATGTGATGATTGTTAATTTCACATTGCCCAGAGTTCGTCCATCTCATTTCACTTATTGTCATGATGTCCATTGATAGTCTATCCATCCTCTTGATTGAATTATGAGTATTAGCCTCGTATAATTTTTTAACATTCAATGTGAAGATTGTGAACATTGTCTTTGCACTAGATTGGATCTCTGCCGGATCTTGGTATCCGAATCCCATGATCAGTATTGTAACGAGAATATTTTGCCTACCACACGGGGTACCAATACAAGGGCTTAGAAAATTGGGGGAAGAAACTATTGGGGGTGGAGATAGGGCAAGCAAAATAATCGCTACTGATGCGAACGGCACTCAGGGTTTCGTAGGAGAGCTGGGGTCGTGGATAAGTAATAGATAAGGGCATTGGAATGGGGCAACTACAGAAAAATGAAATAAAGGGCTCTGTGGATAAACAAAAAAAATATACAAGAAACACCTCAAGGAATTTAATATGGGCGCCACTTGAGGTGCCTAATTATGCCTATTACAACCACTAGTTGTAACTAGGGAAATAATTAGAAAATAAAATCAAAACATAAAAAAAACATATCTTTTTCAAATAAACTCAAAAAGGGTTACCCAAAAAAAATAAACAAAAATTTAAGACAACAAAATTTTACCTTTATTTATGTGTCACCACAAACAGTTACAAAACAAATGATAATTACAAAAGCAATGTTGCTATCGGTTTACAACTCTAGACGGTGGAGACACTATAAGAACTTACATTATTTATAAATTGAAATCATATAGATCTTTCAATGCAGTTTACATTAAGGTCAACTCAAAAAAAAACAAAAGAAATTCAAAACTTATGGTTAGTTATGTGTATAAGAATAATTATTATGACAGTTAGCCAAATCCTAATTTTTATAATTTTACTTATTACAATTTTTCAACTTGTCATGAAAGCAATTAATAATGATAAATGTCTATTTTTACTTTAAAAAAAATTTAACAAAAAAAATACCTGACTTCACCAAATATTAGTTTTGGGGCTGGAACTGGTTTTCTAAACACTGCAACAAATAACACAAGCGTCTCCAAGCTTCAGAATGGTCTGGAATGACCAGGGACAAACAAATAGACGAAGGAAGTTGAAGTTCGGCTGGATCATCGGGCTTCGGGTCAAAAAAAAAATTGCAAACTTCTAAGCTTGGATTTTCAAAACTTCATTGAAAATACGATGGCCTCTTATATCGTTGTAACACCTTACAAATCTTCCATTTAGGACATAATACAACACATATAATTTTCCACAAACAGGATCTGTCGGCTTTCTGAAGATTACACGCCGAGCTCTTAACTGCTACCACACTACACATTTTCCCATGACAAATGACAAAAAAAAAACGAAAAAACATTACGAATTTGAAGAAAAATTCGGACTCCAATAAAACTACAAACGCTCTTGACAGCGGTTTCACCGAGAGTGACGAAATTAAAAATTTGTTCGCTTAACTTGAAAATCAACGAACTGCTGAAATAGCAAAACCAACGAACGACGTAGATATCCTTTGAAACGCATTTACATGAAAAGAAATCGCCGCAGTAAAATAAACAACAATTAAATGGATTTATTACTCTACGACGTTAGAATGATTGAAAACACTTTTCGAAAGATACGAACTAAAAAACAGAAAACATTCTTCGTTTTATTAAGACGATTTCATATACGAGGCGACTTTAAATATACTTCAAAGAATCAATCAAATTTAAAATGCTACAATACCCCCACGTAAGAGCGAAAACTGGACTAACAGGAAAAGTTTTCGTTTAGGGCGAACAACAATCAGGTTGGAACAACAGTAGCATTTTCTAACTACTGCAACAACACATAATGACTTCAATAACTCAAACAGAACAAAAAACAACAAACAAAAATCATAACCAAAACTACTCATCATAACTGTTTATGGTTCTAACACAATAACATTCAAAATAAAACTGGATGCTCGATTTGACGAATCGGTACCAGGTACAGTTCGTTGGCTCTTAAGCACAACGACAGAATAGCAGATTTGTACTAAAATGGCTCTAGCCCAACCAAAAACGTGGAACAGACCAGTGTTGAAGTTTCTGGGAGCGAAAAGAAGGTGCTTCCAGCTCAACAAAGGCGGGTGGCCAACAACACAGCTTGGACAAGCTTCGCTATGGTTATCCACATAATAGATAACCAAAACAGCATCAAACAATAACAAACTTGACTATAACAGTCAAGCAGTGAATTTTCAACCACTGGTTGAAAATTAAACCAACACAAAAGAAGAAAACAGGATGGCCAATAGTTCCATAGAAATATCCTCTGGGATCGACACAGCGAAAAATTTCCAAATCAGGAAACTCCCAAAAGGACCAACGAAGAAAATAAATCCAAAATGCTAAAACACAATCTTGGAAAAGAAGAAGAACAGGGGCACATGGCATACAAGCCATAACCAATACACAATCAGTTCAGTCTCAAACTAAATACTTCCAAAAGAAACAAAAAAAAATCGTAACAGTCTTCCAAAGAAAACAAAAAGTTACGACAACACTCCAAAACAAACAAAAACATCACTACAGATCTCCAAGGGAACATAAGAAACACTATAATCTTCCAAAAGAACAAAAAAATCATTACAGTCCGTCATCAACAATAAAACTTCCAACTGGGTACACAAATCTCAAAAGCAGGGCAAGAAGGGTAAAGAAGAAGAAAATATACACAAGGCAAAAACTAATGCTTATCTTCCTTAATAGCTCAACAGGTCACCTGGCGGACGAATCCAAAACTCATCGACCTAGCCGTTCCTCTTATGACAACTAATAAGGTCAAAGACACAGTTTGGGAAGGGAATAAAGGGACAACATCAAGAAATAAACTTCATCACTTCACGGATAATAATTGAATACAACATCGTCATACAAATCACAAAGAAACGTTTACTATTCTTCAACAAAACTCGAACAGGGTCACAACAATATAAGTCTGGCGAATTCTAAGTGGGTCATTCAACGGTAGTACTAGAAATACTTCAGATGTTTCACTAACATGGTCTCACAATCGACATAAACAATACTTTCACAATAAGCGGCCAGGTACTCTCACCTCTGCAAACAAAACGTCACAATGGACAATGCAAGTATTTGTACCTCCGCTTCTGCCAAATCAAAAACATTACATCACAAACACTACAACAAGAAGGAATGCTATTGAGACTCTATCGCCAATAGTCTTACTTCAACACTTAGAAAGGCTTATCCTTTCTAATAATTCACGGAAAGGGGATGCTGCTATGCAGTCTTACACAACAACGGAAATATCCAAGGAAACACAAATCCAGGTCACATGCCTGTACGTCCTATATGATATTTCAACAACACAATACTCAAATCACAAACTAATACGTATTAGACCATCAACATATCTCCACTACAACATCTGACCACACAAAGACACGGAAAGACACTAAACTAACAGACAGAAAAAACATCAGAATACTTTCGCTATGTATTCTCAACAAATCGGCCTTAGCCAGGAATACACGAAGTCGTATCATCACTCTCTTCTACGTGTACACAAAAAAGAACTAGGGAGAAACACAAGACTAACAAACAAAAGAAAAATAACAATACTCCGCTTTGTCACTAACAAATCGGCCTTAGCCAAGGACAAACGGAATTGTATCATCATTTCCTCCTACTTATAACACAGAATAGGAACTAAGAAAACTCGGGGAAACACGGAAATAACAAACATAAGGCAAATAACAATACTTCGCTTTGTCACTAACAAATCGGCCTTAGCCATGGACAAACGAAATCGTATTATTACTTCCTCCTACTGATAAAACAAAAAACAACACGAAAACACACGGACTGTTAAAATCAGAAACATTTTCTTTTTCGGGGCTAAAAAAATTTCACACATTGCCTGGACTATTAAACTTTAAAGATACGAAAAAATTTGACCTATATTCTTCGTACAACAGCTGATTAGAATGCAATAAATTGCTCAAAGACTCAATAAGACGAAATAGATAACTTATAAACACTTAAAGAAAGGACAGCGTCTACATACGAAATAAATTATTTCGTTAACGTAAACAAAATTCTTTTCTCAGACATGGGATGGTACTTAAGACGAACAAGAATAAACAAACTTGATATCGTTAACATTTTAAATACCGGCAAATAAGGAATGACATCATTCCAAATACGTATTTTTTAATTCACAAGGAAAAAGACGAAAATTAAATTTCAACGTAATTTTTCGAAAACTGGACACAGAAGAAAATGGAAATCGTAGCAGTTAACTTGGGACAGGAATAGACTTGATTTAACGAAAAACTGGATAAAGCAAATCACAATATAACTGAAAATACAATTCGAAACAAACTCAGACGAACTTCACATACAGGGTGGGACAAAAATACTGAAACAAATGATTGGGTGAAAGCAAATACACAATATATACAAAACAACATACTCGATAAACTTCACATACAGAGTGATACAAAAACACTAATAATATTGACAACTTGACTTTTGAGTGAGCTACACAAAATAACACAACATAAAAAACCTTGCTCTTGTTCTGAAAACTAAATGAGACTGCTCCTAGGCAAAACTAAACAGCACCTCCGATCACGAGTATAACACTTGTCATCATTCAGATACAAGACAGGAAACACAAAAGGGAACTCAGGGGAACACAATCTCCTATTTAACCGGTGGCATAACACAAACGCCGTCAAAGCTGGTTAATTAGGGAACAACAGGGAACACAGGGGACTACTCTCACATTCACAGTCTCCTACTAGCCCGTGGCATAACACAAACGCCGTCAGAGAGGGCCTAGAGGAAACAATGAAATGGCTTAGGACAAAAGACAAAACACAACTATACTCATCAGCTCAAAGAAAAGTCACTCAAACAATAAACACATTTACTCAAAATGACCGGACAAAACAAAATTACAAAAACCGATTTTTCTGTAAGAAATGTCAAATCAATCAAAAATAAATGGCACAATAACGGTACACTTAATTTGTTACTGTAAATAACTTAAAATTCAATATTCAATTCTCAAAATATTTGCTTTCATTTACCAATACACATAAAATACATATAGAAAAATTTCTACAGTACACGAAATAAAAGAAAAAACAATACATATGTCCATATACAACAAATACATCTGTTGATATACAATAATACATATGTTAATACAAGAACAATACATAGAAAAAAAAAACAACAATACATATGTTGATACAAATACATAAACAAACTGTTTGTGGGACACCGGGGCACTACTCGGAAGACAGGGTTTCATAAAAATGGCAAAAAATTATGGCAGAAAAATTGAAAAAGATATGTTGCTTCTGGAAAAGGGACAAAAATCTAAAGAAACGCCAGCCACGTTGGGGCCATTTTTGTAACGAGAATATTTTGCCTACCACACGGGGTACCAATACAAGGGCTTAGAAAATTGGGGGAAGAAACTATTGGGGTGGAGATAGGGCAAGCAAAATAATCGCTACTGATGCGAACGGCACTCAGGGTTTCGTAGGAGAGCTGGGTCGTGGATAAGTAAAAGATAAGGGCATTGGAATGGGGCAACTACAGAAAAATGAAATAAAGGGCTCTGTGGATAAACAAAAAAAATATACAAGAAACACCTCAAGGAATTTAATATGGGCGCCACTTGAGGTGCCTAATTATGCCTATTACAACCACTAGTTGTAACTAGGGAAATAATTAGAAAATAAAATCAAAACATAAAAAAAACATATCTTTTTCAAATAAACTCAAAAAGGGTTACCAAAAAAAATAAACAAAAATTTAAGACAACAAAATTTTACCTTTATTTATGTGTCACCACAAACAGTTACAAAACAAATGATAATTACAAAAGCAATGTTGCTATCGGTTTACAACTCTAGACGGTGGAGACACTATAAGAACTTACATTATTTATAAATTGAAATCATATAGATCTTTCAATGCAGTTTACATTAAGGTCAACTCAAAAAAAAACAAAAGAAATTCAAAACTTATGGTTAGTTATGTGTATAAGAATAATTATTATGACAGTTAGCCAAATCCTAATTTTTATAATTTTACTTATTACAATTTTTCAACTTGTCATGAAAGCAATTAATAATGATAAATGTCTATTTTTTACTTTAAAAAAAAATTTAACAAAAAAAATACCTGACTTCACCAAATATTAGTTTTGGGGCTGGAACTGGTTTTCTAAACACTGCAACAAAATAACACAAGCGTCTCCAAGCTTCAGAATGGTCTGGAATGACCAGGGACAAACAAATAGACGAAGGAAGTTGAAGTTCGGCTGGATCATCGGGCTTCGGGTCAAAAAAAAATTGCAAACTTCTAAGCTTGGATTTTCAAAACTTCATTGAAAATACGATGGCCTCTTATATCGTTGTAACACCTTACAAATCTTCCATTTAGGACATAATACAACACATATAATTTTCCACAAACAGGATCTGTCGGCTTTCTGAAGATTACACGCCGAGCTCTTAACTGCTACCACACTACACATTTTCCCATGACAAATGACAAAAAAAAACGAAAAAACATTACGAATTTGAAGAAAAATTCGGACTCCAATAAAACTACAAACGCTCTTGACAGCGGTTTCACCGAGAGTGACGAAATTAAAAATTTGTTCGCTTAACTTGAAAATCAACGAACTGCTGAAATAGCAAAACCAACGAACGACGTAGATATCCTTTGAAACGCATTTACATGAAAAGAAATCGCCGCAGTAAAATAAACAACAATTAAATGGATTTATTACTCTACGACGTTAGAATGATTGAAAACACTTTTCGAAAGATACGAACTAAAAAACAGAAAACATTCTTCGTTTTATTAAGACGATTTCATATACGAGGCGACTTTAAATATACTTCAAAGAATCAATCAAATTTAAAATGCTACAGTATTATCTTTTCTTTGATTTAGTTATCCTATTGCTGACGATATGCTATTTAATTGCTCTGATAATTGAAAATTTTCTGCTGTCTGTGCCGTCCAGCTTGTTAAGTCAGTATCTAGCCATGAGTTAAGGCCGCCTCGAAGTTGAGCAGCGCTTAGCTTTCAGTTGTTCGTTCTCTCAGCGGCACAAAATTAGCATAGGGCGAGCGCCCACCAAAGTGGCGTGGCAGTGGCAAGTAGCAAGTAGCACGCGCCTAGCATAATGTAACCAATCCTAACGAATGATTAGAATGAATGACGTTACTGTCATTTTGGTGTAAATTGAATCATGCGTTTTCATAAAGAACATAAAGGGCACTTTCATACTCTAATGGTGTTTGTTGGGCACTTTATCACTTAATAATAAAAACTCACAAAATAATATAAACAGTTGATATATTTTAATGTCTTTTACAAAAAATATAAAAATCTCTATCACTTAAGTGAGATATGGAGTCCTTCTTTTACAATTATTCAAATATAATACATAATAATTCAGTAGTATCTAAATAGGTACAAGTAAGTATGTCTTACTTAAAATTATGAAATTGTCTGTTTTAAAAAGACATATGTATTTTAATGGCACAAATTATTTAATATGTAAGATTCTAAATAACACAAGTTTCTTGTGCCCATAACCCTATAGTCTATATCAAACGTTTCCATAAAACATTTATTTGAAGCGTTTAGATGAATTGCTGTGGTAATATCATAATCAGTTTGATTTGTCTACAATCACAACATTCATCTACTTTAATAAAACATGGCGTCATCACAACTAACATGCGTGTTATAAAATATTATTGATATTTTTAAACATTTCTGAATTATCGTGTATATGAACAATTCCAGACAGTTGAATGTTCTGTAATACAATGTCATGATCCTTCATAATTTTATGGCACCAAATACTTCATTTATATTTTGTCAAAAAAAAAATAATAAAAACAGGTAACTCACAAATCTTCACAAAATCACATTTTTTAAAGTTTGTACAAAAATGTATCTTATTGAATAAATTGTATATTTATTATTACACTAGTGTTTTTAATTAAAATACAGCTTCCTCTTGCACATTACTCCTCTTAGAAGGGACTGATCTCATCTGTAGGACTTGGATTAGATTGGCCTTTTCTCTTTCCAGTGCTGATATTCGTTCACTTTTTTTGCTAACTTCCTAAAAATACAAGAATAATGTAATTTTTGTATTTCAAAACTATTAAACAATTATTAAATCAGACGTTATATAATTATAAACTTAAGAGACTGTAGTTTTTAAGAGATTGATTAGTTTTTAAAATTTAAAAATATGTAAAGTTCTGTCATGCTTAATATCTGGATGCCATAAAAATAACGAGACCCTTTTAGCCTCAATTTGTCATTGCTCAGACTTGGGATTGACAGTAGAGCTATTGAGGTACTCAATCAACCGAACGAATTGTACAGGCAAAACTTAAACCTATCCGTAGAATATTTTTAAAAGATATTACAGGGTAAAGTGATTCATAGTAGTAGATGGTGGAGTATCTTTTAAATAAAAGGCGTTTGAACTGACACAACCATATCTTCATTGAATAAAAACTTTAAATCAATAAAAAATCCAGGTAAGTCTCTAAAAATATGATAGTTAATAAATTGTCAACGTTATATATATATATATATATATATATATATATATATAATATATATATATATATATATAATATATATATATATATATATATATATATATATATATATAACAATGAACACGGTTTAGCAGAAATCGCCAAAGATAATTTTTAACAACAAATGTCTTTTAAATTTAAATTTTCCAGTTATTGTTAGGAAATCTTAATAATACTAAAATTGTTCTCTTACTCTTACTTTAGTGTTACAAGGAGGTTGCGCACTTTCAATTGTTTTTACTATGACATTTCTGTTTATCGATGTCAAAGGTGTTTGTTATTATCGTGTTTGTGTCATTTCTTGCTACTTTCAAGATGTCTTTGAGTGTAGAAATGATTGCATCTATTGTTCAGGACGGAAGAAGTAAGTTTACGTAGATAACAGATACGGAATTTTACGCAGTACAGTGCGACTATCTTTGCTCATTTTATAGAGACAGGAGTTTATACTCGACGTCCTGGAAAAGGTCCCCAGAGAAGAACTACTCATCGAGGCGACCAGTTTATAGTGTGTTCATTACTAAGAGATAAGAGATCTTCATTCAACTACTACAGAGTGAATAAACCCTTAGAAGACGGTTAAATGAGGCTAACCTGAATGCCCGACCCGCTTTAGGACCTGCACTTTCCAGGGAACATCTTGTAGCCAGATTACATTACATCGTGTCGCTAGAGAATGTTGCTATTGAAATGCAGAAGACTGAAGAAATGTGATGTTATGAGTACAGATTTTATCGATGTTCCCCGGATGGTCTAGGAGGAGTCTGGAGAACAGATGATGAGCGACATGCCCTAGAGTAAGTTTTCAAAGGGATTTAGTTATGACGTGGGCTGGTATATCTTCGGAGTCGTGTACATAATTGTACGTTGTCCCTAAGGAATTTCTAATCACTGATAGGTACTTTAAAATGATGTTGTATCATATGCACCATTTATTGAAAAAAAAATTACACTGATGCTTGACAATGCATGCCTCATGCCATTTGATTTGTTAGAGAATAGGTACTTAAATAAAGTTGATATTACCAATATTGCATGGCCAGCGCATAGTTCTGATTTAAATCCTAATTGAACATTTTTGGGACAGGCTTGATAAAAAGAAGTCGGTTACCTGCTCCTCTTATCTTAGATCAGCTCAAAGTGACTCTTTCAGAGGAATGGAAAGTGATTCCACATAATAAAGTTTTAAACTTAATTAATAGTATTTGCAGAAGAATGCATGTCGTTATACAGGGTCGTGGACGTAATACAAGGTTTTATTTATTTTGTTTTTTTTTTGTTTCTGAAGATAATTGAATAGGTACCAATTTGTGTTGTTTCATTTTTTTGTATTAATTTGTAAGTTTGTATATTTTTCCGCGAAAGATGACCGCGGTTAATGCAATTAAACCTAAAGCTAAGATTAATACTAGTACAAGAATTAATATTAAATTAAATCCGGGTTAAACCGCGTCGATTATCACTACGCCGAGCTTTCGCCATCCTCTCTGATGTCTTCTTCATGGCTTCTGAGCCCCCAGATACTACTGTACTGATCACTAACCTACAGTAATGCATCGGAAGATCACAATGTCTTCTGTATTCAGAAATACATTTGGAGGTATAATGAGAATAAATTTCTCATGGGGTATCTCATCCCTGGCTACTTGTCCCTCGTTCCTAAGTGCCGGAAGAGTTTGTGGAGAATGAGATAAATTGAGTAATCTTCGTCCCATAATGTTACAGATATCTTCAAAGGGTGAAAGATCAGAAAATCTAGATGGCCAAGGTAACAAATTTACTTGATTGTCTTCAAAATAAGCCAACGTAATTTTAGATGTATGTGGTCGGAACATATAAATCCACTATCTTCTGGATGTCACTAAGAGAGGTCATGTTGTTTCTGATAAATACCAAAGAGGATCTGCTTGCATAATTCCGATAGCTTTCTCTTGCTATTTGCTTGCTTTCTATTCTCACTCTTGCACGGCCATTATGCATATCCAAACGGAATCTGGATTCACGCTTAAGGCAATGGTATTTCATTTAAAGTCCCAGTTCTGCCGCCCTCTGCACCATAAGCAGTCGATCACTTCGGTGACTAAGTGAGATGTAGGAGAAACTGAGGACGGTATGAAATAAGTCCAAATCTGTAGCATTTGCAATTCATTGATTTTTTTGGTGTATATTGAAATCCCCTCATATATGAAGAATATTTTTTAATATATATCTTTCTATCGTACGTATTAAAAACCAAATATGTTTTCAATTCCTTCTTAAGTCGGCTCGAGAATATAAACCATTTTATAGTTTGTTTATATTTTACAGATGTTACTTCCTCGGTATTTATTTTAATGTTTTATTCGAACTGCTTGAATTGCGTTTTCTAAATGATTTGAGTTTCATCCATTTAAAGTGTTTGTTTATTCTAACTTATGCGATCAATTTCTAAGGATAATTTCGTGACTCTCGTTGGAGCTGCGATCAAGAGCGGTTCAGCGTTATGTCCAAATTCATGTCGAATTTGTAAAATTTTCTGTTTTTGCCCCTTTTAATAGAAAATGTGTAGCAGTGTGAAGTTAATGGTTCAGTTAATGTTTGAGTGAGGATTGGAAGAATCGTCGTTTCCATCCTCGTTTTGTTTCTCCCTGGTTATCATCCAAGGCTTTTGGCAGTATGGAGATAGATTTGTTCGTATGTTCGTTGCACAGAGAGTGAAGCCCAGGTCTACCCCAGTTATGGTTCTAGAAATTCCAGTGACGTCCAGTTACAGAAAATCCAAAGTGTTTTAGTGAAAAATCCAGGTAACATTTTGTTCAAATTTTAAAGTAAAGACAGACAATTTTTTATAAAATAATAATTGCTTTCGTTAAAATTTAGAAATTGTAACATTTAAAACATTGTAAATTTTAGGTTTTGAGTTTAGCTGTCATTTTAAACTTTTCTCTTTTAAATTTAATGTTTACATAAGACAGCTCGCTTTATTATTTTTATTTTCATTTTTTTTTTTTTAAAAAAAGGTTAACCTCTGTGCGGTAATATTTGTAAGCTTTTTGTAGTATCTCAACTCCTAGAGTTTGTAAATGGATGACATGTAAGTTTTTTATATTTTTGTATTTTGCGACTATTGGGGTAATATTTTTGTATTGTCTTTTTTGAGTATTCTTGTATTCACTATGTTTTGTAACTGTTTGTGGTAAGACACAATAAATGTTAAAATTTGTTTTCTTAACATTTTGTTTATTTTTTTAACTAACCCCTTTTTGAGTTTTATTTGAAAAAGATATGTTTTTTATGTTTAATAATTATTTCCCTAGTTACAACTAGTGATTGTAATAGGTATAATTAGGCACCTCAAAGTGGCGTCCTATATTAAATTACTAGGTGTTTCCTGTTTATTTTTATTTTGTTTGTCCCAAGAGATTATGTTAGTACCCTTTTGTTTCTTTTTTCTGTAGTTGCCCAATCCGACCCCTTGCCATTTACTTATCCACGACCTCAGCTCTCCTAACAAACCCTGAGTGCCGTTCGCATCAGTAGCGTTTATTTTGCTTGCCATATTTTTACTACCATAATCTTATCCTGAGGTAGGGAAAATATTTTCGTTACAAATCTTCTTATCCGGCGATAAACATAACAATCGTCACAAACGATATTGTGACATAAACAATCTGCTTTTGTTGGTACGAAGTGATGCAAATGCATATCATACCGCCTAAGGTAGTTCCAATATTAATCAAATAGGGAAAGAAGTTATGGAATTTCTCTCTGTAACATAACTATCGTGGAGGAACTAGTGACACAAACCAATATTTATGAACAGAAAAAGGCTGAACTATTAGACCTAACTTTAGCTTCTGTAGATAATATTAAAGAGGTTAAGGGTTGGGAGGTTAGTGAGGAACTATCATTTTCTGATCACTCCTATATCAAATTCTGAATTCCTACAACGGAGACGGCTATGAAGTTGTCTCGATTTGTAAGGAAAACGGATTGGCAGAAATACCAGATCAGGCTTGATGATATAAGGCAGAGCAGTGGGAGTCTGCAGCACGAGATCACATCACCTAAAGAGATTGACGCTGTGGCGAAAGGAGTTCTGCAGTGCATGAAATCAACCTGGGAAGAAACATGTCCTCTCAGGAAGGTTAGTAAAAAACCAGGTCACCCGTGGTGGACTGAAATCCTAACTGATCTTAGAATTCGCGGCAGTAAATCATGGAATAAGGTTAAGCGGAGTAATAGCCAGGAGGACTGGAAGCTTGTCAGGGCTATCCAGAAAGGGTATAAGAAACAAATACTGATGCCCAAACATCAGAAAAATATGCAACTGATTTCCATGTAAGCTGGGGAAATATTCTTGGAGGGCATAAACTTAAATCAATTAAGGAAAATTTTCCGGTGGTTTTCCCCAACCGAAGTTTTTTTCAGAAACTCATATTGTATTGCAGATACTTAAATCTCCAGCAAAAAGGACATGTGAGGGAAGTTGGTATATGAGGCAAACCAGTTAGGTCTCAGTTAAGCTATAATTTGGATGAATATGGATGCTACAATATACACAGTATAATTTTATTTGGGTAATATAATTATGTAAACCGACAATGTCGACAGTAGCATCTATAATTACCTTTTGGAGGTTTTTAGGTCTAGGATCTAGGATGAAACGTATAACATTTCTATTAAATTAGAATAAAGTTAGCAGTGTTATGATTATGAGCTGTCTGAGAGATATTCCTCATTCTGAGGTTTCAGTGATGACAGAACAATTAAACTCATCGCATCTGTTGTGTATTGCTGAAAAGCTTGTTTAAGTTTTTCTTAATATTCTTGTAAACCTATACTAGTGACCTGTCTGTTTAAAGACCAAGGGATAAATAGTATACATGTCAACATAACGGTGTAAACTGCCGTGAATTTATCTTTTAGCAGACCAATGTAACTTTGCTTTTAATATTGATTGATATTTTAAAACAGTGTGATATTTACCTCGGTAAGTAATCTGTTTTGCTGTTTTAATCTATTCGTTATATCTTGTGGAGGTGGATGAATTGGCGGGTAATGGTTTACAGCTAGGTTCATATGAAGCGGAAGTCCTCCTCTTTCCCAACTTTCTGTTAATGTCGCGAGATGGCGATTCACTTCCAGCACTCTGGCACGTTGAAGTTCTAACCGCTCCTGGTGTGCTTCAGACCAATGTTCCTAAAATGAAAGAAAATATTTATTGTGATTTTAGATGTAAGTGTTATAGAACATTAATTATATCATTCAAATTATATATACCTTTCGTTATACATTAGATTACAGGAATCAATGGGAAATTAAAGTTACCAGCCGATTAATCAGTAAGGGTGCAGTATGCCCCCTTTTAAATAAATCCATAATCATTATGTGGTTAAATTTTAAGTTTAAATGACATTTTACAAGTAAGCCTAAAGTGTTGTAAACTTAATTGTAAGTGCCTCTTTGCAAATGTTCAAGTATCACTGTTGATGGTATAATAAAGTAGAAAACGTTTTGATATTTTTGTTAGTCCTTTTGGATAATTTTATTATAAATTGAATATACCAATTATACAAGAAGTTTTTAATTTAATTTTAAGTTTTTTTAAATTATAGTGCTAACTACTAAGACTTTTCATTTTATAAGTTCATTCTTCCTTTCTTCTGCCAATTCAGAATTCACCTATTTATGACAGTGGTCCTTAACTCTAATTCCTCGTAGATAAGATAGGTGGTTTCTTTCTATTTATTGTTATAGTGTCCCGAATTCTCGATTGTGAATACCTTAGATAGGTGTTTGTAGTATTGGATTCTGATATCATCCACAGTCATGTATCGAAGATATTAGAATATCTTAGATATGCGGATGATATACTCCTGATCTCCTCGGAACGACAATAACTGGAATTAATGCTGAATGAACTTCATGAAAAATCACTGCAAAAAGGCCTAAAAATTAACTTCAACAAAAAAAAAAGTAATTACAAACAGACTTGGAAGACCAAGAGGCAATAAAAATTCAAACAGAAAAAATAGAACAGGTAAGAGTATATCTATCTAGGACAAGCAATCAGAGCTAACAGAGAAAATCAAACAGCCGAAATATCGAGACGAGTAAGAATGGGATGGGCAGCGTTCGGCAAACTTTCTTACGTTCTAAAAAATCAAACAATCCCTCTATACTTACGAAGCAATGTATATAACTCCTGTAAAATACCGGTGCTCACCTACGGAGCATAGACATGGACATTTACACAGGCCAATTTGGATAGGATAAGGAAGGCACAAAGAGCGATGGAGAGACAAATGTTGGGTAAACCACTTAAAGTTAGAAAACGTAACCAGTGGATCAGAACCAGAACAAAGACAGTAGACGCGATAGAACAAGCAGCAAAACTAAAATGGAAATGGGCTGGACACAATGAGCGTCTCCAAGACGGACGATGGAACAATGCCATCGGAAAGTGGCGTCCAGACAATGCAAAGAGATCAAGAGGCAGACCACAGATGAGGTGGAAAGATGACATCAGAAAACAAGGAGGTCCCACATGACAGAGAACAGCTCAAAATAGGGAAAGATGGAGAGAACTAGGGGAGACCTATATCCAACAATGGAAGGATAGACAATAGGTTCAATAAAAAATGTCAACAATGGGACGAACAACGTGCCTTGCCAGCAACGTATTCCTCGGATGGCTGTGACGAAGAAAACTCCCAAACAAAAGCAATTATGACAAGATGCGGGACATTTTAGAATGCCTAGTGCGTGTAAAAACATCGACAACTTCAAGAGTTGCCTTACAGTCAGTCAAACGGACAACAACATGATTTCAATAAGCTCATGTCGGCAACTTATCAAGTGACAAATCAATAAAAAATAAAAGCAAAATTTGAATAAAATATAAACGAATAGATCAATGAAAGAGGAATAATTTATAGTTTAAAGCAAGGTTTAGCAGAAAGGAGTATTTGATTCAATAAAATAACGAAGAGTTATTTATTTAAACAAATAAGCCTTGAAGACTTATAATACAAAATACATACATAATTATTATAAAACAAGTGCATCTTAGAAATAACAAAAATAAAAACTATTCTATTCTATTTTTACACCATATTATATTTCATGTTCAGGTCTTTCTACATGATTTAATTAGTTATTTCTATTTTATCTTATTTTGTTTACCATATCTCCAATTTTTGACCTTTATAAATTTTAATTTATTCATCTTCACCTTTTTCGAAGGGTCTTCTTTTTTTATTTCTCATTGGATCTCTCTGTAGTAATGCCATCTCCTATTTCTGAAACACACAGACTCTCTATGTAGGACTGATATTATCACTCTTTTTATATGTATATCAACCACTCTTCATAACTTAATAAAGTATGTTATTTAAACACTATTTTTAAAAATTGTTGCTGCATTAATTGCTCCGTTAATTGATCGTAGTATGGAATAAAATATAACTTGAAAAAAATTGCTTAAAAAATCAATAACATTTCCATCAACCGTTAGCAGTTTCTCGCTAAACAGAAAAAATTGAACGAATTTGATCAATATTTTTAAAAATTTATCAAATAGATGATTTCTTCTTGTTATATATTATCTTCAGGTGCCTTGTCCGTATTCAGACGTTTTCCATTTTCATGTTTACAATTTCCTGAAACCTTTCTTCTGCGCGAAATAATTCTTCTAAGTATGCGAAACCCATGATATTTTTTATGATCCGTCGATAGCACCACAATTCGAATGCGTCTATGTGGTAAGAATTGTGGTTTTTAATGTCCAATATGTATCTACAGGATTCTGTTACCATAGAAATCAGTTTTCAGGAAGTAGAACTGGCCATAAATTCACTTAAAAATAGAAAGTCGCCAGACCAGACGGAATAACCAACGAGCTTCTAAAACACGGAGGAAAAAGTATAACCCCCAAACAAATAAGACCCCAACAATTATAGAGGTATAAATTTACTGAACACTGCACACTGCTTACCACAAAAGTCCTAACCAACAAAATCAATAAACTAACAACTTTGTCAGATGAACAACAAGGATTCAGATCCAAAAGATTGGTTGTAAACTAATTTTGTTTACAACCCTGTAATTTTTAAAATAGTATATTTCCCCTTGTTCATTAACTTTACTCCACCCTGTAGGCCAAGACGCCCATTCATTCCAATACCTTACGAATAAATTCTAACGGTACTGGATAAATTCTAACGGTATTGGAACCCTGTGCCCGAACAATGATCTGTCCCCGACATCGGCGACCGATGGTCGAAAGATAAAGCCCTCTCTCTCTGTTAGCAACCCTCGCGGGAGAAGGATGGTGCTTTTAATACTCAAATTTGTGATTTTGTGAGTAGCGATTCTCAGAGCGCGTGGCTCTCTCTCAAGTGTTTAGCAATAAGAAAAGTTGTCTCCGCGATTGTGAAACATAACAACTTTGTGTAACCACGTATATTGTATATTGTACCCGTTGTATATTGTGTTTGTGTCAAGTATAATACGTAGAGAAATAAATGTTAGTTACAAGTTACTTGTATTCTTTACGTACAATAGACACTCAAAATAATACAGTCCACTCAAAAACCCTCAGAGAATACCGGCGGTATAAGTTCGTAGCAGATTAAAAGCACGTGGAATCACAAATAATTCCACCCCAAACGCCGGCATTTTCTCCAAAGATCCTGGGTAGACGTCGTATTTGTACTAAGACAAAACACACAAAAGGCTATTGAGTACAATAAACCAGCATATCTATATTTTATAGACCTGAAAAAGGCTTTCGATCGCATCCAAGTCAAAGACGTCTTACACCTACTGTATAAAAGAAATATACCAATTAATATTATACAAACCATCGAAAACATCTACCTTCATAATCGAATACAGGCAAAAATAAGTGGAAAACAAACACAGTGTATACCAGTACAGAGCGGAGTATAGCGGACAGGGTGACTCGTTAAGCCCACTTCTCTTTAATATAATAATGGACGAAATAATACAAGCAGTACGTAAAGGTCATGGCTACAGAATGGGGAACAAAGAAATCCAAATATTATGTTATGCAGACGACGCCGCATTAATCGCCGAGACAGAAGAGCTGCAAAGATTAACACATATCTTCAATACAATAATACAACAGCTAAGAAATACAATATGATAATATCAGCAGAAAAAACCAAATGTATGACATCTAAATACCCACTACGGTGTAAAATCGAAATTGATGGGAAAATAATAAAGCAGGAAGCAATGTTTAGATATCTGGGAATAGATATAACTAGTTACGGAGATGTTGAAGAAAAAGTACGACAACAAAGATTAAAAGCAAGTAAAGCGGTGCGATCTCTTAATGACACAATCTGGAAGAACAAACATATAATACAAGACACAAAAACAAGAATCTATAAAGCAGCAATTAAAAATATATTAACATACATGGCGGAGACAAGACCTGACACATCTAAAACGAAAAGTTTGTTGGATATATAGAGAAGCGAAAACGTAAGAAGAGCATGCAATATAGAAGACATAAATGGATGGGTAACAAAACGAAAACAGGAGTGGAATGAACACATCAGTAGAATGGCAGAGGATATAATAGTACGAATAGCACGAGATAAGTCACTAAATGGACGAAGAAGTACTGACAGACCAAGAAAAATAGAAAAAAAGAGATGGTGCGACAATTTAAACAATTTAGGAGGCTAATACTAAAGAAGAAACATTCTTTAAAGCTTACATACAAGAAGGAAGAAGAAGAAGAAGAAGAAGGTTTCTGTTACATGAAACTGGTTTTCAGGTCATAAAAGCCTTAGCCTTAGCCTTCTTCAGAGTACAGAATAAAAAGACTGGGTGTGACAATACACAACCCTGTCATAATCAACGTTTGATGAGTAGTTTTTCAGTACGACTATCACAAATTTGGAGAGAGGCATCACAGTGTTATATCGTAATGGTCAAGTCTTGCTGCCCGCAGGTAATTGAAAAAGTTATAAGTTAAGTTATAACTTTTTAAACGCATAACGCGTTTTAAGTTAGTTAAAATGTTTGTAAAACCAAGAACGCCAACTTTTCGAAACCATCAAGAAAAGGAAAACGGCGTATCTAGGTCACATCATGCGAAATGAAAAATACCAGTTCCTCCAACTTATAATCGAGGGTAAAATTGAAGGCAAGAGAGGAATGGGACGCAAGAAATTGTCCTGGCTCCGAAACATAAGGCAATGGACAGGATTAACGACATACAATCTCTGATACATATTGCAAGAAATAGAGAATTAATGGAAAATGTGATCGCTAACATCCATTAGTGGATTTGCATCTGAAGAAGAAGAAGAAAATGTTAAAATCTATGTTGTATTGTATACATACAATCTCGTAATAGACTATCTCTCATATTCACAATTTTCGTTGAATGAAAGAACATTCAGCTTCTTTTAAACTTGACGCTATTATGCTCTACACTAGTGCTCCGCTTCGTGGTCATTATTAGCACTAAATAAAAAACCTAAACAAGATAAAATAAATTAAGCAAAAAATCGTAGTATATACGTAGATGTACTCCGTACATAAATGAGGTCCGTACAAGCAGACTAAAGACATTTATGGGAAAGCAGCAAGCCTGATATATCTTATGAACCAACAATCAACAACAAAACCTGTGTATGATCAAGAAATTTTGGTGATTACTTATATGATTTAATGCAGATAATAAGAACTTTTAATTTATTTAATTCCTAAATTTTTTGAAATAATATTTTCTGAAAACAATTTCCGGAGTGGAAATCGAAACGTTAAACAGCAGTTAAGAATGTAATTTTCATTGTGGCTTAATCCCATACAAACGTAATATTTAACTTGGATATGCTACAAGTAATCAGTTTCAGAACCTTTTAGATTATTAATTTACTATTTTTTACATTTGTTAGTCCATTTTTGACGTACAATTTGTGACAACACGAGTTTTTCAAAATAGCATACCAAAAACCGAATACATTACATATTTTCTTGCGCCTCCATGGTCCGTGACATACCAACGCGGATATTTGAATCCGCCGATAAGTGGGCACTAATGCATTTCAACATAAACTTCTTTTTCTACAAAAATTGAAGAAATGACGGTTAGTTACTACGAATAATATTATTAATCCATATTAATTAAAAAAAAAACCAAAGTGTATGGCTATGTTATTGTGTAAATAATACCTATCTATATTATGTGTGCTGAACTACTTGGTGTGGTCACAAGTGACATCTTTACCGGTGCAAGAAGACGTGCTAGCGTTAAACGTAATTAATACTGTATAATTTTGTGGTTTTTGAGGTAATAAGAAGGTTCTAAGCAGTCGGCCGTATATAATTTAGGGTGCATGCTCTCATGTTAACGAAACCAGAAAGAAACGTTGATAATAATAAGATTTTATATTTATTAATCTAAAAAAAATTACCAACCGTTAAAAACCACTGTGGAACTCGAAACCTTTAACTGAATCTTTGGAATAGTTTGGTTTTACGACAACACAAAATATCAGTGGACGTTTAATGGTTAAACAGGATATAAAAGAGATTGTAACTGTTAAGTTGAATATGATATGCTATTGTATACCTAGTTTGTAAATTCTAAGAGAGAGAAAACCTCAAAACTTTATGTAACTTTTCTTCTACTTCTATGTCGCTTTCTACCTTTATTAGAAAGTAAAGAACTATGAGTTCTAACAAAACAATTATTTAGGTACAAATATCGTTATAAAATTTCTTGATATGTAATTAGTGTTGGACGTAGGTCGCTACAGTTTCTAACAGGACTGAAATAAGAGATATTACTGTTTTGTCTTTAAAGACATATATTGATCATGTCATTTTTTCGCTGTATTATTAATTATCCTTCTATCACAATTTTACAATCATTATCTTAGTTCAACCCTTGATAACCCTTCCTACTCACATTTTAACCTCACTCCAATACAAATACAGACAGTTTTAAAATAGCAAAGAAGAAAGACTCTCTCTTAATTGTCGACTCCCGATAGGACAGTCGTGCTCTCTTGCCTGTTACCTATCGCTTGGTACAGACGTATCTCTCTTGTCGTTTGACTGTCGTTGAGGACAGTCCACTCTCTCTCTCTCTCTCTCTCTCTCTCTCTCTCTCTCTCTCTCTCTCGCTTATCAAGAAGAACAGCATCTCTCTTGGCTGTTTTCTATCGCTAAAGAGACGCTCTATACTGTTAACTGCCGCTAACTAATTATCTCTCTCCCTCTTTTAGTTACGCGAAAAATACCGCAAATACTATTTTAAATCGTGTACAGACGCAAAGTGTGATCTATCTCGTGATATCAGTGTTAGTACCGCGAAACACGTGTTTAGAAACCGGTGCCCGGACATATTCCGCATAAGAAAAAAACCGCGAGTGTGTGGAGCAGAAAAATATTGGTAAGACTTTGTATAAACTTAATTTGCTATTGTCTGTATACCCTTTACTATATATCCTAATTTATTTGAACCAGCCCTATGTAATACAGTCCACATACACTGAAATTATACTCATAATTTCCCACATATGTACACCCTTTTTGTACAGAAATGTCACTGCGTGTCCACATTGCTAGGCATTTAAGTTTAAAGGTTGGATTGGGTTGCGCCAATAGCCAATTCAAATTGATACCATATATTGATTTCCAGAAATTTCCAGAAAGGCCTGATTCTATTTATTGTCAATTCATATACCTACGACAGGATATCGTCCTGTCGGTCAGCTGGTTGCTTATAAAATCAAGTTGTTTAATAAAATGAAGAAACAAATATCTTAATAAAATGCAGTTTAGCAATGATGAACGAATGGAAATTCCAAGTATATATTAATTCATACAAACACTAGATGCGAATATTCATTTTACATTGTAGGTAATGGAAAGTATGTTTGGGTAGAAAGTGTCCTATTACTTCTTTACTTTATGCTAAAAGTATAAAAAATAGTTTTTCATCAATATATACACAGTAATTTAATTGAAACATGGTTGAATGACTCAATTATTAACCAAATTGGAACTTAACAGTGTTATTGTAAGGGATAATGCACCTTATCATTCTAGATAAAAGCGTTAAATTACAACATATTAATAAAGTAGAAATTTATAACTAAATTCTAATAAAGAATAACTTATACTTTGTAGAACATTACATTAAAGAATAACTACTTGACGTGCAGTGGGAAATTTTGATAACGAGTACGTAGTAAATAATAAAATAAAGTCAGATACTAAATAATAAATAGTAATGGTAACGGTTGGTAATAGGCATTAGAGGTAGTGTATATGCTCAATCTGCAAAAAAACTCGGATCAATATTTTCAATGTAATTTAGATCTGAAAAAGATTATAGAAAACAGCGAAATTAAAAATAAAAGAATGATTTTCAATAGTAATCAACGCCCTTTCCAAAGACTATCTAACCTTACTGGCTAAGCAAAAAAAATATATATATTAAAAATGTTTAACAAATGGAAGGACTAGAATGCCGCTTGGTCACTTTTTTAGATATAGAAGAGGCATTTAATAATGTTACCACCAGCTCTTTGATAGGAGCTATGAGTAGACGAGGCGCACCTGCGGTAATGTGCAGTTGATAAGGGCATCCCTGGAAAATAGAACAGTTATGTCCACTCTGGGTAAAGCAACCATCAAAGCAAAAGTAGGTGGATGCTGTCCACAAGGAGGAGTTCTGTCCCCTCTACTTTGGGCAACCTTGGTAGATGATCTCCTCAGAAATCTGTCCACAGAAGGCTTTTATTGTCTAGGATAGGCTGACGATATAGCAATCGTTGTCAGGGCAGGTTTGCTCAGGTGGTATCTGAGAGAATGCAAGCAGCCCTAAATATAGTTGACGACTGGTGTAAACAAGAGAGACTGATAGTCAATGATCAGAAAACACAAATCGTCAACTTCACCAAAAAAACAGCACTACAAGGCCTAAAACCAACGGTGCTGAGAAGAACAGAGATTTCATTTGCCAAAGAAACAAAATACCTTGGGATATTTTGTTTCTTTGGCAAATGTAGATGATGTCCTGGTCCCTGGGCAGATGTAGAAGAATGTGCAATAAGAATTGCCCAAAATGACCCTATGGTTAGTCTTCTACTTCTCATGGCGCCTTATCCTTTCGAAGGTTGGCGATCCAAATGGCAATTGTGGTTTTGGAAACTGCTGCGCGAAAGATTTCTGCGGATGAGCGGTCGAACCATCCCCTTATTATTACCCTCTATTACCCCTCTCTTTGATTATTCTTAGTAATTCTTGGTTCTTAGTAATTCTATGGTTATACACAAGGGTTATTAGACCCATGATAACCTATGGCTCGGTGACGTGGTGGACAAAGACTCAGGAGAATCTTCTTCTTTCAGTGCCCTGTCCGATTATCGAACGTTGGCGATCATATTGGCAATAATAACCTTATTCACGGCGGCTCTAAATAAATTAGCGGTGGTTTCTTGATTATTCCCATTACGTCGATCTTACTCTGTATTATGAGGTGTAGAAGGTTATACCTCTCTGGATGTCTCTTTACATGACCGAAATATTGTAACTTCCGAATTTTTATCGTTTTTGTTATTTCTGTGCTCTTTTTCATTCTATTTCATTTCTTATTCGATCAGATAATACAAAAAGGCTAGCATGACTGTGTATTACGGGGCCATAAAAACAACTCCTACTGCATCGTTGGAAGTCCTGCTGAATCTACCACCACTTCATATTTTTATTCAGGGCGAAACCAGATCAGTGATGCACATATTAATCCATAGTCAGCGACATATAAGCCAGATGCATGGTACTGACAACAGAAAGCTAATCGAGGAGCTAAAAGCCGATATTGTGATGAGGAAACCTATCGAGATGTATCCGCTACGAGATAAAGCTTTAACAATAAGTTCACAATTAAGATACCAGACAGCGAAGACTGGAATAAAGGTATACCCATACAAGCTGCTGCACTGTACCGATGGTCAAACATCGGAGGTGGGAGCTGCAATAGGACAATCAAGGGATAATTCGGTAGTCTAACAAGGATGACAGTTTTCCAGGTGGAAATAACGGCAATCCATTACTGCGTGGAAGAAATAGAAAGGCAGGAAAGAACGTTCTGTTCAGTTGCCATCTTCACAGATAGTCAGGCAGCACTTAAGGCACTCAATTCTGTAGAGGTCAATTCTAAGCTAGTATGGGATTGCGTGTGTGCCCTAAATAAACTAGGAGACCGTAGCAAGGTTACGGTAGCCTGGGTACCAGGACACCAGGGTCATGAAGGCAATAAAAAGCAGATGAAATGGTTAAACAAGGCTCATCAATGCTATTTATTGGACCGGAACCCATCTGCGGCGTTGCAAAGTCAGTAAGAAGAACGGCTACAAGGAAGTGGGTAGCTCACAAATCTCTGGAATGGTGGAGGAATCCACCAGAACAAAGACAGGCGAAACAGTTTATTACAGAACATTTGCCAAAATTTACAGCAGACCTAATAAGCAAAGACAGGAAATCAGTCAAAGCCATAGTAGGTCCTCTAACAGGGTACTGTAAGCTAAATAGGCACTTAAAGCTGATGGGATTATCAGATGATGACCTGTGCAGATTCTGTCACCTCGAAGACAAAACAGCAGAATACATTTTATGTCAGTGTGACAGTCTGGCAAATGTGCGGTCCTTTGCATTAGGAGAAGAAAATCTACCGGCAAATAGCTACATGGAAGGTACAGTCTCGAAGCTACTAGACTTTATAAAAATGGTCAGACTAGAGAACGCTATCTAGGACTAGAGGACCACAATAGAACTGAAAAGGTTGCAGTGAATAGGCCAAAAGGCCCTCTCTAAATCTATAAATCTATCTATAAAGAGCTGGAAAATACTTAAGCCAAAATACATGATTATGGGAAGGGCCCAAAAAATATGGGAGACATATGGGAAACGATCAAATTTATGATTTAGGGAAAACCAGTGTTTTCATATATTTGAGAATTCTGTTAGAAGAAAATTGTCAAGAAAAGAAATAAATAACTCGAGAAACATCCATCCCTTCGGCCAGAGGCCCTCTTGTTGGATTATTGGAGCAGGCGCTCATTTGCATAAAGAGAATTTAAACCAACAAAAATGGACGTGTACGAACTCACTTTATAGCCATCCATAATATTATTAGACCATTCGAGATATAGTAAACTGATCACCGGCATCCTTTGGAGATAGGTAAACTCATCACCAGCATTTTGTCCCAAGACGATGGTTTCTAATGCCGAAGATTGCCTGTTACCTTTTACACTTCACGTTAATGTGATAATTTAATAAATTCAGAAATTATTTTAAGCAAATTGGTTTAAAATAATTTAACTGAGATAATAATATCGGGTGTCTTAGGGTGTGGCCTATTAGAAGTATCTGACAATCTAAACGGTTTTCAGATCTGAAAATTCAGTTGCGTAGGTTTTCGATAATAAACTTTATAACGAAAATGTTTATGAACATGTGCTGTTTCCGTTTGTATTGGAAATAGTCCCTAACTTCGTTATTTGATTTGCATTGCAATTTTTATATTTCTATTGAGTTCTAGAGATAATTTGTTGAGCATACATTCGGTCCAAGTGTTACCATTTCGGCGTTAATTGACTTTCTTGAAAATATTAAGCGATTTTGGACACTTGGTAAATTTAAAATATCTGAAAAAAAAACAAAGGCTAAAAACTTAAGTGTACCATTATTGCATAGAAAACGAAGAAAACTTAATTTTCTACACACGCAAAGCATTACAGTTCATGGCATCATTGTCGGAATTTTTAAATTGAAGGTACTTAGCAATGTATTTATTATGACGGAATGCATCAAAATGCTTAAGTACAATTTCTTGGCTTTTATAAACGGTCAAAGCCTACTTGATGAAACATTATCCTGTGAAAAGCAAAAAATTAGAAAATTAAAATGTCTTAAAAACTTGAAACATGGAACTAAATTTAAAATTGTTCGCCAATATGAAAATGAAGAAAACTATGAAAATTCACAAAATGGTCCACAAAATGCAATTCGAATTTTGAAGTCTTTGCAATTGAAATTATTGATAACCAACCATTTTTCGTCCTTGTTTGCTCAGAACGTAATCAATGAGCAGTTTACTATCCATGTTGAAGGAACAAGGGCAGATCAAGAGAAACTTTTCTTTTCGCGTAGTTTTAGGTAGTTATTAATAGAATTTTGTGGAATTCCCAAATAAAAACCAATGAATTAGATTTGCAATTTTATACATATCTAGATTTGGATTATTCTGTCGAATTACCAAACCTTAGCTGTTTGCACGGGTTTTATGGTCTATACCTGCCACGGGGTGTAGGTAGGCCAGTGATGAGTTTGCCAATCTCTCGGGGTCTATTTTAAAATCTCTATTTTTATGGCGGTAATGAGTTTGTACTATGTACGAGGGTATTTATGCTAATTGGTGATGAGTTTATGACATTTATTATACGGGAGAGATTCCGAAAGAATGGTTAATATCAATATTCATTCCAATACCCAAAAAATCAAACGCAATGAAGTGTGAAGATCACAGGACAATTAGCTTATGAACCATATTCTAAAAGTGTTCCTACGAGTGATACACGAACGTATCTATAAAAAGCTAGATGATAGAATAGCTGAAAACTAATGGGATTCAGAAAGGCTTGACACCAGAGAAATAATATTTACTGTACAAACACTAATCGAACGATATCGAAATGTCAATTGCGACGTATTCATATGTCTAGTCGACTTCGAAAAAGCTTTTTGATAAAGCACGACACCGAAGAATGGCAAAAATACTGCAGAACACAGAATTAGATGACGGAGACGTGAGAATTATTGCCAATCTATACCGATATTAGAAAGCCATAATACAAATAGACCAAAAAAAAATCGAAAGAAACACCTATAAATCGTGGAATAAGACAAGGATGTGTGCTTTCCCCTTTACTTATTAATATGTATTCAGAAGGATTGTTTAAAGAGGCATTAGAATACGTAAATGAAGACGTATATAAAGGCATACGCAGATGACACAATACTCCTTGCGGACAGCAGAGAAAGACTACATATCTTGGTTAATCGCATTAACGCACACCCAATACTACGAAAGGTATGGAATGGCACTGAATACAAATAAAACAAAAATCATGGTGGTAGGCAAGAACAAGATTGAGGAAGATAATGTTTATGCTAAAGGAAAACTTTTAGGCAGGGTGCACAGATATCAGTACTTAGGTTGCGAACTAAATGAAGAATGGGATAGAAGTACAGAAATAAAACGGCGTATTGAGATAGCTAGAAGTGCTTTTAATAAGATGAAAGCAATATTATGCAATGTAAACTCAACATTGAAATTAGAACTAGAGTATTGAGATGCTACGTGTTCTCTGTCCTGTTGTATGGAGTTGAGGCCTGGACAATTACAGAGGCGACAGAGAAAAGACTCATTAACTTTGAAATGTGGTGTTATCGAAGAATGTGAAAAATATCTTGGACACAACACATAACAAATGCGGCAACGCTACGAAGAATGTAAAAAGATAAAGAAATACTCAACACTATAAAGAAAAGAAAAATGAGCTACTTTGGTCACATACTTAGAAACGAGAAATACGAATTGATGCGGCTGGTAATACAAGGGAAGGTGGAAGGCAAAAGAGGACCGGGGAGAAGACGTACGTCCTGGTTGAAGAATCTGAGACAATGGAGTGGAAAAACGTCAATAGAACTTTTCAGAACGGCTGCAGATAGAGTCAAATGGGCCATGATGATCGCCAATGTCCTTAGGGATGGGGCACGTTAAGAAGAAGAAGGTGATGAGTTTACGTGTACCCAAAAAATAGATCCTTGATCTTGTTTCTCTCTTATACACACCGCAGCTGTAGCGCCCGTCCTATCATAAGCGGATCATTAATGATTAAAAAACAATGTTTTAAAATGTAATAAGCCCAACATACTTATCGGGAACTGATATAAAAGGGTTGAAACTTTAATTTAGTAACTTGGTGAATTCAAAAATAATATTTTTTATTTGTGTTTTTGAGTCTTGAAAATCGTAATTTTGTGTTTTCCCAGTTTTAAATTATTGATAACTCGAAAACGATGATGTTTTCAAAAAAACTACAAGAGACTTATTGTGTTCAGAATAATCCAACTTTTCGACTAGGCGACCTCTTGAACCTGATTTTGGGGTATCTTATGAAAGTGATTGTGCAAAAAAATCTCATGGGAATATTTTTTCGAATGAACCCGAGCTTTTCGCCTTGTATAAAACGTCCAAAGTAGCTTTAAAATCTGAATAGATATTTTTAAATTACTTAGACTACGTCCCCAATTTTTTCAATTTTAAGTGACTAAACTAAAAAGTGATAAAAACCTTTAGTAAAATGGTGATAAGATAAAATAAAACAAAAATAAAATTATATTCCAGAATATTTATGGAATTAGTTGAATTAGCTTTTCATTTCCACAGAATATATACCTACTCGTATTCTAGATAATAATTATTATGTTCGAGGAACAAATCTTCGAAATATTTACAATTTCAGTTCAAATTGGAAATTACAAACAACATTATTCTGCCGATTGTGTTTCTCATAAATATTCAATAAAAAATAGTAACAGTCTTTCTTAACGCCCACGTTTAACGGTTCATCTCTCTATTGTCTATTGTCCCATCATTTCCGTTGAATTTTTTGACAAATTGATTGTCTATAATAGTTAAACTGTGACATTTTGTTCGGGCGTAAAATTATATGGTTTACTGGAGTATAACACTTGTTTTTAAAATAGATTCACATTTGATATTAAATTTATTATCTAATGATTTTAATTTCCGTTCTTATAGGGATCAACTTTTATAACAATCCCTAAAAAACCCAATGCCAAAAAATATGAAGATTATCAAATAATAAGCCTTAAAAGCCATCTCCTGAAAACTTTTTTAAAGATTATACATAAAAGAATATATAAAAAGTGTGAAGAACACATGACAAACACACAATTCGGCTTCAGGGATGCATTGGACACTCGAGAGGCACTTTTTGCAATACAAGTTCTCTTTCAAAGATGTAGAGACGTGAATTGTGATATATATGTGTTTTGTTGATTACCAGAAAGCGTTCGATAGAATAAAACATGACGAACTAATGAAAACATTAAATTCAATTGGTCTAGACAGCAGAGACCGCCGTATAATAAACAATATCTATTACGAACAAACTGCAGCTGTTAGAGTTGGGGATCAGTTAACAGACGACATAAAGATAAAAAGGGGTGTGAGACAAGGATGTATATTGTCCCCATTATTGTTCAATACATATTCAGAGCACATTATGTACCTAGCGCTAACGGACATAGACGAGGGAATACTTATAAACGGAGTACGATTGAACAACATAAGATACGCTGATGATACTGTAATTTTTGCAGACAGTCTTGAAGGTCTTTTGCAGACACTTGTCTCCAGGGTGGCAGAAGTAAGTAGCAGGTTTGGGCTTGATTTTAACATCAAAAAAACAAATACATGGTTATAAGCAAAAATAGGATACCACCTGGTCAATTACTAGTTAAATAACAACCTATAACACAAATCACCAAGTTTTGTTATCTGGGTGCAAACTTAAATGAACAGTGGGACCAATCGACGGAAATTAAGATAAGGATCGAGCCACGATATAAAATGGAAATAAAAGTTCGTTTACTAAAATGCTACGTATTCTTCGTTCTTTTATATGGCGTGGAGTCATGGACCTTAACTGAGGCATCACTGAAGAGACTCGAAGCATTTGAGATGTGGTGCTATAGACGCATGTTGAGGATTTCCTGGATAGACAGAGTTACCAACGAATAAGTACTACATAGAATGGGTAAAGAGCGCGAACTAGTCGTAACCATAAAACGTCGCAAACTGGAATACCTGGGCCATATAATACACAATGAACAACTATATGACTTACTTCGGACCATACTTCAAGGTAAAGTGCATGGGAAAAGAGGTCCAGGACGTAGAAGAATATCCTGGCTGCATAATCTACGAAAATGGTTTAACTTAACCACTATCGGACTTTTCAGTGCAGCAGTCAACAAAGTCAGAATAGCCATGTTAGTGTCCAACATCCGTAACGGATAGGCACCATAAGAAGAATATAGGGAATTATTTAACCAATATTTTGCTTTTTCTTCTTTTTGCCCATATTTTCTAATATTTTTTAATTTAAAGATTAGCGACTCAAAGGCAACATGGATCAGAACCACGACGAATCAGGCAAGTCAATGATAAACAAGCTGGAATAACGAATAGATCAGGGAGATTTATTTGAAATTGTAGAGGATTAAGGTCAAAAGAATATGAAATAAACGACGAACTAAAAAATAAACACTGTCGTCATAACGAAAACAAAAAATAAACTTCGTTGAACTAAAAATGTGGACGATTACGCAATGATATATAGCGCAGTGTAGATAAAAACGAGTTTTCACTAAGTTATAACTTTTTGAGTTATTTTCGAGTGAAAATGTTCATTTTTCAAAATAAAAACTACGTTTTCAGGAGGTTTTTCACGAATAACTCAAAAAGTAAGCATGTATTGAAAAATATTCGGAGCATAAATATAGTTTATAAAAAAAAAACAAAAAAATTGATGTTCTTATGATGTCTGTGGACCAAACAGAAGTTGTAGCTCATGAAAAGTAGGTTCATAATTGAAAAATCCAGGGAAAAACCCCGTCATTGATGCAAAACTGATTTTGAGAAAAATAAATTTGACAGTTGACCAACGTTAAAGAACCTTCAAAAACGATTTAAAAAATACAAAAAATTTGTTCTTGAACCATTAACTATGCAGATTCAAAATAAGTTTCCCGGATAACCATTGTTTAAGATATTCAATGATATTTTATACCCTCTTTTAACCATAAACCAAACAATGGAGAGAATGAAATATTTTGAAGAATGCAAAAACGTATTTTATTATCCGCAAACTACACAAAAACTTTCTTTGTACAATTATTTGTAAACTGCGTACTTATGTATAATCGGTTCACAATTTGTCGATAACTCACTACAAGTTTAACCCTAATAACGTCTTCGAAAGCTTGATTGAATAGTTTGGGTGATATAGTGTCACCCTGCCTGACTCCTCGCCGTATCTTAATAGGCTCCATACCATACCATCTAAATACCATTGAAAGGAGAAAATTGGAGTAATTGCCCAAGCGATAAGAAATATTAAATATAAATTGCCCAAGCAATAAGAAATACTAAATATGAAGAAAGGAAACGTGGTTCTGGACGACAAAGAACATCCTGGCTCCAGAACATCCGCCAGTGGAATGGAGTCAGCGCCATAACACTATTTAGGTCCAATGTGGACAAAGTAAAGATCATGAGACTGGTCGTCGATGTTCTTGGAGGGCAAGGCACTTAAAAAAGAAGAATATTCATTTATTAAGGCCAAAGAAAAATAAACGAAGAAGGAACCTGTCGACCTTTGGCTGTAGTGTCAGAAGTGTATTTGGTCATGTAGAATTTTTTATCGTTCTCCCTCGATCAAAGTTTTGTATTTACGAAGCTTGTTATTGAATATTTATCTTTTTAAATCTTGTTAAGTATCTTTATTATACTTAGATCTACTTTTAGATTACATATTTTTTTTACAATTTTCTTTTGTTTTACTTTCCAAAAAACTTTTGACTTTTCTGTAAAAAATCCATAAATGTAATTTTCCCCTAGTACATACAAAAAAGATATACCCATTGTAAAATTTCTTAATTGTTTAAAAAAGTTTAGTAGTCATTATTTTAAAATGCAAAAATTAAAAGTATCTTTAGTGCGAAGCGGTCTATTATACTAAAGAGCTCGTTAAATTAATGTTTTCAAAGAAATATTCAAAGCTTTCTGAAAGGTATGCTATTTAAGGCCAGTTTCCTCTGTATTTTCCGATTTACACAGTTCAAGAAGTTTACACATTTGCGAATTACGAATTGGTTGTAACGATTTCCTGCCCCAAGCTAACATTCTTGGTTTAATGTTACTAATTTCCTTGTTAGTAACGTTAGTTATTCATGCATTTTAAACATTGATCCATAAATCTAAAATTGCCAGTCTTTATTTTCCTTTATTGTTGTCTGCTTTTACCGCTAAATTTTCTACGGTATATAAATAGATACAGAGCTATTTAAATGAGTTCTCATTTCTTTCGCAGAATACTTACTTCAGACTTAAATAATAATAATAATTTACGTAGCTAGTTCATAAAGTGATATTTTATGGGATGATTAGGAAATTTCCAGGGGGTGCCGAAGGCGAGTCCTGGAATTTTGCGAATCCCGTAAAATCACTTTTGGATCGTGTTATGTACAATATTTTTTCTGAAAGCATTTACTGTGTTAAACAGAATCTGAACGGATATATTACTTATGAAATTTTTATTATAAATTACATATAATTGCTCTCATTAATATACTTCATCTAATTTAGATAACGACTTACGTCATGATCTACGTCAGAGATCGAAGTTGACATAGTTGCCAAAGTATAAAAAAATCTTGACTCCATTTTAAATCAAATAGATCACATAATTATTGCAAAAGTATTACCATCTCTTTACAATGACTATTTAAATTCTTACGTGACATTTTTGAAATAAAAACACACTAATTTTGTTCTAGAAAGCACAGATTTTATTAAATAGGTAAAAATATAAAACAAGAGATATTCACTTTAAAATTCAAAATAATAAAGTACAAAAAGTGTCAACACCGCAACTGTCAAGTAAGTGTTACCAATTTATGCCAAAATTTACCTTCGTTCGATTTCAGTTACAGTGTGTTCCGAACAAATGTTCTTGATAAAAACGCTTTTTAATGCATTTATACAAATTAAATGAAACATATTATTGTGTATTTCTTTAAGTTAACATTAATAGAAATTTTTGAATATTATTTCTACGCGTATATAATAAAATATGTCTAGTGGCTGTAATGCCAGTGTAGTTGGTAAAGTGATTCTAAAAAAGAACACACCTACCGCATAAATATGCGTGTTGGTATCATATGACGTCACAGGCTATGACGCCGATGACGTGCATCGTTATATAAATTAGATGAAGTGTAGATTACTTCTTCTTCATGTGCCTTGTCCGTTCCGAACGTTGGCAATCAACATGGCTATTCTGACTTTGTTTACGGCAGATCTGAATAGTTCAGCAGATGACAATCCGAACCATTGCCGCAAGTTTTGGAGCCACGAGTGTCTTCTCCTCCCTGGACCCCTTCTGCTGTCTATTTTCCCTTGAACGATCAGCTGTAGTACTGTATATTTATTATAGACATATCTATATATATTTATATACATTACTTATGAATCGTAATTACAGAATTATAACAATAATTACTTATATTATTATTAGGGATATTAATAGAAGTGGCAGTATTGAAATTAGTGTTATTAGACGTATCAGTATTTGTACTAGTTTTCGAAATATTAATTTCATTACGACTCTTTTCAATCTGTGATGCTACGCGAATGTTGTTTTTTAAAGAATTTTCCACATATCTGTCTGCTACATTGGTTGATTTTCAGCCTCTGCGTCTACTACCACCAGTCACCACCATCAGCTAATAAAGTAGCTGAGCTCCATCATCGCAAACAGTAGCCGGTGTATTCTTTGCGTCTACTCTCCAGTCTTCTTTTGCGTCTATTTTCAGTCGATGTTTTAGCGCTTGGGGATTTTATTAAATGAAGAGAAGGTATGGCATCATTTCTTAATTTCCACTGTTTGTCAGGCAATGCAATAGTGTTTTTTTAAACAATAATCAGCTTCTGTAAAGTGTTTTGAGGTTTAAATTTGTTTCGCTGAAAACACTTGGAGACCCATACTTTACGCATTTGTTTGTCTCTAGGAAACACAAAAAAACGACACGTCGAAAAGTATTACTTTTTATTAGTATTGTTTAAACAACCACCACTGCACAATACGTTACGGCAAACAAATAATTAGTCTTCTTTATAAACAATCTTTATAACAATATAATATACAAAGTCTTTACTACATCAATGAATAAATAAATATATCATTCACTACGTTTTGAAATACACAGAATAACAAACTCGATTAACACAGTAACATAATTAACATGAACACTTATGAGCATTTATCTTGCCGTCATTAAAGTTATCTCGGGCTTACGTCACAAGAACATGCGCGTTGACTTATCTTGTTTTGTTATAGTATCATGGTGCATACTCAACCCCCCTGGCTCCGAGACTATTTACAGATGTCATAAAATAATAAAAAATAATATAAAATACAAAAATTTATGTACGTCGAACGTCATACAAGATAATTATAGTATTAGTAATAGTTTAATAGTACAAACAAAACCCGTTTGTTGCTCATTAAATAAAGAAATAAACAATTATCTGGAGAACACGTACATCAATTTAACGTTATTTTTATGATAGGCCTGAAATTTTGTAAATATTACCTACATAATAAAACTATGATAACTGATTCGTAAAAGTAATAACTTTAAAATATCGTTATTATACGCTATTAAATAAAATTCAATATCCTGTAATTATTTAAAGAGAATGTAGAAAAGATAGCATGAACCAGTCAAGCGTTTATAACGTCGTCGCTTTTTGATGACGTAAAACAATAAGTAAACAACACAGAAAAACATAGAATTAAAAGGACATATAACCAAAGTACTGAGGCAAAACTGTTAATTAGCTCCAAATAGTCAAAGTGTGCATCGGTAAAAAACTTTATGATAAATACTCTCTCTAAACTTTTATTAGGCCTAGACTGACACGGTTTCTCTCTGTAACTTAGAAAGTATAGGAAATGGCAATTAATTGTTGGTTTCTTTAACCATGGTGAATTTGATTAATTTTTCTGTACTGTTAATGTCCATCAGGAATTTATTTAATGCTTCTGATCCATGAGGTCCAGGAGCATCAATAATCATGAAAGAAACACATCCATTCATCCATCCAATGGCAATACAGCCCAAATCGGGCCTTGGCCTCCTTCAACAAGCTTCTCCAATCATTTCGATTTACCGCTGTTCTTTTCCATGAACGCGTTCCCAGGCAGTTCCTGGCATCCTCATCTACTTCGTCTTCCCATCCCTTTTTGGGTCAAACAGGTCTTTTTCCCTGCATTCTTGCATTTAGTAATTTTCTTCGGATTCTATTCTCATAAATGCGGACCACGTTCCCTGCCCACCGTAATCTCTACAGTTTAGTATATTGTGCTAGAGTTGGTTCGCTATATTGCTCGTATATTTCTCTACTATACCTAATTCACCAGTGGTTGTTTTCACTTATTGGGCACAGTATCCTACGTAATATTTTGCTTTCAAACACATCTAATAATGCATTGGCAGATTTTTGTGTCACCACCCATGTTTCACAACCATAACTTACTATGGGCCTGATTATTGTTTCATAGACCTGGAGTTTTGTTTTCCGGTGTACGTCTCATGATTTGAATATGTGTCCCATCGCGAAATAGGCTTTTTTTGCCAGCCCAATCCTTTTATTTATTTCCGGTTCTTCTTCATTGCTTGCGACCAGATCCATTCCTAGGTATGTGAATCTATTCACATGTTCTATATCGTAAAGCTGCACTCTTTGGCATTTAAAATCGCTGGTTGCTTCAAGCGTTATTTCTGAGAAAAGTGCTAATTAACATTTTTGTTCAAATCATCTTTTTGTTCATCTCGACTAGATTTTTTATTTGGCACATTTTTTCTACGGCGTACAGATTCTTGGTAAATCGATGTTTACGTTTTCCCCCTACGATGGGGGTTTTAGGGGGAAACCCGGGGGTGGTAGGAGCGGCAAACCTTTTTGCGTCTTTTTGCAAAATTCAGCTTATTCGCATGATTTTTAGAGCTCAAACCTCTGACGACTAGATTTCTTCCTTCTTATATGCAGGTTTTAAAGCCTGTTTTTTCTTCAATATTAGCCTCCTAAATTGTTTAAATTATCGCACCATCTTTTTTTGGTCTACTAATACTTCTTCGTCCATTTGGTGACTTATTTCGTGCTATTCGTACTATTCTATCCTCTGCCATTCAACTGATGTGTTCGTTCCACTCCTTCCGTGTTTTCGTTTTGTCACCCATCCATTATGTCTTTTATATGACGACTAGACTAATGTATTATTTTCAGGAAGATTTTTAAGTGTGTGACTTATTAAAAATAATGTTCTGTGTTGTGAACATCCCGTTGTATTTTTGATAGTGTAACAGAGGTGGACAATAACCATTCTTTATGGTTTACACCTGTTATGTAGATTTAATCCAAGCTGTAGGGAAAAAACGAATGAGTTTGAGCATTAATTAGCGAATTTTTGAAACCAGTGGGTAAAACCTGTGTTATGTTGATATCAATAGTTGCCAAAAAACAATATGTGTCATACTCTGTCTTCCATTTCAAGGTGTCAATTGTCGTTTTGTATCAACTTTTTTGTAGCTGTAACCTCGCTTCTACTCAACACCTTCAGATGTGTTGTTTTAGAGAGAGACACACGTCGTTTGATAATTGGAGGCATTGGTTAGAAAGAGATACAACTAATCGGTAAAACCGTTAAAATTTAGGTTAGAATTAGAGGTTTGTTATACGTAAACATCGTGTCGTATTGGCGACGTGCAAGTACTTGGATGTGATACGAGAAACGATCGTGCGAGAGTAGCGGAGAAATCTTGCATTTTTTACTGCACATTTCATAGATTTCATAAATTCATATTGTCAATTGGCAAATTGTCATATTTCATATTCGTTTATTTATTTACACCCATGATACTATGATAAGAAGATAAGATATTGCGCATGTTTTTGTGACGTCATTGGATAGTTGCACGTTCGAAATGTCAGTTTTTTGTATGTGTCAATAAATAGTTTTTAGATATCCTTATGTGTACAATTATTGTAATTATTGAACTTCTTAACTTATTTTCGTCTAGTAATTTCATCAAAGAATGCATACAAATCCCATTTAACTTTAACAAGAATTCAAATTCTACTCTCCAATGACGGCATGCGCGAACACGACCGTTTTTGGGCTACGGGAAGATCCTATCTTGTTATTCATAGTATCATGTTTACACCTTCTGTCACTGAAGAAAATGGGATTTCTCAAATCCAGTTTTTATTATTGCATCCATATTAACAGTAATGCTGTAATTTAATAATATATTTATTTGTATTTACACTATATACAACGTTTACCTTTTAATAACATACTGACGTAACCTCAATCTTACTTGTTTTTCTTATTCTTTTTTGGGGCTACGTCCTTGATACTTATCCAATAACCTCGATCTAACATAAAAGCGCAGTAAATTTTGCTGATTTACGACACCAGGTGTCGCTCTTCCGAACTTGCACGGTACCAATAACCGTATCGTATAAATCTTATTTTTTGGTATTTTTCACTTCAATGGAGTTTGGCAATTTGATTTTATTTGCAAAATCTCAACAATGGCTTTAATTATTTCAAAAATTGCCCTAGACATTATTTGTTGAGACACTGCAACCTGTAAATTTTGCCCTATAGTTTTTTGGTAGCTTTCAGTAGCAAGAAATTGGAGGGTACCAAAAAACTTTATTGCAACTGGAACTGCCACAACATAACACAACAAGAATCACTTTCATCTCTAAGTAAACGCCTATTAATGTTAAAGATTCTTAATACTCTTAGCCTCTCCTCATCCTCAAAAACTACGTTCATATTGTTCACAGGAAACATTATCACTCAGTATACCTTACCTACCAAATAAACTACTTTTAAAATAAATTGAATTGCAAAATACTTAGTAACACCAAGACGAAAATGTCACACTAAAATTATAAAGTCTAAAATTAAAAATGTTGCATTGTAAGTGGATATAATTTTTTAATAAAAAACCAGTAACCCATAACAATATACTTTTCCAGAGGGAATCTTGAATCTGTATATCTACCTTAACTATTGCCAATATTAGAAACACAAATTACAATGAATGTTTTTGGAGTGAACAGTAAGATCTCGAAAATATCCGAAGCAAAAGCGACACTGACACAGAGTACCAAAATAATGAGATGTAGTAACGAAAGTCGCAATGAAATATTTGTTTCTACATGTTGTAAGCAACATGACACAGGGTTCCACAACAGCACAGGATTATGAAGAGCAATGCTTGGAGTAACCTTCAAGTCCGTGAAAATCTAAATTGTTGGTTATAAATTTTTTATGGCAGTTCTAAGGTGCAAAAAATGGTGTTTTTTGATTATTTTTATTGTATCAAATCAATATCTTAGGGCAAAATGAGCACAATATTGAATAAAATTACATAAGTACGTAAAAAGCTTTAATTTGAGCTGTGCTTAATTAAATTTGACCCAATAGTTTATGAAAAAATATTTATTGAAAGTCAAAAAATATGAATTTTTCGCCATTTTTTATTCTGAAAAAAACTTTTGTAAAAAATTATTTTTTAATGCAAAAAGTATTATATTGTAGCTCTTTTAATTACAAATCAAATGTGACATTGGACGGTCGACAAAAGTTCGACCGAACTTTTGTCGATGATGCCTTGCGCGCACACTACACGATGTTTATTCGATGACTTTTTTAATCCACAAAGGTTTGTTAGGTGGAGTACACAAAATCACAATGAGCAACACAGAACCACGTAGCAACACGGAGCGACGTACCTTGAGCAGTGTCAAAAAAACGCAACTGGTCCTCTGGTCGGTCGATAAAGATCGATGTGTGTGCGCGCGGTCATTTGATACTATACGCCTTGGAACGACGGCAACGACCACGACAGCCGTGAATGCAGTAACATTCATCGATCGCCGCACGACCATCACACGACATCGATGCTGTGCCGTTTGGCGATCGATGTGTGTGCTCGCTCACATTTGTTTCTTCGCGCCACCAAAGGAATTTGTTCCACCGAACTTTTATCGACCGTCCAAATTCGATGTCTGTGCGGCGGGCATTATACAGGCTACGTCGAAATAAGCAAGTTCGGTACACTGCTCTCCTCTCAGATCTGAGCGTCCCGATCAGCAACTCTATATGTATGCCCAGGATGGCGGAAAGTACAGGACTCTCCAGCTCTGCATGTACCACTCAAAAAGAACCCTAGACAGAGTTTACTGTCTTTGAAAGACACAGTCTCTTCGGATTAATGCAACACACACAAAAATCACTAAATTAACAAGTGTAAAGGTTGGTTCAGGACGAAATTAAGGTAAACTTCAATTATTATCCTCCATGTTGTACTTAGCTGTTTTTATTTCGTAAATTATGTTGAAGAGTTTATTTATTTTGGAAAGTAATATTAGAGCAAACTATGCATTTAACATAATATTTATGATGGCATTAAATGAGACAAAAAAATTATTTAAACATTTTATTTTTAACAAAAATAGGTACATATACGTAAAGTTTACAAATTAATGTGGACCTTGTGCTTGCACACTTGCAGTCAGTATATTAATTCTTTCTTGATATATTGTCAGAAAGAGACACCCTCAAGTCAGGTTCTACGTTAAGCCTGGAGCGATATGTTGTTTTTAAAGCAGTCAATGTGGAGAAAGCTGTCTTGCACAGGTATGTAAGCGTAATCTCGTAGCTTGCATTGTCTGTATACGACTTCCTGGTCATCATATACAGCAAATATCGAGGACCATCTTCTAATCTCAGTGCTCTTCTAACTTTAGGCTGCTGATTTTTTTACTCGTCCAAACGACCGAACTTCTTATAGAATACGGACGAGATTCCTTTAGTTATCTCAAGGTATTTGACAACACAGTGGGCTAGAGAAACGTCATGCTGCCACTAAAAAGATCCTGCTGAACTTCTGCGGTCACGCCGAATATAGCACTCTATCTCTTTGCGTACTTTGACATAAATTCATTCAAGCTTGGTCTCTGGCCATCTTTGATCTCATGTCGAAGGATTCTTGTTTCTTCTGTTTTATTTGAGCCAGCATAAGGAGCATGACGATTTATGTGCACTACTTTTGGTTTACCTTTCGGCAACTTCTTATTTCTACCTACTTCAACTTCTATCTATTTCAACCTACTTCATTCATTCTTGCATCGAGAATAATATTAATCTTTCATTCTGTCACTAGCTTACTGGATGTGTTGTCGGGCAAGTTCATAAATGTTGTTCATTCTTAACTTCAGGCGGTCGACATATTCTTCGCTTGCAACATGTTCTTCGGAAGGTCTGCAGCCAAACTCTAGGTTGCAGGGCAATCAAACTTCATGACCTAACATTAGGCAGGTTGGAGTCTGCCTGTAGTTTCATTCACGGCCGAGCGGTAGACCATTAGGAATAAATGAATGAGCTGAATGTGAAATGTAAAATAATATATCATTACTATTATAATATCATTATTAAAATATCATTACTTCAGCTATAAGAATCAATAAGTTAAAAATATGTGTAATTAATAATAATAATAATAATAATAGCAATAACAAGAAGGCTTTTGACTCCGTGCCGCATGAATGGCTTATAGATATATTGAAAATATATAAAGTCGATGATAATCTCGTGACCTTTTTGAAGCATATAATGACAAAGTGGAAGACTAAAATTCACCTTCAAATACCTGGTGAAACCAATATCGAAACTGAAGATATCGCTATTAACTGGGCCTTTTCCAGGGGGATCGTTGAGTCCACTTTGGTTCTGCCTAGCGATGAACCCACTATCTCAGCTGCTGAACTCCACTGACTCAGGATTTAGCATCAAAAATAACAACACTGTTGTGGCGAAGCTTAATCATCTGTTGTATATGGATGATTTGAAGTTAATGGCTTCCACTCGATAACCACCTAGATCAGATGCTAAAAACTGTAGAAACTTTCTCAAATGATATCAGTATGCATTTTGGACTATACAAGTGCCGTATACTAAATATAGTCAGAGGAAAGGTTCAGCACGGAGGTTTCGATATGCAAGATGGCCAAAACATCGAGGCAATGGGTGAAAATGATATTTACAAATATCTCGGAGTAAAACAGGCGCGGAAAATTGACCATAAACAAATGAAAAACTGAACTAACTTCGGAGTTCGTGCGAAGAGTAAGACAACTAAATCGGTCATATCTTAATAGTAAAAATTTGTTTAAGGCATTAAATACGTACGCCTGTTCCGCGCTGAGCTACTCATTTGGTATTATAAAGTGGTCAAAAACGGATATAGAGGGTCTTCAGCGGAAAGTAAGAACACTCTCACAAGGCGCAAAACATCATCCACGCAGTGCAGTAGAGAGAACAACATTGCCGCGGTATCAAGGAGGAAGAGGACTTATGGATATAGGTGAGCAATTATATAAACAAATTGCTAATTTAAGAACTTATTTTCAGGTACAGGCTGAGACATCTACTTTACATCGAGCAATTTGCGCAGTAGATGACACAACGCCGCTTAAACTGAGGGAACAAGAAATGCGCATAAACCATCTGACTAAGCAAGAAAAAATGCGCACCTGGATGAGTAAACCTCTGCATGGGCGACATCTCAATGAGATCAGCCAAGAATATGTCGACAATACATCGTCGAACTATTGGTTGACATCAGGAAAGATGTTTCCCGAAACTGAGGGTTTCCTACTTGCCATTCAGGATCAGGTAATTCCAACTAAAAATTACCTAAAATATATTGTTAAAGATCCTCAAGTCCAAAATGACAAATGCCGATATGGATGCCAAGCCCAAGAAACCATCCAACATCTTACCGGTGGCTGCCAGGCATTTGTCGGTACCGATTATAAAGAACGCCATGACTCAGTAGGAAAGATTATCCACCAAGAACTAGCTGACAAACTGGGACTTCTCCAAACCGACCATATTCCTTATTATCATATGTCCCTGACAGAATGCTTGAAAATGACAACTACAAGCTATACTGGGACCGCACTGTGCTCACAGACCAACCAGTGGCCCATAATAGACCGGATCTCATACTAGTAAATAAAATTACCAGGCAAACAACACTTATTGTGGCGAACAACTAACAATTGCGTGTTAAATACAACGAAAAGATCGCCAAGTATAGAGATCTGGAAATACAAATCAAGAGACAATGGAGAATAGAAAGTATCCAGACAGTACCTATTGTTCTATCTACTACTGGTGTTATTCCCAAAAACCTCCTAGCGAACATAAAACAGCTGGGTCTAAATGAACATCTTTATAAGGCCATGCAGAAAGCTGTACTCCTCGCGACGTCCAGATGTGTACGAAAATTTCTGGGAGATACTCCAACATACCAAGTCACCTAGGTCTCGATAACACGGAAAGAGTCCCACCAGAGCTCAATCCTTTTGATACCGTAGGTATCTGGGATGAGTGAATTTTCCCCTTAGAGGGAGTGTGAGCCGTATGGCTAAATCTGGATAATAATAGCTTTATTACCCAACAGTTTCCCATTTCTAGGGTAAAAATTTAAGATACATTTTTAATTAGTATACAATCATCAGTAGGTGATACAAAAATATCAAGTAAAAAAATAAGTGTAGAAACTAAGTAGGTGAAAAACAAAATAAAGAGTGAGAACAATATAATTAAACAAATCACTATGTAAATAAGAAAAAAAATACACACAAAAAAAAATTAACAATCTAAGTTACTCCATAAACCAGTGCGCTATCAACCAGATGATTAATTGAGCATAAAAAAAATATCACAACGGTTGCATATTTTGTTATAATTATCGCACATAATATAAATGGGTGACTTCAGTAACATATTTGTTCTCGCACGTGGACAAGTAAACACGATAGTCGACCTGGAAGTAGTTCTTGGCACATTAAATTTAATTTGACCTAATATATCACTGCAGTCAATACAGTTGTATAACAACTTATATAAAAATGAAACCGAAAATATAATTCTTCTTAACAACATCAAATAACACAATAACAAATCGTAATCATAACCATGTACGGGATATACTCCATCAACCTTAAATGCTAAATATTTTAAAAGTTTCCGTTGTACCTTTTCAATCTGTTCAATATTCTAGTTTTGTTCGTACTAGCGTGTAATGTATATATATATATATATATATATATATATATATATATATATATATATATATAATATATATATATATATATATAGCGCTCTAGCTTAATTAATTTATAACGCAAAAGTCCCTCGTACTTCAAAGCAACAAATAAGCGGTTGAAAATTTTTTGAGCAATTATTTGTATTCCAATATAATAAAAATATAATGAAAAAATTTATTTAAAAATTCCTTTATAAAAGGTATAATATTAAAAACTCTATCGGGCTACATCACAGAACGTTTGGGAAATGAATATTCCATCATCAGTGTTATCTGGATGTACATGTTTTAATTCATTGATAACAATGATAGTGTATTATGAATTTGTAAACTTATATAATTATTACTCTGAAACTATTTCCTAATGACCAGCTTTTACGAAATAAATCGTTGAAAATAAATGACAAATTATGAAATAATTCTTTAGTTTTAGCTTCTACATCTACACCTTTTAATTATTAATTTTAATATCCCACTTCGCTAATGATCAATCATTTTTAATTGAAATCATTAACATTCAAAGCATACCTATTTGTCAATTTAAAAGCCGATACAATTTCTGTGGGCTGTAAATATTGTTTTGACATCGACATCTAAGTGTCTCACTGGGAGTGTACGTTTTAGGTCGAGAAACAATGAAATCGTTTGTTTGGTAATTACTATGCGGATCACAGTACTTAGCGTACTACTACACACCTACATACATAATATATTCTGCATCTGAAGGAAATACGCTATTACATGAGAATTTTAGAACTCAGAAGTCGAATGTCTTACTTGCCGTTAACCTAAATATTCGTCAACATGTAGAATTTACCGTATTAATCGTAGTGATATATAACAAATTGTTTAACAAACACGCTATACTCCATTTGAAAGTTATTACGTTTCAAAACACACATTTATTTAATTTAAAGCACAACTAAAATGTTGTTTCCTTCAATTTTTGAACATTTTACAACTTCTGAAAAAAGATAAATTAACATAATATAAGTAAAAACTACATGTAAAAAAGTAAAACTACATGTTGGCCTCTAGAAAATGTACTAACATGTTACCAATATTATTGATCTATTTGACTATACATATACTGAATATACATGTATAGAGTTTTAAATGTGGAGCCCTCAATTATTTCAAAAACGGCTTTGCACGAGTTCTATAAATTTTTGTTTGTGAAGGTTTTGTAGTTAAGTTAAAATAATACATTAAGATAGCTGCAACAATCACAAATTTGACATTTCAATAATATATTATTGTTGGTGAATATTGACAGTTATTATGTATCGTTTATTTTAAAAAGAAATAATTGAGATTTTAATGATATTAGGGTATGACGATATACGTAGAAGAGACAAGAACAAGAGATGTACAATCAATATCTTAATAATTTGCATCCTGATCGAAATTACATAACAAGATCTACTGTAAGTTGGTAAAAAAGTTTAACTAAACTGTTGTATCGCATATCCCTAAAGTTTTCGGAAAATTTTAGATTTAAAAGTATTATTGGTAGGAAGCATTGGATCAAGTTGCCGTTGGAAAGCAACGTTAGTAAACAACTTAAACAATATTAACAATGTCAGTTTTGACAAATACGGTTCGTTAAGATGTCGTACAAACTTAATATTCGTCTTAAAGTATTATGATAATATATTAACTTAAAGTAATTATCGTTTAGTTGGACATGTACCCAAACGCGATCTTGTAAGAATGAGTGTGAAAACGTATACTATGCTTTAATTTGCCCAAAAGAGGAAGACCAAGAGTTTGGACTCCTGCTCGGGAAGAGAGATTAATTCAAAGTATGGAGAACCAATTAGGAAAGTCTTAGCGAAATGTTGGCCAAAGATGTAATGTTTCACAAATGACTGTTAAGTAGAACAATTTCTAGAAATACACTTCTCCAAGAAATTAACTCACTACTTTAAAATATTAAAATATTTTATTATCGTTAATAAAAATTTCCATTGTAATGTTATATTTTGCATGCCTCTTCGTACACTCTATATTTATTGACTGTGTTTTATCGCTATAGTTTTTTTTGCAACAAAACAAAAAGAAGCAAAAAATGTACTAATTCTATAAATATACTAATTTCCAAGTGTTCATGAATTTTATTCGGCTACTGTTTAATTGTTGATTATTGTTAATTGTGTTTATTATGGAGCGTCAATCACGTAATTTAACCCGAGATGAATGTGCCCAAGCAGTGATACTGTCGGAAGAAGGTTGGAGTTACCGAAGAATTGGTCGTCGGTTTAATGTGTCCTACACATCCGTCTCACGGGTGTTGGAAATATTCCTCGAAACAGGGGATCATACTCGCAGACCAGGACAAGGACGAAACCGGGTAACTACCCCTATTCAAGATCGATTTTTAAGAATTTCTGCTCTTCGACAACGTTTTGTAACACATCGAAGTCTACAAATTCAGCTTCGAGACGTGCATGCTATACAAATTAGTACTGAAACTGTTCGTCAACAACTTAGGGAATTAACACCTAGATAACGGAGGTTATAGAGGACGCCCGAGGTCCTCTATTAACTGCAGAGCATCAAAGGGGGAGGCTACATTTTGCTAGAGAACACGTTAATTGGTTAGAGGCTGACTGGGAACGAGTGCTATTTACTGATGAATCCCGATTTTGTTTGTACAATAACGACAGACGTGTTCGTGTGTTGCGACGACCCAACGAACGATATGCTTAGTGTAACTTCTCACACACCACATTTTTTGGTGGGGATCCGTTATGGTGTGGGGTGGTATTTCTTTGACCGCACGTACGGACCTAGTGATCATGCAAAATGGAACTGTTACAGCGGAAAGGTACATATTGGAGATCCTGGAACAACATGTAGTACCATTCGTTCCTTATATCGGTGAACATTTCTTACTACTGCAAGATAATGCCAGACCTCACGCTGCACAGATCGTCAGAAATTATCTAGAAGAGGTAGAAATTAACACTATGGAATGGCCAGCACATAGTCCGGATTTAAATCCGATTGAAAATATCTAGGATATACTTGGTAGGCGATTAAGAGCGACACCGCTCCAACCAAACAACTTACAGGAAGTGGGAGAGAGGCTGATGCAGATTTGGAGAGAACTAGACCAAAATGAAATACGGCAATTAATTTTAAGTATGGGCCAACGATGTGAGGCTGTTATACATAGTAGAGATGGAAACACTCGTTATTAAGACTTTTTTCATATTTTAGTTTACTCTTCTTATCATTAATTTTTTTACAATTTTCCGTTTTATTGTTTTTTTCTCTGTACAACATTTTCTCATGATTAGACAAATTGTTATAATTACTAATAAAATGTAGAATAAATCTGGTGAAGTTTTATTTTTTATTCTTTGCTGTTCAAATAAAATTGATTTAATGAAGTGGTGCGTTAATTTCTTGGAGAAGTGTAATTTAAAACGATATAAAAGAAAAAAGCTCCTAATTACACTTCTACCCAGTTAGAAAAAATCCTAGATGTTGCCTGCATTGAGAAGTAGTCATTTTCCTGGTAAAATTCTCAATATTGATGATAAAAAGTATTTTTAAAGAAATTTTGGTACGGTGTGCTATCTCAGAAGCTGGTGTTTCACTGCCGTTCGTTGGGCGTGTTCGCGGCGAAGCTCACAATGCTGACAATTACGTTGACAGGTGTCTTAAAAAGCTTGTTCGATTTATAAATACTCATCACCCCAATGATGAAATCATATTTTGGCCCGACCTAGCGTCATGCCATATAAATTTTGTTCCCAAGCGCGACAACCCTACAAATGTGCCTCTGGCGAGCCCTATAGAAGAGTTTTGGACTGTTTTGAGTCAAATGGTGTATATTAATGGCTAAAAAGCCCAAAATGAAGATCAGCTAAGGCGAAGAATTTTGCAAAAATTTCGTGAGATCGACTTAAAAATAGTCCAGAGGCTTATTGCACATGTAAGACCAAATTTGCGTGCCATCGAAGACCACGGACCTCTTTCTGTTCTATAAAAATAAATTATAAACCTTAAATATGTAGACTTAATTTCTGTATTTAGTTAATAAAAGAAACTTAATTTACAATTAGAAAATACATATTTATTTTTTCCGGAAACTTTAGGGACATTTAAACGTTAGTAAAATAGGAAAGGAAGACAAATATTTGGATGTTTGTGCCACGTTGGAGTTCTAGACAAAAAGCTAGGTAACATTATATTACGTAAAAATCAGCAATCAGCAATGAGAATTTCCTGTGATAATAAATCCCATCCATATAAACCATATAAACTAAGGTTTGTTCAATTGGCGAGGAACCGCAAAGTGGGCGACGCCTGGTGGTAGATTTCAAAAGCATCCACTTCGGGAAAACATTGAAATTGTCATTATTTTGTATACATATTAGCGACCCGTTTCTATTGTAATATACAATGACTTCGACTTCAAAAAACTATAGCAGTGTTCCTCAATGTTCATCCTATTATAATTCACAAAAAAAGTCCATACATAAGTTTCCGCTGGACAGAATATGAGAAAAGTTTGGCAATGCATTTTGTGAATTGGCAAACATATAACCAAAGAATATAACTTTCCAAGTGTTGATTAAAATATTATTTATATTTTAATATATTTATACTTAATTTACTCTATAGTAATACCTAAAATTGAATTAAGAAGACTGAAGAAAAATGCTGCCCATCAGATAAATTGCCCCAACAGTTATTAGTAGAAAACGTAAGGCATAATTTACAAATATAACGTGGCCAGCTCCAAAAACTGCCTCACCCTCAACTAAAGATCTCTGCCGATCTTGCAACCATATAAATAATTAAGATAATGTAAATTTTACTTCCCGTGTTTCAGACATACTGTAGAAAAACAAACATTTAATTTTATTTTTATTCAGGTTTGGGAGTCAATTACCTTATGTATAAACTCGAATCACAAACAAATAAACTTTGAAGAACGTACTCCAACTTTTACTTTGGCAAAACACAGGTGTAAATGATTTATATTAAACGTTTTATACCTTAGACATCAAATGACAAAATGATTTGTTTTCCCGAAGTTATCGTCCATCTTTAAAATCTTCAGCGCCCCCTGTCGGAATTGGCTATCGCGAATAGTTATCAAATGATGATTTTGATAGACGTGAAGAGTTTTACAGACATAATTATGCGAAAATGGTACAATCCAAATATTTGCCATGAGTCCACTTTTGTTATTATCGGAAACGTATAGGCAGAATTTTAGTGTAGTGAATGGCTTGGAGAAATAATAGGTAACACAATAATTTTAATCCTTTTTCATTGAAGAAAACTTAAATAGTTAGGCGTATTTAAATTTCTTGGAAAACATTTTTATACCTGAGTTGGCTCAGGTATAAAAGGTTATTTCAGAATTCAGCCAGGTTATTTTCGAAATCCAAGTAATTGTCTATTGGCTTTTAAATTTAGAATTTTTATTATTTGAAACTTTCCGACAATAACCGATAAGGTTAGACAATAACTAAACAATGTGTTTCCCAGAAGATGGATTGGAAGGCGTTGTTTTATCGAATGATGCGATCACTCGATATGAATCCTTTATAATATTTCCTATGCGTCACTTAAAAAAACACGTTACATAAAACAAAACTTGTCAATATTCAGAAACTAAAAGGTTGGAACCGTGGAGATAAGAAGAAATGAGCAGACAGGCATGTTGCAAATAGGCCAGAAAATGAAGTATTTTGGCTCGCAATTTTTTGGTCCATCATGGATTTACTTGAAATTTTCACAGAGGGTAGAAAATAGACCAGGGATCAATTTTTTTACATCATGCCGCTGTTCGGTAAAAACTTAGGGGTGGTTGCCACACCATCTCGGGGTAAGAATTTTTCAAAACATTTTAACGATGAATATCGATATACAAAGTAAGTAACTTACCAAAATAAACATTATAGAAGTTTTCAGGGACTTTCGACCCTCGGTAATAATATAATCTTTCATTTTGCGTTTAAATTTTTCATAAATACCTATTAGTTTTCTCAGGATTCGAAAAAAAAAATGCATTTAATAATCATTGGCCCGAAATTTTGCGCATACACTCGTAAGTTTCTTATTTAAGCTTATTGATCGCATAGTTTATTGCATTGAAATAGAGGGAAAACGTTTTAAGTATCCTGTAACCCACTTTATTTTATGTGTTCTAAAGTTTCTTATTTATTTTCCACTTTTAACACGACACAAATGTTAAAAAACTTTTTATTGCAACAGTTTCGTTAATTTTTTTAAATTATATTCATATTAATAGTAGATCTTTTTATGGGTTTCCTATTAGAATATAAATGATTAAAGATTATTCAAATGAAACAAGTTATTCAATCACCTAACGCATTATTTTATGTTTTGGCTGATAAGTTTTATCTTGAGGTTGCAGCCATTAATTTAAAGGGCAGGATAATTTTGATACTAACAATAAGCTGGATAATACTGTTATTATCTAGGGTTAAGGTTATAATTATTTTATAACTAAATAAAATGAAATTAAAATGAAAAAACTTGGCATAAAACAAGCATAAAAACTTACAACATGAGGTTAATTATATTCTGAAGCTTTTTTCTTGTGACATCTTTATGCAATTACTATTTTCGATTGGAATAAGCCACAATATTAGTGTTTAAAATAAAATACAAGTTTAAAATAAGTTTATTTTTGATGTTTCGATTTCCAGTTTGTAGCATTTTAAATTTGATTGATTCTTTGAAGTATATTTAAAGTCGCCTCGTATATGAAATCGTCTTAATAAAACGAAGAATGTTTTCTGTTTTTTAGTTCGTATCTTTCGAAAAGTGTTTTCAATCATTCTAACGTCGTAGAGTAATAAATCCATTTAATTGTTGTTTATTTTACTGCGGCGATTTCTTTTCATGTAAATGCGTTTCAAAGGATATCTACGTCGTTCGTTGGTTTTGCTATTTCAGCAGTTCGTTGATTTTCAAGTTAAGCGAACAAATTTTTAATTTCGTCACTATCGGTGGAGCCGCTGTCAAGGGCAGTTGGTTTCGTTTGTTTAGTCCGAATTTTCGTCAAATTCGTAATGGTTTTTGGTTATTGTTTTATTTTTGTTATTAGAAATAGTGAAGTTTGGTAACATGTATAGTTACAGTTTGAGGTTGGTTTAAGATCTTGACGGGAAAAGAGCCTGGGTGTGTACTCTTCAAGGAACCAACAATTTTTTATGAAGAGGTGAATTTTATACTCAGATGTAATGTGTCAGTTTTTGTCTGAGTTACTCGCCGATTTTGTTCGTGCTGTGTTTTACCTGAGGGATTTGAAACACGGCGTTTCGATCAGTTTAAAAGATGTCCATATGGTTTCGAGCAAGAGCCTGAGTTTTTGAAAAGCTAAGCCTTGAAGATTGCGACAAGATAATCTAGTGCCCAGCTTTCATCATCTATTTGTTGTCGTTAGTCACTCCAGAACATTTTGCAGCTTGTGAGACTCATTTGTTTGTTTTGCTGTATTTTGGAGTCCAATTCCAACGCCAAAACTTTTAAAGGAGATACAATAGTCAGTGATATCAGGTATTTTTTTTTGTTAAAATTTTTAAAGTAAAAATGGACATTTTGATTATTATTAATTTTAGGAATTGGCTAACTGTCATATTAATTATTCTTATAAAGTTTTAATATTTAATCTTGGCGTATGACAGTTAGCATTATTTTCTCCGGACATTGGGTACATGCATAACCATAAATTTTGAATTTGTTTTTTTTTGTTTTTAAAAAAAGTTAATCTCAGTGAGTAAGATCCATTTAAAAAGATATTTTGATTTATAATAAGTATTTAAATAGTTACGACTAGTTGTTGGAACCGCTACAAAATGTCTCCCAAATATTGTCCCCAACGTCTAGAGTTTGCTGTAAACCGATAGCACCATTGTAAGTTGTTCGTGTATGTTGTTATTATTATCTGTATTTGTGTAACTGTTTGTGGTGACACATAAATAAATGTTAAATTTTATTTTCTTAACTTTTTATTTATTTTTTTTAAGCTAACCCTTTTTGAGTTTATTTGAAAAAGATATGTTTTGATTTTATTTTCTAATTATTTCCCTAGTTACAACTAGTGGTTGTAATAGGCATAATTAGGCACCTCAAGTGGCGCCCTATATTAAATTCCTTGAGGTGTTTCTTGTTTAATTTTTATTTTGTTTGTCCCAAGAGCCCTTTATTTCATTTTTTTGTAGTTGCCCCATTCCAATGCCCTTATCTTTTACTTATCCACGACCCCAGCTCTCCTACGAAACCCTGAGTGTCCGTTCGCATCAGTAGCGATTATTTTGCTTGCCCTATCTCCACCCCCAATAGTTTCTTCCCCCAATTTTCTACCTTATATTAATGCCCCTGTGGTAGGCAAAATATTATCGTTACAAAAATGGCTCCCAACGTGCGAGGCTTTTGAATATTCCTTAATTTTTAGATTTTTGTTTCATTCCCCGAAGTCACATATCTTTTTCAGTTTTTCTGCCATAATTTTCTGCCATTTTTATGAAACCCTGCCTTTCGAGTAGTGCCCCGGTGTCCCACAAACAGTTTGTTTATGTATTTGTATCAACATATGTATTGTTGTTTTTTCTTTGTATGGTATTTGTATTCACATATGTATTGTTGTATATCAACAGATGTTTTTGTTGTATATTGACACATGTAATGTTGTTCTTTTATTTCGTGTACTGTAGAAATATTTCTATATGTATTGTTGTGTGTTGGTAAATGAAAGCAAATATTTTGAGTTTGAATATTTAAATTTAATTTTAAATAATGTTTTGATATTGAGAAGAATTTTAAGTTATTTACAGTAACAAATTAAGTATACCGTTATTGTGCCATTTATTTTTGATTGATTTGACATTTCTTACAGAAAAATCGGTTTTTGTAATTTTGTTTTGTCTGGTCATTTTGAGTAAATGTGTTTATTGTTTGAGTGACTTTTCTTTGAGCTGATGAGTATAGTTGTGTTTTGTCTTTTGTCCTAAGGCATTTCATTGTTTCTTCTATGCCCTCTCTGACGGCGTTTGTGTTATGCCACGGGCTAGTAGGAGATTGTGAATGTGAGAAGTAGTCCCCTGTGTCCCCTGTTGTTCCCTAATTAACCAGTTTTGACGGCGTATGTAATGCCACGGGTTAATAGGAGATTGTGTTCCCCTGAGTCCCTTTTGTGTTTCCTGTCTTGTATCTGAATGATGACAAGTGTAATACTCGTGATCGGAGGTGCTGTTTAGTTTTGCCTAGGAGCAGTCTCATTTAGTTTTCAGAACAAGAGCAAGGTTTTTTATTTTGTGTTATTTTGTGTTGCTCACTGAAAAGTCAAGTTTTCAATATTATTAGTATTTTTGTATCACCCTGTATGTGAAGTTTATCGAGTATGTTGTTTTGTATACATTGTGTATTTGCTTTCACCCAATCAGTGTTTCAGTATTTTTGTCCCACCCTGTATGTGAAGCTCGTTGAGTTTGTTTCGAACGGTATTTTCAGTTATATTGTAATTTGCTTTATCCAGTTTTTCGTTAAATCAAGTCTATTTCTAGTTCCAAGTTAACTGCTACGATTTCCATTTTCTTCTATATACAGTTTTCGTAAAATTATGTAGAAATAATTTTCGTCTATTTCCTTGTGAATTAAAAAATACGTATTTGGAATGATGTCATTCCTTATTTGCCGGTATTTAAAATGTGAACGATATCAAGTTTGTTTATTCTTGTTCGTCTTAAGTACCATCCGAAGTCTGAGAAAAGAATTTGTTTACGTTAACGAAATAATTTATTTCGTATGTAGACGCTGTCCTTTCTTTAAAGACCCGTTTACACGGGTAGAGTAATGATGAAAGTACTTGGTAGAGTAGAGTAACTCTACCCATAAAAACGCTTAGTGCAGTAGAGTAGCAAGTAGAGTGCATAGTAGGTAGTAGAGTAGAGTGACTAGCAACATGTGGCAAAGTAACTCTACTCTACTACCACCACCACCGCCAAAATGTCCACTCGTCCGCGCACTCTACTCATGGAACGCGGTCGATTCTGGTAGAGTAGAGTAGGTAGGAGAGTACATAGGGATACTGTCATTCCGGCTGGAGTTATGTTTTATGTAAAAAGTAAAAATGAAGTTCACCAAAGATGAAACTTTAAAACTTGTAGAGATGTATAGCGAATACCAGTGTTTATGGAATTTAGGTAGTGTACACTACAGAAATAAAAGTATGAGGCAAACTGAGGAGGATGAAATCGTCGAATGAATGGAAAAAGGGAGCTTTGGAGTAAAGGAGCTTAAACAAAAATTGAAGAATATAAGGTGCACTTATAATCAAGAAAATCAAAAAAATGAAAGGTGCAAAAGGAAACAAGAAAACTGAAGGCTCACGGGCAAGTTATATAAATGTAATAAAAAATGTATTCTTATCAAGATAAAAGTGAACGATTGTATATCAGATTTGACAGTAAACCGGTTGGCTGCATATAAAATTAATGCCACGTTGATTTTGTTTCGATTTTGTCATGCACCATATTCAGAAGTTCTTCAAATTTACCTGGGGTCGTCCTTAGACACATCTTATATTCCAACACATCCTCTAACGCTAATTCTCTTAGTAGATGAGCTAAGGCCCCGTGTATTCCTTCTTTTAAGTCACTCTCTTATCCAATCCTTTCTTTGTTTGTTTACCTCATCATCGATAGCTTCAGTAACTTTAGTTACAAATGCATTTACAACTGTAGCTAAACCATTTTGAATCAATTTTCTTTTTTATGAATTCATTTTTCACTAAACAAACACCCACTACACACTATACTAGCATCAGTACTATACTTGTAACTCTCCTTGTGTGAACGGTATCAAGCCATTTTTGGTAGAGTAGCGAGTAGAGTCTACTTTACTTGCTACTCTACTCTCCTCACAGTTCTACCCGTGTAAACAAGTCTTAAGTGTTTCTAAGTTATCTATTTCGTCTTTTTATTGAGTGTTTATTGCGTTTCAGAAATCAGCTGTTGTACGAAAAATATAGGTCAAATTTTTTCGTATCTTTAAAGTTTAATAGTCCAGGCAATGTGTGAAATTTTTTTTAAGCCCCGAAAAGGAAAATGCTTCTGATTTTACAGTCCATGATCAGTCCATGTGTTTTCGTGTTGTCTTTTGTTTTATAAGTAGGAGGAAGTAATAATACGATTTCGTTTGTCCATGGCTAAGGCCGATTTGTTAGTGACAAAGCGAAGTATTGTTATTTGCCTTATGTTTGTTATTTCCGTGTTTCCCCGTGTTTTCTTTGTTCCTATTCTGTGTTATAAGTAGGAGGAAATGATGATACGATTCCGTTTGTCCTTGGCTAAGGCCGATTTGTTAGTGACAAAGCGGAGTATTGTTATTTTTCTTTTGTCTGTTAGTCTTGTGTTTCTCCCTAGTTCTTTTTTGTGTACAAGTAGAAGAGAGTGAATGATACGACTTCGTGTATTCCTGGCTAAGGCCGATTTGTTGAGAATACATAGCGAAAGTGTTGTGATGTTTTTTCTGTCTGTTAGTTTTGTGTCTTTCCGTGTCTTTGTGTGGTCAGATGTTGTAGTGGAGATATGTTGATGGTCTAAAATGTGTTAGTTTGTGATTTGAGTATTGTGTTTTTGAAGTATCATATAGGACGTACAGGCATGTGACCTGGATTTGTGTTTCCTTGGATATTTCTGTTGTTGTGTAAGACTGCGTAGCAGCATCCCCTTTCCGTGATATAATAGAAAGGATAAGCCTTTCTATGTGTTGAAGTAAGACTATTGGCGATAGAGTCTCAATAGCATTCCTTCTTGTTGTAGTGTTTGTGATGTAATGTTGATGATTTGGTAGAAGCGGAGGTACAAATACTTGCATTGTCCATTGTGACGTTTTGATTTGCTGAGGTGAAAGTACCTGGCCGCTTATTGTGAAAATTTTGTTTATGTCGATTGTGAGACCATGTTAGTGAAACATCTGAAAGTTTTTTTAGTACTACCGTTGAATGACCCACTTAGAATTCCCCAGACTTATTGTTGTGACCCTGTTCGAGTTTTGTTGAAGAATAGTGAACGTTTCTTTCTGATTTGTATGAAGATGTTGTATTCGATTATTATCCGTGAAATGATGAAGTTTATTTGTTCATGTTGCCCCTTCATTCCCTTCCCAAACTGTGTCTTTGACCTTATTAGTTGTCATAAGAGGAACGGCTAGGTCGATGAGTTTTGGATTCGTCCGCCAGGTGACCTGTTGAGCTTTTAAGGAAGATAAGCATTAGTTTTTGCCTTGTGTATATATATATATATATATACTCTTCTTCTTCTTCTTCTTTACCCTTCTTGCCCTGCTTTTGAGATTTGTGTACCCAGTTGGAAGTTTTATTGTTGTTGACGGACTGTAATGATTTTTTTGTTCTTTTGGAAGATTATAGTGATTCTTATGTTCCCTTGGAGATCTGTAATGATGTTTTTGTTTCTTTTGAAGTGTTGTCGTAACTTTTTTGTTTTCTTTGGAAGACTGTTACGAGTTTTTTTTGTTTCTTCAGGAAGTATTTAGTTTGAGACTGAACTGATTGTGTATTGAGTTATGGACTTGTATGTCATGTGCCCCTTTGTTTTCTTCTTTCCAAGATTGTGTATTAGCATTTTGGATTTATTTTCTTCTTTGGTCCTTTTTTGAGTTTCCTGACTTGGAAATTTTTCGCTGTGTCGATCCCAGAGGATATTTCTATGGAACTATTGGCCATCCTGTTTTCTTCTGTTTGTGTGGTTTAATTTTCAACCAGTGGTTGAAAATTCATTGCTTGACTGTTATAGTCAAGTTTGTTATTGTTTGATATTGTTTTGGTTATCTATTATGTGGATAACCATAGCGAAGCTTGTCCAAGCTGTGTTGTTGGCCACCCGCCTTTGTTGAGCTGGAAACACCTTTCTTTTCGCTTCCAGAAACTTCAACACTGGTCTGTTCCACGTTTTTGGTTAGGCAAGAGCCATTTTAGTAGAAATCTGCCATTGTGTCGTTGTGCTTAAGAGCCAACGAACTGTACCTGGTGCCGATTCGTCAAATCGAGCATCCAGTTTTATTTTGTATGTTATTATGTTAGAACCATAAACAGTTATGATGTGTAGTTTTGGTTATGATTTTTGTTTGTTGTTTTTTGTTCTGTTTGAGTTATTGAAGTCATTATGTGTTGTTGCAGTAGTTAAAAAATGCTACTGTTGTTCCAACCTGATTGTTGTTCGCCCTAAACGAAAACTTTTCCTGTTAGTCCAGTTTTCGCTCTTACGTGGGGGTATTGTAGCATTTTAAATTTGATTGATTCTTTGAAGTATATTTAAAGTCGCCTCGTATATGAAATCGTCTTAATAAAACGAAGAATGTTTTCTGTTTTTTAGTTCGTATCTTTCGAAAAGTGTTTTCAATCATTCTAACGTCGTAGAGTAATAAATCCATTTAATTGTTGTTTATTTTACTGCGGCGATTTCTTTTCATGTAAATGCGTTTCAAAGGATATCTACGTCGTTCGTTTGGTTTTGCTATTTCAGCAGTTCGTTGATTTTCAAGTTAAGCGAACAAATTTTTAATTTCGTCACTATCGGTGGAGCCGCTGTCAAGGGCAGTTGGTTTCGTTTGTTTAGTCCGAATTTTCATCAAATTCGTAATGTTTTTTTTTGTTATTAGTTTTTTTCATCAGAAGTATTGAAGTTTGGTAGCATGTGTAGTTACAATTTGAGGTTGGTTTATGATATTGACGGAAAAGTGCTTGGGTGGTATTCTTCAAGGAACCGGCAAATTTATATGTGGAGAAGTGAATATTATACTCAAATGTAATGTGTCAGTTTTTGTCTGAGTTAATCACCGATTTGGGTCGTGCTGTGTTTTGAAGAGCTTTGTGTTTTGAGAAGTTTTGAAAAGCCAAGCTTTGAAGATTGCAGTTTAATTAACCCGAAGTCCGATGGTCCAGTGCCCAGCTTTCATCGTATATTTGTTGTCCCTGGTCATTCCAGACCATTTTGCAGCTTGTGAGAAGCATTTGTTTGTTTTGCAGTGTTTTTGAGTAAAGTTCCAGCCCCAAAACTTTTAAAGGAGATATAATATTCAGTGATATCAGGTACTCTTTTTTTTTCGTAAACATTTTTTAAAGTAAATATTTAAATAGTTACCGCTACAAAATGTCGCGCAAATAGGGTCCCCAACGCCCAGAGTTGTAAACCGAAAGCGCCATTGTAAGTCGTTTTTTTTTTGTATTTTGTTAGTATTATTTGTATTTGTAACTGTTTGTGGTACACATAATTAAAGGTTAAATTTTATTTTCTTAACTTTTTATTTATTTTTTTTAAGCTAACCCTTTTTGAGTTTATTTGAAAAAGATATGTTTTGATTTTATTTTCTAATTATTTCCCTAGTTACAACTAGTGGTTGTAATAGGCATAATTAGGCACCTCAAGTGGCGCCCTATATTAAATTCCTTGAGGTGTTTCTTGTTTAATTTTTATTTTGTTTATCCCAAGAGCCCTTTATTTCATTTTTTTGTAGTTGCCCCATTCCAATGCCCTTATCTTTTACTTATCCACGACCCCAGCTCTCCTACGAAACCCTGAGTGTCCGTTCGCATCAGTAGCGATTATTTTGCTTGCCCTATCTCCACCCCCAATAGTTTCTTCCCCCAATTTTCTACCTTATATTAATGCCCCTGTGGTAGGCAAAATATTATCGTTACAAGTTTGGAAGTCGTTCTTAAAATACAAAACATTAATAAATTTATTAAGTAATGTTTTGTACGAAGTGGAAATCGAAACATCAAAAATAAACTTATTTTAAACTTAAATTGTGGCTTATTCAAAAAAAATCTTTGCATGAGGCTTTCCATTCAATTTTGAACTTTATTACAAAACATTATATTACTAAAATTAAAATTCCCATTCTACTAGCATTTACAATGTTTTATAATTATTTAACCAACAAGTGTATTAATTAATAAGGGCGATTAACAATTGAGATATTTTAACGCGTGAGCGGAGCGAGCGCGTTAATGTTCGAGATTGTTAAACGACATTTTAATTCACGAATTCGTTACAAAACTTTTCCGTCGACCGTACTTTTCAGAAATAAAGATAGCTGAAGGAAGTACTTTGACAAGGTTTAGTGGTATTTTGTTCCAAGAGTTTTTCAGCCGTCTCAAGTTTATTCTGCATAGAATTATCTATATAATAAGATAAAAGTTTAATTTAAATAAGATAAAAGATTTATTATAAAAGTTCTGGATAGAATTTATATTGGGACCGTGCAAGTTCGGAACAGCGACACCTGGTGTCGTAAATCAGCAAAATTTACTGCGCTTTCATGTTAGATCGAGGTTACCGGATAACTGTCAAGGACGCAGCCCGAAAAAAAGAATAAGAAGAAAAAGTAAGATTGAGGTTATGTCGGTATGTTATTAAAAGATAAACGTTGTATGTAGTGTAAATACAAATAAATATATTATTAAATTACAGCATTACTGTTAATATGGATGCAATAATAAATACTGGATTTGAGAAAGTAAATCACCAAATAACTTTTCAACCAAGCACTGAGTTAAATGGAAAAGCTTTAGTAGTGGCAAATGTCAAAAAAGAATGGAAATTATGTGGAAGAATTAAGAAAAATAAATTACCATAAATAATGCAATGCATAAATGCATAAATTAGCAGGTTAAGCCCATGATATCATATTGGTTTGAACAATTAATTCTTTCCCTGTAAACTTTTGGACAGCGAATATATCTTAAATCATCTTCAGAAAAACTTGAACTGGATGCATTTTTGTAAACTTCAAAAAAATAAAATTTAAACATTAAACTTGATTTTTGGGTTAAAATGAACTCTAAGTGAGTGTTATGAAACTAAAATTTACACTTAAAAGTGAACTTTTATTTATTATTTATTTCAAACTGACTTTAAAATCGGGCGCAAGAATAATGCATAATTTAGGTTATGTTACTTATGCTTTTTTATGATATAAATCCACTTTTCTCTTTGTAGTAATTTGTGCTTTGAAGCTGGAAACGAATAAAACTTAAATTGACAATTTTTTGTTGTATTTTTACAATTTATAACACAGCATTTCCTAAATCCCATTTTCTTCAGTGACAGAAGGTGTAAATAAATAAACGAATATGAAATATGACAATTGACAATATGAATTTATGAAATCTATGAAATTTGCAGTAAAAAATGCAAGATTTCTCCGCTACTAGCGCACGATCGTTTCTCGTATCACATCCAAGTACTTGCACGTCGCCAATAAGGACATAAACAATTTCCTTGCTTATGAATCTAATTCAGTTAAGTAAAGAAAAATAATTCAAACAATGAAATTTCTACAAATTCTCTATACAGAAAGCATGCTACTACTAACAGTGACAAAACAAATATTCGAATAGTTCGCAATCAGTGCTCAAAAGATATACTGGAAATTATATCATCAGAAATTGGAATGCCATTACGGTAAATGAAAAACACCAGAACCCCATAAGAATATGGTATTGTGATTGAAAGTATTAATAAAGGAGGAAAATAATGAATGTAGTCTTACACCACAGATCCTAAAAAAGATACCACCCGATTATTCCTCTCTTATATCAAACTTATTGGAGGTTTTATTCGCATTTAATATATTTTTAAATTCAAAAGATATTTTTAAAATAAAAAAAAAACGCAATATTTTTATAAAGACCATTTACAATGGAGATAGCAGTGGTCAGTGACATATCAAGTAAACAAACATAACTGTTTTTTATATCGGTATAAAATTTTTTATGTGTGTGTAACCTGTTTACAGATGACGTAATTGACAAAATATGGGTTTTATGTGAGAAGTTTCTATAAAACCGCATTTCTACGGTAATAAGAATAAAACATATTTAAGGCAACATTCTAGACCCATTACATGTGAAGTATACGACACGTCCTAAGTAAAAGAATATTAAAAATGCTTGTACGAAAGACAAGACTAAATCATAATTACGAATGTAATAAAAATGTACTATTGGAAGGTGTGGCCAAATAGATGATTCCGCTTGACTGAGTAATTAACTAAGTCAATCAAAGTGAATGCACCGAACTGCATATTTGTTCAGTTTATGCATTATTGCACATGTCTATCAGTGGAAACATTAAGAGTTTACGAAGCATTAATTAAAACAACTGTAGAAAGTAGATTAAATGAAAAAAGATTCATATACACTGTAAAAATATTCAGTATAATAAATTGATAAAACGAAATATCAAAGGACAAAACGGTTAACGTTTAGGAACGTTCTCGTTAAACCATTACTTCGAGCCATTATAGTAAATATAATACACTACAAAAATAATGTACACATTTTCATTATGAGTATAGATACATATCCTGAATTAAGAGATACTTACAGTCTTCTTCTTCTTGATTTTATATAGACATGATACTGTCTAATTTTCAATGTGCCTCCAGTAAGTTGTCGTTCCATCGATTTCGTGGTCTTCCTACTGATCGTCTTCCTATTGCGGAACCATCTCTTGACGTCTTTACTACCCTATTTGTTGTCATTCGGCTTATATGATCGTTCTATTCTACTCTTTTATTTCTTACCCAGTTCTTGATATGTTTTCATCTCTGCTGTTTTTAACATCCTTTTTGTCCTCTCTGTATCAGGTCTTGTTTCTGCCGCGTATGTCATTATTGTTTTGATGAATGATTTGTAAATTCTACCTTTCGTTTCTTTCCTGATATTTTTATTTCTCTATATTGTTTCTTTACTGCGGCTCTGTTTGCTCAACAGTACCTGGGTGATTGCGGGTTGAATTAAGTAGCTCTGCGGTTACCACAGCCGGTCCCACGCCCGGATAAAATGTGGAGGGTGATTGGCAAGGCTAGCAACCTACCAATCGTAAAAAACAAAAACTGCTCAAGTTGAGTGCTCGAGTTGAGTGCATAAAAATGGTGGAGGCACCTTCTGGCTAACATGATTTTTAATAAAACTGGTTGTAAAATGTTGTGCCTCTTTACTCGACATTTGACACACTCTGCGTTTATCTACTAAAGGAACTATATACCAAGTTTTCAAGACTCTACATCCTTTCTATTTGTAGTTATCTGTAACCTTGTCGACCTTTATTCATTGACCTTAAACTCGATACGTTTCCTTCATAGACCAAGAGGAACCACTGTGCCAAATTTGAAGACTCTAAAACTTTTCCTTCAAGCGTTAACGCATAGGAAGAAAAGTCTTGCGGACGGACAGATAACCACACGATTTCATGAAGAACTTGTCGGTTTCTTAATGAATACATAAGCAAAGAAAACTTCAATAAACCCATTGAAACAGCTAAGGATTTCTGCTTAGTTTGTAAAAGACATGTCGTGGAATGCAAATTTTAGATTCCCCATGTCCCTTTAACATTTTTATATCAACGTCTGTTTGCCTTGCAATTTTTAGAAGCCTCAGATTTATAAGCAGAAATCTGAATTGTGTTTCGAAACTATTTTACGGATTTTTGTAATTAGATGTCGCTATCGCGTCCGTATTGAAGCCATTTTATTGTTGCTTCTTAAAAGACAGAAAATATTGATTTTATTCACGTTGAGAACTCCTATGAATAGCTGTTCTGATGAGACCTATTAGGTTGAAATACGTATCAACAGATTACATAAGGATTGGTTTGCGTGAAATCAAATATTTGCTGTCTTTTTCATTTTAATTATAGTTTTTTATCTTTTTGGCGTTAGGAATGGATCCATACAGCCAAGAACACTGTTACTAATTGTAATATATTGATTAGGCTGAATAGTACTACTAGATAATAATTTTAGTTACTATTCGAATAAATCAATTCGAATATCTGAAACTATTTAAAAATAATGTTTTGTCAAAAGTGGAGTTAAGCTTCTATTACTAAACTAGCTGTAGCCTGCGCACGTTTCTACACTATCAACTTGAGTCAAGCTGAATCTGTGTAACCTGAAAAGTCTCCCAGAATATTTCCACTAGTCTACTCAATACAATACTTATCCGAAGAGAGGGGGGTGTTAGAAACACTCTTGATATGAAAAGTGACTATTACTAAGAAGAGGTGATATCAGTAAAGGAGCAGTAACAGTTCAAGCACAAAACAGGTCATTTTCCTATGTAAATCTCCATAAGAAACTATTATATTAATAGTAAATACACTTAGTTTTAAGTTACTGCAACACACTAAAATACATAAGAAAATATTTTAATACAAAATTATATATTCTAAATTTTAAACTTACCTCTTTTAGAGCATTAATAGTAAAAACGTCCCGCCATTATTTTCTGTTCAAAATAATTTATCTTATATGAAAGCTTATCATATTTCTATAGACCAATTTAGTTGTTTTGGTATGGCTCAATCACAATACACAATAATAATTAGTTTTTAAAGCTATTAATCTAAATTTAATATGTATTTAGAAATACAATTTATTAATATATAATATATTATGATCAAATTGTATAAGAAATCAAAACATAAACAAAATTCTTACTCTAAAAATGTGGCAACACTTTAAACAATTTTGCCACACGCTGAACTGTCGTTAAAATTTTTGTAATTAAAACTTATTATTTTGTGAAATATTAGACTTAAAGAGTTATTTCATACAATTTATAATATTAATAATAATAAATGTTTTTGGCTATTTAATCAATATAATTCTAAAATTCCCAATATAATCATGACTATATTTTCCGATTATTATAGCATGCTAACGCCTATGAAAGATCGGACAGTTTCGTATGGGATTCGTATTATTAGCTGTGTTAGGAAAATTTGAACTTTCTAAGTTTGACATTCTGGAAATTTTAAATATAAGTGATTAATTTTTTTTTTACGTTTTTTACTTTGAAAAATGGCATATTAACAATTTTTATGATTACAACAGACACACATTAAAATAAAACAGTCTTCTACACAAATTTTGTGTTTAACACAACAAATTACGCTATGTAATGTAGAGCAGCTTGTGTCTTAAAATAAAATCTTAAATTTGCAACCTGTTTTTTAAATTGCACGCCTAGGTTCATAAGTTCTTTTTCCTGTAGATGTCGCAATAATATTGTTCTCTCTACTGCATTATATAGATGACGTTTTGTGTTTTTATGAGAAGTGTTTTCACTTTCCGCTGAACACTTTCTATACTTATCCCTTTTAGATCACTTTACAAAACCAAATTAGTAACATGCGTATTACATGTAATATGCGTATTTAATGCCTTTAACAAGTTTCTGCAATTAAGATATGAGCGATTTAGCTGCCCTACTCTTTGTACGAACTAGAAAGTAACTTAGGTTTTCATTTGTTTATGATCAATTTTTCGCCCTTTAATTACTCCGAGATATTTGTACATACCATTTCACCTATGGCCTCGATATTTAGCCATTTTGCGTCCTCAATCTCTCTTTCCTTGACTATATTTAGAATACGGCCCTTGTCTATGATATCATTCGAGAAAGTTTCTACAGTTTTTTTAAAAACATCAAGCAACATTTTCAAAACATGCAATCATTCTGGATTGAAGATGGGTTTATCTCAGCTAATTGGCTTACCATTGGCTCACCTAATTCTCGCCATTTAACTCTGTTGTTTGTGAAACGGTTTCACATTGGTCCTGCAGTTCTTTTTTGATATCGTCGCTCCAGCGCATTTGCGGTCTTCCTCGTAATCTTTTGGCTTCATACGGCCGCCAATTCCCGATTTTCTCTATTTCATCGGCCATCCTTAAGACGTTCGTTATGTCCAGCCCATTTCCATTTCAGTTTAGCTGCCTGTTCGACAGCATCTTTTACTTTTGTTCTATTGTGAATGTCTTCATTGGTTTCATGGTCTTTGAGTGGGATATCCAGCATCTGTCGTTTCATAGTTCTCTGAGATTTTGTGTTCTTCTCAATGTTTTCTTAGTGAATTAAATACGTTGGTTCGCAGTCTTTGAGGTAAATTTTTATTTTTAAGTACATATGAGAGTTTTCCGAATGATACCGATCCCACTTTTACACGTCTGCTTATTTCGGCAGTCTGATTTTCTTTGCTTACCTTGACATCTTGACCCAGATATGTATATTCATCTACGTGTTCTATTTCTGTCCCTTGGATGTTTATCACAGGTTGATCATCTTTGTTTGACATTAGTTTAGTTTTGCTGAAATTCATTTTAAGTCCTTTTTTTAGGGATTCTGTGTGTAGCTCTTCAATCATCGTATTCAGTGCATTTCACATGTTGGCTATTAGTACTACATCAGCTACGTATCTAAGATGGTTCAAGTATCTTCCGTTAATAGGGATTCCCTTATTTTTCCAGTCTATTTACTTAAAGATATCTTTTAGGGCAGCTGTAAAAAATTTTGGAGATATTGTGTCTCCTTGTATAAGGCCTCGGTTGATTTTTACTGGTCCTGTTTCGATTCCATTACCCATCTAATCCTTAATTCCACTTAATTTTGAAGAAATTTTGAGAAAAATTAGCTAATTTATAAATTTAGGGCGTTGAAGGCGTGAGAATGTGTCTTTTCAAAAACTCTTCTTTGTTTGACAAAATTTTGCAAATAATATCATCTAGATAGTTTCGAGTGGAAGTTATTAATTTCAACCCATCCATATACAACATATAATTAAGATGATGATTAAGTTTCGCTACTGTAGCATTATTATTTTTGATGCTAAAACTAGAGTCAGTGGAAGTCAGTATCTGTGATAGATGGTTAATCGCTAGATATAACCACAGGGGACTCAACAAGTATTCTTGAAATAGAGTCCGGTAGATTGAGGTATTTTCAGTTTCCATGTTGTTTTGCACCAGATATTTTAGGTGAATTTTAGTATTTCAAGAAATAGAGATGATAGAGGGAGTAGAGGGAATAGAGGGAGACTAGAGACTCTAGTCTCCCATCTGGAATCTCAGTCTATGAGCCGCCGTCCGGTCCCGCTACCACGATGCAGCCACATGATTGGCCAGCGCGCGCTTCTTGACGTTCGCGCCACGGAGTGTGCCGATACGTCCCGATACGACAGGTCACCGCGACTATAAATAGTGCGGTAGCGGAGTAATCGTCGGCGACAGCTCATTTTATTGTAAGTCTAGTCCGGCGACCCGCCATCCTATACATTGCACAGCGTATAGGAAAAAGGGTGTCTTCTGGGCGAACGCCTAGCCAACCACTGCTGAAATGCCGCGCTCGACCCGCTCAAATAGGTCAAAGCCGCGTCCCGCCGAACCACCTGATCCTCCTCCCGCACACAACAACTCGATTACTTCAAACACCAGCAATGACTTAACACACGCTATCACACCTGACTTTCCACCATTACCACAAAAACCACTTTCACCTATCCCTATCTCACCTAATCAATACATACTACCGTCTCCTCTTACCTACAACATCCCTACACTACACATCCCTGAAACCAACGTCACCACTCCTAAGATGAACGTCGCCACCGACAGTTTCGTCGAGGACCTGGTGACTACATTACCCATCGACCAAATCGACCGGTTGATCGCGCGTCTGCAGCTGTCCCGGTCTTCACTTATCGCCAATCCTTCTACATCTACAAATACCCTAGCACACCATCACCTACAAACATCCACCACACATACCACTAATATACTAACTACACCTACACCACAACCTACACCACAACCTACACCCCAAATTAGTATACATACAAACACATCGATCCCTCAACAAATCCCTTCCTACGCTACTGCAGCGCACTCTCCGAAACCACAACCTCCTCAAACAACTTCCCAACAACCCAAACATTTTAATTACCTCATTTCCAATATCCCTCTGGAAAAATCCACACAAAGAGATTTTTTCAGAATCATAAAACACCAGAGAATTACTCCTTAACCAAATCACCACTATAAAAGTTCTACCCACCGGTACCCGCCCACCTTACCACACCCCACCCGATAAATCATGTCGATGTCCAACGGCGACTCCGTGATGCAGTCGGGGATCCTAAAATCCAAATCTCTCCGAAGCACAATTCTAACCTATCAACCTCAAAAAATCCCACTACCCGTACCCACAATCCTGGTTATATGGTGGTCGTCAAAGGAGTTGACAGGATATACTCTGACGCCGAACTAACCATCCTTTTCAATAATTTAAACATCCCTGTCATACGTCTCTGGCGCATCATCTCCAGAGAGAATAAACCCACCACCTACGTAAAATTAATCACCTCAAGCGAATCCAAATACACGGAGATGCTCGCCAGGGGCGTGTACTTTGACGGCCTCCGTATGACCGTGGAACTTCCCTTTAATTCCAATCCTGTTCCTCCTGTACCCAAGTATTGCGCCAAATGCAGTGCTAACGGGCATACCATTGCGGAGTGCCCGCAAAAACAGTATAGGTGCCCTACTTGTGGTCAAGATCACAAATCCTCTTCCTGCCCTACCCCACAAGCCCCTAAATGCCCCAACTGTGGTGGTGAGCATGCGGCTTATTCAGCCAAATGCCCGCTCAGAAGGGAAATTCCTAAAACCCCGCAAGAAACACAACCCATAACTACAGACAAACGTGACCCACCTTACGAACTGTCTTCGGACATGAAGGCAGTGATGGAATTTACTTCCCTCATCCTTATAAACCTACTTCCAGATAGGCGTCAGCTTATCCTGGATATCACAAACCGCATCTCCACTCTGATGTTCGGCCACAAGAGTACTCTTGTGGCTCATAACAACAGAGCTTCCATCTCCTTCCTGCCCCTCTAATGGACAGTTCAATAGGTGCTGTTAACTGCCAGGGTGTTCGGAATAGGCGACCCCTTATTAAACATATCCTTCAACATCATAATATCCAAATCCTAGCCCTCACCGACACCCTCTCAAAAACTGATCCAACTTTCCCCGGTTACTGCACGGTACACACCGTCCTAAATGCCAAATATCTCGCGGTATTGGCTTCCTTATTAAATACGGTATCCCCTTTTCCCCTCATGTTACACCTATGCACCTTAACCTCAATGATGTTGACTTCCTGGCAGTGGACATTCACCTAGACAATAACACGACAATTACAATAGTCTCTTATTACAAACATCCTCATCAGGACATGTCCGAGATTCTGTTCGATTATGTCTCCAGCCTCAATAAGGCTATTATTCTCGGCGATTTCAACGCCAGACACGTTCAATTTGGCGACACCGCCACAAATAATGCAGGTAACGACTTCTCGGATATGCTCATTAATCTCCCTATTCATCGCATCCGTAAATCGTGCGCCGACTTTTGTGGGCCACCAGGGCATGTCGATAGTCGATCATATTGTATGTACGTATGATGTGATCGATCTGTTAGGTGACGAATGCTTTCTCGGTGACTCCATCACGTCGGATCACTTACCTCTACTGGTTAAAGAACAGATATTTACACCCACCCCTCCTGCACCACCCAAAGTAATAAGAGACTATAGACACGCTGACTGGGACCGATACAGAGCCTTTCTGTCAAATAATATTCCTGAGTTAGGCAACTTAGCACACACAGATGATATCGATTTAGGTATCACGGCCATCTCAAATCTGATAAATCAAGCAATTGATATATCAGTCCCTAATAAGGTTATCAACCCTAATAGGCCTCCTTTACCGCAATACATAATCAATAATATCAAACACAAGAGACGACTCCTACGTCAGTTTCAACGCACTCGAAATCCCCTTATCAAAGCAGAATATAACCGCATGTCAGCGGTGATCAAACTACAGGTGAAAGAGATGCAAGTCAGACAATGGCGGGCAGCCACCTCTAGTCTTGATTTCCGTGACGGTGGTAAGTTCTGGCATAAATTCAAGTGCCTAACTAAACAAAAAACCAATAATCCATCTCACATTATTGTGAACAATCAAATCATTAATACACATCAACAAAAGGCCGAAGCCTTTAAAAACCATTTACAAAACACATTAATCACACCTAATAATCCTAGATTTGACCACGCCTTCCTGACTAAGACTGAAAGAGATGTAAACAGACTACTCGGCGCCCCTTTCGATCCTCAGGTGCCGCATGACCATCCCATCATGGCACCTGTGGATCAACAAACTTTCAAAAATTTTTGTCATATCGGCAAATCGAACTCACCGGGTCCTGACAACATTGCCAGGAGCTGCGTGAAACAATTTCCTCCGAGTGTCTACCTCTATTTAACAAATATCGTCAATGCCACTCTCAAACTCTGCTATTTCCCTTCTCAATGGAAAGTAGCAAATACAATTATGCTCCTTAAAAAGGGCAAACCCCGCACAGATCCTAACTCTTATCGGCCGATTTCACTCACAAATGTTTTAGCAAAAGTCTTTGAGAGGATCCTAAAAGAAAGACTCATTGACTTCACCAACGAACACAACATCATTCCCTCTTTTCAATTCGGCTTTAGAGAAGGGTGCTCTACTAATAACGGCATTGACTGAGATTGTCACACACATCACTCAAAGTCTGAACGACAGCAAACTCGCATTAGGTATTTTCCTCGATGTTCAAAAAGCCTTCGATCAAGTCTGGCATGTGGGACTGATCAAGAAACTATTGAACATTGGACTACCAATTCCTTTCGTCAGACTAATCCAATCATACGTCTCTGAACGTCTGGTCCGTGTTAAGGAACGTGGTCATTTCTCCGATTCCTTTACTCCTACAGCCGGAGTACCTCAAGGCTCAGTACTGGCACCCATACTTTACATAATATACAACAGCGACTTCCCCAATACTACTCGTAACAGAACCACCACTCTACTTTACGCAGATGATACTGCTCTGGTTACTACAGCAACGAACGTTGATTCTGTTCTCAGGAATGCTCAAAATCACCTTAGACTAGTCGAAAACTGGTGCAGGCGATGGAGAGTGTCCCTGAATCCGAACAAAACTCAAACGATTCTTTTCAGACACCCTAAACACAGTGTACGCGCGGCCTCCTTTAACGAAAGAAACTATCTCACGCTGTGGGGAGATCAACTCCAACTCCGTGATCAGGTCGAATACCTCGGTGTGAAGTTTACACAAACTTTGAACTGGAGGGCCGACTTGAGCTCAGCCTGTGCTAAGGCTAGGAGCAGATTGAGTCTCCTCAATAGTTTGAGATGTAATTTCGGGGCCACGCACGCTAGAACATTAATTTTCACATACAAAACTTTTATTAGACCTATTTTTGAATACCGATCAAACATTTATAATACAATACCAAAACCAGTCAAAGAAAACCTATTAAGCCTAGAGCGGAGGATTCTGCGTAGAGTGAATGGCAAACGAAACGACTACCCTTCAGCCCTCATTCATCAACTATCTAATATCCAGCCCATAAATGAGAGACTACACTCTCTGAGCAGAAGTTATACTACACGCACTATCCGGAGCCAAAACCTCAGAGCTCAATGCATCCTAAAAACTGTCTGCTCTTCCCGCGGCAATGTATTCACCAGACATCCTAAACCCAAAATCCCACACCTACCCGCAATTCTACTGGAACTCGCCAGTAACGAACTCCCTGATGAATACATTGACATACAGGAGGCAACTCCCCTCTATTTTCGTCGCATTCCAAGCTAAATTGCTCACTTCGAGCTTGCCTAGACAGGGGGGGATCGGTTTTCTGCGGTTTCCCGATCCCACTTGCAAATGATACCTGTCTATTTTGAGGATACAGCCGCAGCTGCCCTCACGCGTCGCGATAACACATTTAACACATTTACTATTTAACATATTAATGCATGTATTTGTACATATATTAATATTGCATTCTGTACATATATTAATTTAACATTCACTAACTTTCACTAATATATTTTTTAGAAAACAATTCTGAAAAGAACCGACCACCACCTTTCTCCGCTGATTGCCCTGGCTGCACCCACCAGTGGACCACGAAGCAAAGAACCAGAAGCCAAACACCAACAACCCAAGAACCACATCCTGAAGAGGCAAAAAGCCTAAAACAGGATGCCAAAACCCAAAACAAAGAAGTACCATACCAAAAAAACAGAGAGAACCAACGCAACAATGAAGAGAAGAGTAATCGTCGGATTCACTCCCCGCCTCTCGACGCGTTAGTGTTCTGAGCTGTTGGACGTGAATCCCTGTCCTGGCATTTGGTTTTCACCTCTGGCTGCGTTACGTAGTTGAGTTACTGTGACCAAATGCCCATCTTGGTAGTTAGTATTCGCCTCTGGTTGCGTTGAGTAACTGAGTTACCGTTGCTAACTACCCATCTTCCTGTCTTTTGATTTCTTTTTCTTTGTTCTCCTGAAGAAGCTACATACAATTGTAGCGAAACGTTGAGATGAACCCACTTTTGGGTCACTCACAAATGACACGGTCCAAACCCGGAAGACGAATAAACTATAATGGTATGGACATGTTCGGAGGATGGAAAATACAAAACTCTAGAAAAATATGTTTTACCAACAGCATTAGACAGTTAATAAATGCAGACAGAGTGAATGAATATAAGCAATATAGCGTCAACCATAACAAATTATTCAAGAAGAACAAAAGATTCAAGGCAACAGCTTAACGAAAAACTAAAGAAAAATGGTTAGCGTAGACTAAGTATAGAACGATAGAATAGAATAGACAAATACATAAATGAAAAGAGAAACAGGAAAATCTTATTTAATTAAATGACCTGATAGAAACTTTTTTTATAAAACTCACACAAGCCAGACATTGAATGAATAAAAATTGCATTCCCACTTCTGAAAGGACAAGAAGATATCAAATACAACTAGTTGTTTGTGTAAGTATATTAATAAGAGCCATATGCTGATTTGATTAAAAACAAACCATTATATCTAAAGTTTAATTTAATCAGCATATTTCATTTTTAATAGCAGCAAATGCATACTTCGTGCCATATTAAATTAATCAACGCAATCACAGAAACTGTAACGTTATTCAATGACTAAAGCAAGATAATAATCACCAATTGCTTTTAAATCATTCTTTAAATGCCTATCATAATTAAAATAGCATAAGCCTCTACAACATTCTAATACGATAATAATATAAATTCTATTTATTGGCGAGGTTATAAATAAGATTCAGTCAAAAGCTCTACAAGCACATTTACTTATAATATGATGGTAGAAATTAAGATTCATGGCCACTAGTTGATTTCCCAATTAATAATTAGACTTACATGTATGTCACATTAGTAAATAATCTATAAAAGACATAATATTATGCGAACTAAATTTTGAACGATAAAAGGTTGTTTTACAGTTTGGTATTATAACAAGTTTGTTAATTTAGTTAATTAAGTATTTATTATTCTATGTGATTCAGAAATAAACATAATCTTAAGACAAAGCACGTGGTGTTCGTTTGTATCAAGGTATAAAAAATGCTTATTAAAAGCTGAAAACTTTATTTTAAAGAAGATCTTTTCGGAATTAAATCATTCCATCATCAGTTTAGTAAAAGAGAAAATAAAAAACAATATTAAAAAACACGAAGTTGAAATTTAAATGTATAAAAAGAACATGTTGGTTATTTACTACTTACATAAACAGGTTAAAAACATTGTTTGGCCGCAGAAAAACCACTAGAACATCAGTAATAAAAAATCCTCGTGTAATTTACAAAGGTAAATGCAATAGACCGTTAACTTCGGTAATTAATAAAAAAAACATGGGCATTTAACATGTCCCCCAGGAGCTGGTGAAATTTTTTCAACTTACATTACCTCTGATCATGATACTATGAACTAAAGATAAACCATCGAGCAAAAAGACAAAAGAGGGAATCTAATCGTTATGAAAAGGAGACCAAAATAGGGGCCTCTGATGGCGGACATATCCGGAAATGCGAATGCGCCAAATTTAAATTTTCCGACACTTATTAATAGTAGCTATAAAACAGATTTCAGAATGTGTCTTAGACGAGAAAGTTTTAACGATAATAGTCTAAAATGTGAAACAATTGTTAAAAACTTCAATATAAATAAGATTTCATGTGACAGTTGCAACAAATAAGAACATAACCCAACTAAATTTGATTTCTTAAACAAGGAAAGACTCTCTTTCCTTGTTTAAAGTGGCCTCTCAAGATGGCACTTCCTGTCTTAAGGTCGATTCAGACACATCAGTCTCGGCGCCGAACCGGTCCTGTTTGGTCACAGAACTATTAACTATCTGACAGCTGGGAAACTGTTTGTCGCCTGATGATTGTGAATGCCGGCGCCATATTTCTATTAAAGAATATTTTGTATAACGGATTATTCGGTTCGGCGCCAAGACTGTGACGAAACGTGACTGATGTGTCTGAATCGACCTTAATAATATTTTTGCCCCCACTACCTTTACATTCCCTCTTTTGTCTTTTTGCTCGATGAGATAAACCCACGCGCATGTGATCAGTCTATCTCTTTTGCACGTGTGACGTCATTTGGCGACAAATGTCACCAGAAATGTTCTGTTTTGCATGGAGTTTTGTCAGATTTAGTATTGTTTTATCGTTTATCTAGTACGTTGACAAATAAATGTGTGCACTTTATATAAAATATATTTCAGAATATTAAATTAAAGATATACTTTTATCGCCAAGTCATGTGCATCGACGTACAAAATTCGATTGCGAAGTGGTTTTATCTTGGAAGCCATAGTATCATGACCTCTGATCTGTGCTGGAGTCATCGAGCAAAAAGACAAAGAGGGAATGTAAAGATAGTGCGGGGCAAACATATTGTTAGACATGAAGTGCGATCTTTAGAGGCCACATTAAACAAGGAAAGAGAGTATCTCTCCTTGTTTGACATCAAATTTAGTTGGGTTATGTTATTGTTTGTCCCAAATGTCACATGAAATCTTATTTATATTAGGTTTTTTAACAATTGTGTCGCATTTTAGACTATTATCGTTAATAATTAATTAAAACTTCTCGTCTAAGACACATTCTGAAAAATATTATATAGCTACTGTTGATAAGTATCGGAAAATTTAAATTTGGCGCATTCGCATTTCCGGATATGTCCGCCATCAGAGCCACTTTTTTGGTCTCCTTTTCATAAGGATTAGATTCCCTCTTTTGTCTTTTTGCTCGATGGCTGGAGTCTCGGGCTAACTGATAGAAAGATGGTGTGAAAAATCAGTCAGTACCCGTCAACGTCAAGTGGAATGATGTGGTAGGAGCAAAAGTCATTGTGCTTCCGTTTATGGATAGGCTGTTTTTAGTAAAGAATTATGTTTAATGTGTAGTAGTATCATCGAGCAATAAGACAAAAGAGGGAATCTAATCCTTATGAAAAGGAGACCAAAAAAGTGGCCTCTGATGCGGACATATCCGGAAATGGACACTTATCAAAAGTAGCTATATAATATTTCGCAGAATGTGTCTTAGACGAGAAAGTTTTAATTAATTATTAATGATAAGAGTCTAAAATGCGACACAATTGTTAAAAAACTTCAATATAAATAAGATTTCATGTGACATTTGGGACAAACAATAACATAACCCAACTAAATTTGATGTCAAACAAGGAGAGAGACTCTCTTTCCTTGTTTAATGTGGCCTCTAAAGATCGCACTTCCTGTCTAACAATATGTTTGCCCCCACTACCTTTACATTCCCTCTATTGTCTTTTTGCTCGATGAGTAGGATCAATAGCCATTTTTGGTAGGTTAACAAGGGGGGAGAATGTCAAACAATGAGTGACTGTGATGTAAATTAAATTTGGTATACCAGGTTGAGACAAAATTTAAGTTATGTAATCGAAAATTAAATAATTATCAAAAGTGAAAAAGGGGGATTTTATTATCTAATCATTTTATTATATGAAGTAACTAGAGATAAAAGTTCTACTAGAAGTAAAAGAGAAATAAAAAAATTCAATCAGAAGAAGAAATAGAAGACTCTCGAAAACTGACCAAAAAACATGAACTTACCATTATCATGGGCGATTTCAATGCCAAATAGGACAAGGTACAGTCGAGAATATCGTGGGGTCATATGGTTTTGACATAAGAAACGAAAGTGGAGAACGAATAATCCAATTCTGCCAATAGACGAATATGGTTGTTACGAATACATTTTTTAAATTACATTCAAAAAGACTTCATACATGGAAAGCACCCGGTGATACCCCAGGGAAATTCATAAGAAACCAAATTGATTTTATCAACATAAACAAAAGGTGTAGAAATTCAATCACCTCAACAAAAACATATCCAGGCGCAGAGGTCTTTTCAGACCATAGTCTATTGGTTGCAAATATCAACATACGACTTAAAATAATTCATAGGAAAATGAGGCCCAAGATAGATATAAGTCAACTAAAAATGACAGCTAGAAAAAAGTAAAAACAGAAATTAATAAGAATTCTGCGAAAATAGTTGAAGACACTACTAGAGGCATAGAAGAACAGTGAAACGAAATGAAGACATCTATTGTCACAATTGCGCATGAACATCTAAAATCAAAAAGAGAAAAGAAGCAAGAATGGATGACAGATAAAATATGGCAAATGATGGAAGAGTGAAGAAAATTAAAAGGTAGAAATGACAACGAATACAAAAAGTTCGAACTTTCCATTGTGAACGCACTACGAAAGCGTGAGGCACAGCGCGAAGTGGGCGGCGAGCATTTCTATACGCTCCTTTAGATTGGAGCTCTTTCAATCCTCAACAAAACAGTATCGGTCCATTTGTTACTAAGATATAATAAATTGTTTATTCCAAGACGAAAAAAGTAAAAGAAAACTGAAAACAAATCGTAGAGACCTAATACAACGCGAATTCTCTTTTTAAAGATATATTTTATGACTTACTTTATTACTTTAAAATTCACTATTTAATGCATATTTTTCACCCACAGCTTGGGCTATTTTTTTTAAAGGATCTTATAAAAATTGTTTAAAACAAAAAGAATTTTTATATGCCTGGTTTGGCAATCTAAGAAAAAAATTTACTTCTGCTTACCAACACTTCTGTTTTTCTTTTTGTGGGCAAAGTTTGTTTCATTGTTTCTAGGTGTTCTTCAGAAATGTGGTTTGTTTTCCTTTTATTTTAGGAGTAGTTTTCGTTATTAAATTTTTAAAACATCCTTTTGTATAAGCTAGCGAAGCCAGACGTGTGTTGTAAGTAAATATATTCAATAAAGTAAATATATTCAACACAAAAATCTACATACCAGACTTATCGTCTAACCTCCATTCACAAAAATCTCGTTTGGCAAATAATAACATTTTTGGTATGAGGAAGCAGCTAATCTGTGCGTGCTGCCGCTACATCTCTCGTGTCACACTTATCTACCTTTGTATGATTTACCTTTTATGTAAATTATTTTATCACACATCTAGCTAAGATTACAAAAACAATCCTCACTCGAAGGCGAAGACGAGAGTAAGAGGCGATTCTACTAACCCACTTTCCACGATGCACGGTAGAAACTTTTTCTCAAGGAAATTACCATTATACTTACTAAGTAATATTCGGTTTCAATTCACTCTTGTTTGCATGATTAGTTAAAACAGAAGTGTTTGTATTTTGTTACTTTCCGTTTTGAATGTGATGAAAAAATTACGTTGGATGCGCTAGTTCCTGGGAAATTGGTTGTGAATATTTACTAATACTTATATTACACAAAACGGTGTTATTTCACTGTTCATTGTGAGAATATTAGCACTATTCATGTGTACCATAAATATTTTATATTACTACATAAGACGATATGTTTTTTTGTTGACCTCAAAGATTAGTTTTTATTTTAATTGGTTTTCAACACTTAATTTTTTTCTAAATGTACTTTTTTCTTATATCATTACATTTAAATTATACAGAGGGACTTAAATCTTTTGATATTTGGAAATAATTATTAGATTTTGTCAAAATGCTAAGGCGGGACACTTTTATCGATATAGACATCAATTACTCAATACCTTCTTTTTCATTTCCACAACGTTCTAATTTTAAATATAGAATAGAACAGATAAATATTTGTTTAAAACATCAACATCATTTAAATTTATCAACAAATATGTAATAATTAACACATTTAATGTGATTTAAAGGGTTTTTACCCAGGTATTTAGTGACCTCTCTCATGTATACCTAGCATCTGCACTCTGATGATGTAGTTATTAGTCCGAAAACTAATAACAATCTTAAAATAAGCGGGCTTAGATAACAGAGACTCCTGAGTTGTATATAATATACTACAGTAGACTACCTCTATAAAGAGAATTGAGATGGCAGACTAATAACCTGAATTACCTCGTTAAAAGCCAATCTCGTTATATCAAACAACAATAATACTGTGCATACATATTAATATGTAGTTTTCTAAAACATTAACTTCCTACAGTGAAGCCATCCGGAGCAATATGCTAAATATTGTATGAATGGCGTTTTTGAAAAAAAGTTGTTTACTTTTATTGTCAACGATATGCGTTAAAACAAAAAATCTGTATAATATCTAAAAATCTGTATAAAGCGTATTTTCAAGGATAACATAAACTATCGTTTCTGCAATTGGAAGAAGTCAGTCATTTTTGACTATTTTAAATTGTCCCGTATTCTATCTCTCATATTTTCTAAAGATGTGAAACAGTTGTATGCTTCTTCATTTGCGTTTTGTATTTGGATAAAGTTTCTTACAACGTTTAAAGCACTTTCCCCATCCTGTGTATTAGGACCTTCTTACTATTAGGTGCGAATGGTCAACCTCCTACAATGACACTTAAGTGTCATCTACTAGTGAATCATCACTAGTGAATCATTTCCGAAGAAGTTTATTGCGGGCGGCAGTTAAAAAGGGTATTATAGCCACGGCCGGGCCAAAACCGCAAAAAAAACACGTTTTTCAATTTTATTTTCTCTTGTTATAACCAAATTTGCCTTACTATAAAGGCTTATAGTTCAATATAAATTTCACAAGACATCTAATGTATCTCGTTATAAGCGAAACCTCGTAATAACCTTGTTCGTTATAGAGGGAGTATACTGTACAACCAAACTGCCAACATTAAAGTAAATAAACAGTTGACAGGGGCAATCTCCATAGATAGAGAAGCGGAACAAGAATGTATTCTGTCCACGATGTTGTTTAATATAAACTTTGAACATATCTTCGAGCAAGCATTGGAGGACCAAAAGGAACGCATATTATTCAATGGAATGAATCTAACAAAAATTAGATTTGCTAAAGACGTGGTAGTTTTTGCAGACAGGTTCGATTGTCTACAAACAATTATGGCGCACATATAATATAACAATAAAGAATATGGACTGGATCTTAAAATGCAAAAAAAACAGAGTACATGGTAGTCGGTAAGCGCGAAATATTAAATACACAGCTTTTGGTTAACGAACAGCCAATTAAGAAGATAACCTTATAAAGCCAATAGGACCACTCAATTAAAATAAAATAACGTATAGGAAAAGCAAGATCAGCATTCGTAAATATGAAATCTCTCTGTAGGAGTGACAATTTTATCAATTGGAACCATATGCTCTATCATGAGATGTTATGTATTTTCTACGTGACTAGGCGGAGTAGAGGCTTTGACATTTTCTAAAGTTTCTTTAAGAAAGCTTGAAGCTCTGGAGAAGATCCAGATGCATCTTAAGAATTTCATGGATGAATCGTGTGACTAATGTTGAGGTTTTACGTAGAATGAGTAAGGAATGTAAGAATATTCACATAATCAAGGATCGCAAATTGGAATATCTGGCTCATAGTACGAGAACTAAACACAGATATGGCTTCTTGCAACTTATTATTCAAGAAAAGTGTTTGGAAAAAGAGGACCAGAAAGAAGATCATATTAGCTTCAAACTTGAGTATACCTACCTGAAGTATAAAACATCACGTACTCTAGAATCTAGGGAAAAATAAAAATTAAACACAGGAGCTGATAAGGACAACAAAAAATTAATATTGGTACCAGTTTACAAAACGAATGGAAAGCGACTTCTATGGTGCACAAAACAAATACATAGATTTAAAAGAAATAAACGTAAAGAATTGTAGAATTAAAGAAAAATAGTAACGTACCATTAAACAAATGGAAAGATACTTAACGGCTCTATTTAAAGGAAAGAAACACAATAACCAACACAACAACGTCCTGAATTAGGACACGATATAGAAATCAATCGATAGGAGGTTGACCATAAATTCGTTAAAAAGTAGGAAATCATCGGGATAAGACGAAAAACTAATCATCATTATTCTGACTTAATAACCCTGCTAAGCTAGAAGCCACGCATAACCTTGCGTGACAGGATCCTATATACTGGCCTATATACTCATGTCCACATCTTAGTGGAAAATATAGGCGAAAATGCATGTCAAGCATGCCTTTCAATCTACGAATTTTCTTCGACAGATCAGATCTGACCCCATTTGATAATTGATCAATAAAATACAGGGCTACAGATGTCACAGTATAGACAAAGTATAAACTTTTAGACATAAAGAACGGGACACATGTCTTCTAAATTCTTAATACACTGTCCTATTACTTATTATTTAGTTTTTTCCTTTATTTACTAGTTACAGTAAGAAGTACGTTATATGTTTTTTTAGTTATTTGCATATTTGCAGTTTATCTTATAGTTTATTTTTATGAACGAGAGAGTAATTAGCATAATTTTAACTGGTATCTCCGACCACTCCATGGGCGTGCTCAAGATTAATTGAAAAATTACTTTGAATAATTGTAAAAAATAAATGAATTATTTCAGTGTTATAAAGTGTTATGTGTATGTAAACAAAAGTGACCTCTTTTATCACACACTATATTAGAACTGACTGGCCTACATTAAAAAGGGTTTTAAAAAATTCACATTTTTTTTTAATTTTTAAAAATTACAAAAGAGAAAAAGAGTTTTTAAAACCGTCTAAGGTATGTTAAATAGATGAATAAAAATATTAATATAAAACTTACAGCTACTTGTTACAAATCCAAATCAGATTCAGAAGATGAACTTTCAGAACCAAGATTTATAATAACTGGCTCGATCATTTTATCAGTAATATTGTCCAGCTTCCACATTTTTTCCTCTTCTTTAATAATGTGGTTTACTGCCTTTTCCCAGTTTTCAGGTTTTACATTATTTACGGCCTCCAAAAACAACTGTTTAACATCATGAATTTTAAAAGTGGTATTTTTTCTTGAAACTTCACTCTTTATCTGTCCCCATACCAGTTCAATCGGGTTTAATTCACAATGATATGGTGGGGATCTAAGTACTGTCATTCCACGATTTTTGGCAATTTCATCAATTTCGTATTTTTTAAATTTTTCTTTATGAAGGGCACACAACGAATAAAGTTTCTTTCTTATAGATCCGGGATGGTACGTAATATTTTTTGAACTCAGCCAAGTCTTTTTTTAACCACTTGGTTGTGAGCAGTCCTTCTATAAGTCTGGAGTGATAACTTGCATTATCCATTACTGTTACACAGTTCTTAGGAAGAAGATCTATCATTTGTTCGAACCATTCTTGAAAGACATCAGCGTTCATGTCTTCATGGTAGTCACCGGTACGAGTTGATTCAAAAGTTAATAAACCACCTTCAACAAAACCGTCTGAACTGCCAATGTGTACTATTATCAGCCTGCGTCCCTTTCCTGATGGTGGGTTTAAACCAGTAGATAAGTTATTTACAAAAGCGTGCCTTTGACTTGTAACAGTTTCATCCTGCCAAAATTTATTTGGTGTATGACCCTCGTTGATCCATGTTTCATCAAGATAAAATATTTTTCTTTTTTGGTTTCTCATTTCCTTTATGGTTCTTAGAAAATGTCTTCTCCGTATGACAATATCGCTTCTTTCTAATAAAATAGACTTTCTGGGGTTCTTTTTCCAGCGGAAGCCTATTTCTTTTAAAAGTTTCCATAACGTACTTCGACTCATTTCTGGGTAATCCTTATCATCTCGAACTGAGACAAGAACTTTATCCAATGTTGGAAATTCTTGTCTAAAGAAGAATTCATGCACTTTCCGTAGAAGTCCTTCTTTAAAATGATATTCTATTTGAAATTTTGGTTTCCCTGGAGCATTACGTGGCATTTGAAAACTACCACATTTCTCTTCTTTAATAACTCTGTAAATCGTAGATTTCCCAACACCAAGTGTACTGCTAACTAACTCAACGGTCTCATCAACACTTTCACATAAACGTTTGTCTGTAAATGATTTAAAACAATTAAATATTAATGTTTTTTCATTAACTGTTAAAGGACCAATTTTTCGGCGTTTACACGGCACTTCCAAATTTTCCATAACACTAGTATACACAATAAACTGCACCTTGCAACTGAAGTACCTACTTTTAGTGAACTTTTAAGAATTTTGAATACGCCACTTGGACCTTAATACAAAATCGAAAAACCCACTATCACATTTTCTGTGGAATAAGTTTAGAAGGTAATTATTTAGTCAATTACTGTCGTAGATTCCTGGAATTAAAGAATTAAATGTTTGATTGTTGAAACCCTTACTTCGTGGAATGCACTCATTTCAGATAAAATAAAACGTTTTATTTTATCTAAAGAAATAAACTTTATTTTGCAAATAGGTAGGTACTTATTAATCTTTTATTGGTTATATATAACCAATAAAATAAACATCTTACATTTCTTGCAAATTCATTAGTACCTGTTAACCTCCATCACTCCGACACTGGCAACCTTATTTAGGGATTAGTAACCCTCACAACTATTGTATTCTATTCTGCTCCAACCTTTATACCTGGTGGTCATACTCAATTTAAAATTGTGTTCCTATATACTTCTGTAAACTTGTTGACAAATATCTGTTTTTCATTGAGCCACCCGTATCAACAGTTTAGGGATTTGCATACATAATTTATTGTTTTATTACTCTCTCATACATAAAAATACACTATAGTTAAGTGGGTCTTACACCAACGATAAATTCACGAAAAAACCCATGTACTTATTCATCAAGTAATTTGTCATTAAATTCATGAATGCCTTGGAAGTAAAAGTTTATTTGATTTGATATAAAGTTTTAGGTCAAGTGTCACTATTTCCAGTAGTACCAATAATTTTATTATGCGATGTTACTTTTTTAATGTTTATTATTTGAGTGAATAATATGTGTATTTAGCTTCTGTCTTTTATTATAAGATTAATAACCTTACTTATTTTATATAACTACTTTTGTAGGGATAGATGTTGTAGAGGAACAACAGGGTATATCATTATAGTGTATTTTTATGTATGAGAGAGTAATAAAACAATAAATTATGTATGCAAATCCCTAAACTGTTGATACGGGTGACACAATGAAAAACAGATAATTGTCAACAAGTTTTACAGAAGTATATAGGAAAACAATTTTAAATTGAGTATGACCACCAGGTATAAAGGTTGGAGCAGAATAGAATACAATAGGTGTGAGGGTTACTAATCCCTAAATAAGGTTGCCAGTGTCGGAGTGATGGAGGTTAACAGGTACTAATGAATTTGCAAGAAATGTAAGATGTTTATTTTATTGGTTATATATAACCAATAAAAGTTTAATAAGTACCTACCTATTTGCAAAATAAAGTTTAATTCTTTAGATAAAATAAAACGTTTTATTTTATCTGAAATGAGTGCATTCCACGAAGTAAGGGTTTCAACAATCAAACATTTAATTCTTTAATTCCAGGAATCTACGACAGTAATTGACTAGATAATTACCTTCTAAACTGATTCCACAAGAAAATGTGATAGTGGGTTTTTCCATTTTGTAGGAAGGTCCAAGTGGCGTATTCAAAATTCTTAACAGTTCGCTAAAAGTAGGTACTTCAGTTGCAAGGTGCAGTTTATTGTGTATACTAGTGTTATGGAAAATTTGGAAGTGCCGTGTAAACGCCGAAAAAATTGGTCCTTTAACAGTTAATGAAAAAACAATAATATTTAATTGTTTTAAATCATTTACAGACAAAACGTTTATGTGAAAGTGTTGATGAGACCGTTGAGTTAGTTAAGCTTTACACTTTGTGTTGGGAAATATACGATTTACAGAGTTATTAAAGAAGAAAAAATGTGGTAGTTTTTAAATGCCACGTAATGCTCCAGGGAAACCAAAATTTTAAATAGAATATCATTTTAAAGAAGGACTTCGACGGAAAGTGCATGAATTCTTCTTTAGACAAGAATTTCCAACATTGGATAAAGTTCTTGTCTCAGTTCGAGATGATAAGATTACCTAGAAATGAGTCGAAGTACGTTATGGAAACTTTAAAAGAAATAGGCTTCCGCTGGAAAAAGAATCCCAGAAAGTCTATTTTATTAGAAAGAAGCGATATTGTCATATGGAGAAGACATTTTCTAAGAACCATAAAGGAAATGAGAAACCAAAAAGAAAAATATTTTATCTTGATGAAACATGGATCAACGAGGGTCATACACCAAATAAATTTTGGCAGGATGAAACTGTTACAAGTCAAAGGCACGCTTTTGTAAATAACTTATCTACTGGTTTAAAACCCACCATCAGGAAAGGGACGCAGGCTGATAATAGTACACATTGGCAGTTCAGACGGTTTGTGTGAAGGTGGTTTATTAACTTTTGAATCAACTCGTACCGGTGACTAACCATGAAGACATGAACGCTGATGCCTTTCAAGAATGGTTCGAACAAATGATAGACCTTCTTCCTAAGAACTGATGTAATAGTAATGGATAATGCAAATTATCACTCCAGACTTATAGAAGGACTGCCCACAACCAAATGGTTAAAAAAAGACTTGCAGAATTGGCTGAGTTCAAGAAATATTACGTACCATCCCGGATCTATAAGAAAGGAACTTTATTCGTTGTGTGTCCTTCATAAAGAAAAATTTAAAAAAATACGAAATTGATGAAATTGCCAAAAATCGTGGAATGGACAGTACTTAGATCGCCACCATATCATTGTGAATTAAACCCGATTTAACTGGTAATGGGCACAGATAAAGAGTGAAGTTTCAAGAAAAAAATACCACTTTTAAAATTCATGATGTTAAACAGTTGTTTTTGGAGGCCGTAAATAATGTAAAACCTGAAAACTGGGAAAATGCAGTAAATCACACTATTAAAGAAGAGGAAAAAATGTGGAAGCTGGACAATATTACTGATAAAATGATCGAGCCAGTTATTATAAATATTGGTTCTGAAAGTTCATCTTCTGAATCTGATTTGGATTTGTAACAACTAGCTGTAATTTTTATATTAATATTTTTATTCATCTATTTAACATACCTTATACGGTTTTAAAAACTCTTTTTCTCTTTTGTAATTTTAAAAATTAAAAAAAAATCTGAATTTTTTAAAACCCTTTTTAATGTAGGCCAGTCAGATTCTAATATAGTGTGTGATAAAAGAGGTCACTTTTGTTTACATACACATAACACTTTACAACACTGAAATAATTCATTTATTTTTTACAATCATTCAAAGTAATTTTTCAATTAATCTTGAGCACGCCCATGGAGTGGTCGAAAGTACCAGTTAAAATTATGCTAATTACTCTCTCGTTCATAAAAAATAAACTATAAACGGAAAAAATCTTAAAGAACACAAGATTCGCAGACGACACCCCTGTTTTTGCAGACAGTCTAGAAACATTGCAACGCTTAGTAAATAGATTACATCAAGTCAGTATCAAATATTGACTACAAATGAACGTTAAGAAAACCAAGTTCATGATTATTTCTAAGCAACATACAGTGGGAAGGCTAGATATCGAGGGAAAACAAGTAGAAAGAGTGAATAACTACAAATATCTGGGAACCTGGATAAATTGAAAACAATGACTAAGGTAGAGAAATAAGGACACGCATTGAAATTGCAAGACAAGCATTTATAAAAATGAAAACAATGTTTGTCAATCGAGACCTTCCTCTGGATCTGAGGATAAGAGCCTTAAGATGCTACGTGTTCTCGACTTTGTTGTATGGAATGGAAAGCTGGACACTAAAAGTGGATAATATAAAGAAGTTGGAATCATTTGAGATGTGGTGCTATAGAAGGATTTTGAAAATACCATGGACCCAACGAGTTACAAATGCAGAAGTGTTAAGAAGGCTACAAAAGGATTGCGAGGTCATAAAGCACATCAAAACAAGAAAGCTGGAATATTTAGGCCACATTACCAGAGGTGCGAAATATGAGATATTAAGGCTCATAATGCAAGGTAAAATCAAGGGTAAAAGATCCATAGGAAGACGAAGAATTTCCTGGCTGAGAAACCTCAGCAGTGAGAGCAGCTCAGTAGATCTTTTTAGAGCAGCCGCCAATAAGGTACGGATAGCTGTGATGATAGCCAACCTCCGATAGGAGAAGGAACTACAAGAAGAAGAAGATACAAAAACTTTCAGTGACAAATAATTTTCTAAATTACAATTTTGCCACTTTATATATTTTTTATTATAAATATTTTTTAGTCAGAGCAAGTTGTGTTCGGTCGTAATATTTTGACGTCAAGACTCTTCCATTTCAGTTTGGTACATTACTTACGGACCATCCTGTATAATTGGTGCTAATCTATCATAATAGGATTTCACTTTCTCCTCTATAGATTTATAACATGTGAATTGTTTGATTTTAGAAATTTTGCATATTGAGAAGACAAGGCTTTAAAATAAAAAGATATTTGTTATGTTAAAAGTGAAAATTATAGATGATCGATTATATAATAATAGAACATCTGCTAAAGTCAATGTTCCTAAATGTATCTGTTTCTGGTAATTAAATAACGATCATTAGTACGGACTATTAAAGGAACACAGTTCATATGACTATGAAATACGAGGTTGTTATACATGACGTAGAACTTAATTCTTGACATGAAAATTCTTTTGATTTTCTCCTGAAGTGATCAAAGATGAATAAATTAAGGTAATGCTTGCTAAAAAACAATATTTAGCAACCGAAAACAAAAAAAAAAGATTTCTAAAATATTTAGTTTTTAAAAATTAATGACACTCGCTCATATCATTAGTACGTGCAAAAAAGGAATATTGCCATTTAGCCCAGTCTGGTTATGCAAAAATCATCGATTTCACGGCAAAATTTTTCGCAGATATCTGAAGCTTTTAAGACATAGGTGGGGGTTACTAGATGACAAATAAATGAAAAAGTACTCGTATTTGTACCTAGCGTTTTTTGTAAACAATAATTTATGGTCACAATTTGATTTGTTGTCTATAAGTTTTTTCGCTTATATTTTACAAAAACAATATTTATATCATTTTTTATATCAAGAATATCTTTATTTTCCCGATTTTTAAATTAAAATTGATAAATAATTTACGGAGATATTTGCAAAAAAGCAGTTTTTTGCACTAATTTATAAATTTGATTAGTTTTTTTTTATTAACAAATAAAATGTTATTAATACATTTGAACATCGAGAAAGTACGTCTTTTAGATTAGAGAAAAGTTATTTAATTTATTTATCCTTCAGGCTATATATTTAAACTATTAAATTGGCTGTATGAATGATGCTAGACACATTTAGCAAATTTCATAGGATTCTTTAAGACTGAAACTATCTCAAAAGTTAAATGCATATTGCGTTTTCATCGAAATTATTTACAAAATAAACGTTTGAAAAAGGGTATGTTTTTGACTTATAAACAATTGTAGTAACTGCTATATTTTTCAAGCTACAGACTTGTACGTACAACCATTGGATAGCTGGTAAAAAAAACTTCTGTTCCGCCTCATTATAATTTACTTCATGTTATTGTCGAGTTCTTAGTGTACTTTAGCGTACACCTTCTATGACCAATAGGAACAAGTTAGGTGATTATTTAAAAAAAATCATATCTCCATTGCTTATAAAAATTAAGAAGTAAAATTTGCACAAATTTGAATGAAAATCTAAACTTTATATTGAAACTTATTTCTTAATTCATCCAATTTTAAGAAAAAAAGAAACGTTGATTTTATTGAAAATAGGCTAAATGAATATTACGTTAATTCAAAACATTATATATAATAACGGATTGATTACTGCTGTCGCCGCTTCTCCGACCCCAATTTCCATCTTTTTCTGTCATATGCAGTCACCTCTTCTAAGTCTTTTGCCGCCATTACTTCATCAATATCGTTGCGCCAACTTCTCCGTGGTCGTCCCTCTTTCTTCTTTCAGGAGAGATCCATTCCAGTACTCTTCTAGGCCATCTGTACTCTGGCATTCTTTTAACATGTCCGAACCAGATTAATTGTTTTCTTTCTATGTCATCATTGATATTTCGCTCCATTTTCATTTCGTTTCTTATTTACTCGTTTCTAACTCTCTCCAGTTTCGATCTACCGCAGCTTCGTCTCAGATAATCCATTTCTGTGGTCATAAGTTTGTTTCTATTAGCTTTGGTGACGTCCCATACTTCCGAACCGTAAAGTGTAATACTTTGGACTATACTACCATAAATGTGTTTTTTGGTTTCTCGTCGAATTGTTTTTTGCCAGAGGAAAGAGTTTAAAGCACGGGTTGCTGCTCTGCCCTTGTTTATTCTTTCCCTGATTTTATCTGCGCTATTTCCTTCTTGTTGAAAATGACTCCCAAATATTTGCAGGATTGCACGCCTTTGATTTTGTCTTCAAAGACTAGGTCACATATTTCATCTGTTCCCACCGAGAGATATTCACATTTTGTCATATTTATGTTTAGACCTGCCACCTCATATTCTTCTTGCAGTTTTCTTACCATATAGCTAAGATCGTAGCTATATTCAGCAATTACTACCCGCCCGGTCATCCGCAAAGAAAAGTGTATATAGCGTGTTTTTTCCACCGTTATTCCCATGTTTCTACATTTTTTTACCCATTTCACTAAGGATCTGTCCTAATAGATTTTAAATAAGATGGGTGACAGACATCAGCCTTGTCTTAGTCGGTTTGTTGTTTGAAAAGGAGAGGTGATTTCTTGTCCCACTTTAATTCTTGCAAAGTTTTGTTCGTAGTATTTTTCAGTGGCGTTAATTAGAATTGGGCTTATTTTCAAGTTACCCATTTCTATCCATAGTTGGGAGATCGGTACACTGTCATATGCTTTTTCCAAATCTATTAAAGCTATATGGGTTTCTCTATTTCTCTGCATTCGTTTTACCATTGCAATTTTTAATGTGAAAATATTATCCATAGTGGAGCGTCCGGCTCTACATCCCGCTTGTTCTTCGGGTTGTTTGTCTTTAATATCATTTTCTATCAGGTTTCGTAGTACTTTTGAGTATAGTCGGTCTATAGTAGCAATCACTGCCATCCCTCTATAGTTTTCAGGATCCGTAATCAAAACATTACTACATTAAAATTCATTCAAAAATCAAAGTCAGTTTGCAATTATTATGCAGCTAACTTTTAAAATCTAAAATATAGTGTTCACTCTTACTTATTTGAATCACTAATCAGACGTTTGAATTAAGCATTGTTATTGTTTAACTGTAGTTTTTGTTATTGTATATAAGTTAATGTAGATTTATAAATAAACTTTATTCGATTATATTGTTATAATTTTATTAATTAATCATTTAAAATTTTCGCTCATTCTTTGGGAATTGGGTTTCTTTTTGAATACAATAAAGTAAAATAAAAAACTATTATAATGTTCACAAAATACTATTAAGTCCTAAGTATTACTAGGTAGCGTGGGCGTGGGGCAGTTCGTAGTCGCTTTTAATCCTACTATAAAACTGAACCCATTAAAATCTAGGTAGCGTGGGGGACGTTCGTAGTCGCCCTCTAAAATTTCCAACAACAGATTTGTATTTCTCCATCTCATAAAGTCATTAAGGGGATCATATTATTATTGTTATTGTGTAAAATACCAAGAAGATTTAGCACATTTATTTGCATTCAAACTACGAATAATGGGCATTTCTCTCTGTTATTAAAGGGATTTTTATCTATTGTAAAATTCCAAGAACATTTAAATGGTTTGTATCCAAATAAGGGCATTACTTTCGTGTTTTATACAGTTTATTTCAATTTATATAAAATATGCGAAAAATTTACTAGTTGCTTAAAATATGTAAAAATGCTCTGTGCATATTAACTAAGTCTGGTAATAACTGTTAAAAAATACAGACGCCACTATAAATCACACACAACAAAAATGGAAATGAGAAGAATGCGCAAACAATTCTTTTATAAAGACAATCACACAAAATAAAGAGTATCAAGTAATTAGAAAAGAAATAATAATACTTATAATATGCATTCTAGGCAGTCTATAATCGACAAATGTGGACAACGTCTACTGAAATTCCAACAGGATTGCTGTTTTAAAAATATTTTGTAAAAGACCTTTTTAACACCATATATAGTTAGGACGGGGCACATAACCAACAACTGGCTTCTTTTAACATTCGCAAAGATTTCTAGAAGGACAAATGCAAGATACTGCAGTGAGTATATACAGTGTGTCCGTAAAGTATGGAATAAATTCTTTATTTTGTAAATGAAAAGCATTTTTAAAAAAATCTAAATTACGTCGATTTTTAAGTTCAATGTTTTACATTTTACAATAAAATGTCATTATACAAGATGATACACATTAAGGTGATGACGTCATCGGCTCTTTTTTAAATATAACATCCTGAATTTTAGGACATTTTTAGATCGATAAAAATGAGCTGATTCCAAAAAAGTATAATACTGGGGGGTCTAACAGATATAATTTGAAAGATATGCGCTTAGAAAATTAATTTTTATTGATTTCTAATATTAATAAATTATAATAAATAACTTGAAAGTAATCCAGTAATTAATACATGACTTTATCTTAAATGTTCGAATTGTAGCCCTTGTTGTATTTGACAGTAACCCAAACGTTGTACAAATTCTTATAGAACCTTGTTTATGGTTTCTTGAGAAATATTGTTTATTTCTTTACGAATTCTTGTTTTTAGGTCTTCAATATTTGCAGGTTTCGTTTTATAAACAACATTCTTCAAATGACCCTACATAAAATAATCCAGAGGATTGAGGTCTGGTGACCTCGCTGGCCATTCAATATGTCCACGTCTTCCAATCCACCTGTACGGAAAAATTTCGTTTAGGTACCTACGAACATCTACAGCATAAAGCCAGAAACCATATACTTTCATCAAAACCTCTAGGATTAATTCTACTGGGGAATAAATTAACTAAATTAGGTACGAGATACCCCTTAAAAACTGAAGGTATGCTGGCTCGTTTAAATTACCTTCGAAAAAGTAGGGTCCGATGATTCTATTTCTTCCATTGCCAGCCCATACGTTTACCTTTTGCGGGTATTGTGTGATTATGTTTCCGCATCCAGTTGGGAGTTTTTTTTGCCCAGTATCTACAATTTTGACGGTTGACTCGCCATTTTTGTGAATATAGTCTCTTCAGAAAAAATAATATTTTGAACTAAGAGTATTCTTTTATCTGGATTATCCTCGTTTAATTCCTATACAAGTGTGTATCTAAAGGGTGCCATTTTTCAAGTTTGATTACTTATGTACCGTAGTTTTGCAAATATCGAGATCACGACTAACCTTATGAACAGAAGTGTGCGCATATTCTTCAATAGCAAGTAGAACATCTAATGTTGTATCATAATTTACAGAGGGACGACCTGATTTGCGTGCATTTTCAGCGGTACCAGTTTCTCGAATTTTTTTTTTCAATACTTACTGTTGACTGCGTTATGGGTCTTTCTGGATATTTATCATTAAATAAATTACACACTTCCATCTGAATTCTTTGCTTTACACTCAAATGCATTTCTACTTCAAATTAACTATAATTCTAATAATTCTTCAGTAATACAGAATATTCACGAATTAATAAATTCTTGTACTACTTAATTGTTATTGAACGTTACTAAAAATAATTACTTACATTTCACTAAAAACTGGTACTTAGTAGGATACTTTTTGCAATCGATAATAAATAATTTATTTTTTAAGCGCTTTTATTTTTATCTCTTTCAAGTTATATCCAGTAGAACCCAAGTATTTATACTATTTTGGAATCAGCTTATTTTTATCGATCTAAAAATGTCATAAACTTACATTACATTAAAAATGTACATTACATAAATGTGTTACATTAAAAAAAGAGAGCCGATGACGTCATCGCCTTAATGTGTATCAGCTTTTATAATGAAATTTTGTTGTAGAATTTAAAACATTAAACTTAAAAAATCAATGTGTTTTAAATTTTTTTAAAAAGGTTTTTCATTTAGGAAATATCGAATTTATTCCATACTTTATGGACACACTGTATATTAAACATTATTTAGCTAATACGAGTAAGTACTGTTTTAATTTTAAAAATTGTATACTGAAATTTTTACAAAAACTACGAGATAACTGTAAGCTTCATATTTTAAAATTAGTTACAAATATACAGGGGTTTTCATAAAACTGTACGCATCAAATATTACGTTGATTTTTAATAAAACACAATGTATTTAAAAAGGCATAACTAAATTTCAATAAAAATCGTATTAAGTTCAACGTCCTGTATAATTGAAAAGGCATACAAAAGCAACGATCTGTTGTAGCCATAATTTTTAAATGATTGTCATAATTCATAAAAATATTAGATTTTGCTAATACTCTTTAACACTAATACAGGTTAAGTCAAAATACAAATTCATTATTTGCTGAGTATTTTTACATGCATCACCCTGTATTTTATATTATCATCATAAACTGAAGTCAATGTAGTTTAAATTGTCTTAAGTATTTTATATTTTTTGCCATATGTGACGATAATGAACCACCAACACCATAGTTAACGACAAACGAAGAGGTAAATATTGAGGAGGAAGAGGTAAAGGAAGGATTAAGGAAATTAAAAAATAGAAAATCACCAGGAGAGGACAGAATACCGAACGAACACCTTAAGTACGGAGGACCAGATCTAATCAAACAACTACCAAAACTAATCCAAAAAATAATAGAACAAAACAAAATTTCTCAAGAATGGAGATCAAGCATCCTAATAGAAGTCCGATATGTCTTCCTTCAAAAAGGGAGACAAATCGGACCCAGAAAATAACAGGGGAATTAATTTATTAAACACAACACTAAAATTAACAACCAGAGTGATAACAAATAAATTGAATGAAAGGATAACACTAGCAGAAGAACAAAAATTTTAGGTCGGAAAGATCATGAACAGACGCTATATTTATAATGAGAAAGTACAAGAGAAATCATTAGAATACAACAAACCGGCATATCTATGTTTCGTGGACATTACAAAGTCATTTGACCGGGTCAAATTAAAAGTCGTTATCCACTTACTGTACGCAGGAGAGATACTCTAGGAATAATCAAAACGATCGAAAATATCTACCAAAACAACACAATAAAAGTAAAAAGTAGAAGAACAGGGAGATTCATTGAGTCCTCTATTGTTTAACCTGATTATTAATGAAATAATAAAAAAAGTAAGAAAGAAAAAATCCCGAATGGGAGAAAAACAACTTAAAATAAAATTCACAAGGAAAATAAATTCCTGCAGCTGGCTGTATACCAAGTATCACAAAAAAGAGTTTAAATCTTTGTAAGTGCGTATATTTAAAAAACCCTTAAAAGGGCTACATCAAATTAACAAACGTTTTCGGAATAATAATTCCATCATCAGGTTAAAAACAGGTTAACATGCCTGAGCTACCAAAATATTAGGGTAAAAACCGTTTAAAGCAAATAAGGTTACAAAAGATTGTACATATTGTTGTTAAGAATTATTGATGTTTAATATTTTATTATATTATACTTCAGGTAACATACACCCATGTCTTACGTGAGTACCAACGTCCAGAGAGTAAACCTCTTCAAACGGACTTCAGCTGGTAACTGTAACTTAAAATTATTTGCTATGCAGATGACGCAATACTACTACTGTCTCAAAGGAAGATTATTTACAACGTATGCTGCACCAATTTGATATAACCGCCAGAAAATTTAACATGTTAATTTCCCCAAAAAAGATAAAATGCATGAATACAACAGCAAATTTACAAAACAAAGATGTAAATTGGAACTGGAAGGTTAGATAATAGAACAAGTGATGCAGTTTAAATATTTAGGCATCACATTAACTAGCTACGGAAAGCTCGAAACTGAAGTGAAAGATCAAGTGAATAGAGCAAACAGAGCCAAGGGCTGCCTGAATGAAAAATATGGATACATGAAAACATCGGCAAAGAAATAAAAGGCAGAGCATTCACAAAACAGGCATCAGACAAATAATGACATACGCGGCAGAAACACGACCTGACACAAAGAGAACAAAAAGGATGTTAGAAACAGCAAAGATGAAAACACTTGATGCTGACACTATGAATCAGAGCTAGAAGTACAAATATACGACGTAAATGCAAGGTGGAGAACATCAAGAAATAGAAGAGTAGAATGGAATGATCATATAAGCTGAATGACAAATAGAGTAGTAAAAACAGAAAGAGAGGATTCCCAACAGGAAAACGATTAGTAGGAAATTCCACAAGGAAAACAATTCCTGTAGCTGGCTGTATACCACGTATCACAAAAAAGAGGTTGTCTTCGTAAATGGGTATATTTATTTAAAAAAACATTGCTGTTATTATTTTTTAAAATCATCAAAATAATTTTTTGAATCTTTTGGCTGTAGTAATACAAGGTATAACTAATATAGTTCCATGTTACATTGACATTTTGTTTTCGACACCGTTCATAGGTATATTGTCAATCAGTTTCCAGCTGTTCTTCGTGTGTAGAGGTTTACTATCCGGCTCTGGAACTCACTTCAGCCATGTATGTTACCTGAAGTCATATTTAATTTAATACTGAACATCACAGTTTTTTAACAACATGATGTATAATCTTTTACAACTATATGTAATTTAAAGGGTTTTTTACCCATGTATTTTGGTGGCTCAGGCATTTTAACCTAGTAAGTATAACCATTTTTGCTTTTTAACCATAATCAAAATTTCATAACCACGTTTGTTTTAACTAAATGGTTTATACTTATTTTAGGTAATTTTAAAATTTAAACCTGATGATGGACTGTTTAGTCCGAAAACGTTTGTTTTTTATGTAGCCCTTTTAAGGGTTTTTTAAATAAATATACCCATTTACGAAGACTAACCTCTTTTTTTGATTAGTAGGAAGACCACGAAAACGTATGAAACGACGACTTACTGGAGGCATATTGAAAAACAGACAGAGTCATGTCTATCATGTCTACATAACAAGAAGAAAGAAGAAGAAGATTTAATAGCCATACCATGTCTACCAGTTCTTCTATTTGAAAATTCATTGTTGACAGTTGTAAAATAATTAAAATTGAAGATAATGCCAAACCCATTTAATTTTAAACTGAATTGTACTACTGCGAAACATAGCTACGTAACAAATTTAATTTTAATGATACAGAAACTCATTTCAAACACCTTCTACAATGAAAATAACAATTTATAAATTTTTTTATGTGATTTTAAGATATTTACAAGTAGAAAAGTAAATAAAAATAATAAACTTAATTCTTGAAATACCCCTTTTTCCAATACAATTAAAAATATACCTTAAACTATTATGTATAATAGGCATAAGAAATACTTACAAAAAATTATAACTACATTAACTTTGTTAAAGAGATCGTTGCTTTTGTACCCCTTTTGACCCTTAAAATACAAAACAACTTTGATTTTTGTAACAAGGAAGTGAAGCTGATTTTAAATTTGAAATAAAAACAGGTTATTTCATAAAAAAAACAATACGGTACAGTTTTATGTAAGACTCTGTATATTTATAACTAATTTTAAAAGGTGAAGCTTATAGCTATAATACCTCCTATTTTGTTTAATACCTTTTTTGGTATCTCCTATAAATAACAGATATTAACGGATTTTGTCACAAAAATTGATCAAGCAGTTATGTTTTTTTTTAAATAACGGAAATACATGGTTTGCTTGTTGATTTTCCTTCGTAAATTTTTAGAATTGCCTATTAAAGGGGTATTCAATATAATTTCGTAATTAACTGTAACTTTTAAAAAGGTTTTATTTAAAATATTATAAACATCTTTTTAATTTTTATTATTTGCCTAGACTTGAAAAAATATGGTATGAAACGTATGTACTTGTGCATAAACTATTACTATCATTACATTATTTGTTTCCATACGACTAATTAATTGTCATGAATGTTATTATATATTCACACATCACATTACATTCAAATTAAAGAACAAAATGAGGGAAACGATTTATTTTAATGAAGGTTGCCAGATTCTAATTATCATATTGTATAAACTTTATGATGCATGTACTTACCACATGACCCATTCTTCCGAGATACTTCATTTTATCTTGTACGATTGACACTTGTTTCATATACCAATCCCTGGCTTTTTCCACCGCACTCAACCCTTGCATTAAAACTTCCTTTTCTTGTTCTATTTGCTTCATTCGTTTTAACATGCTATAATCAATGCCGTTTTGTAATGTATGCCTTCTCGGTTCCCTCCTTCTTGGATTAGGTTTTTTCTGATAAATTCCTCCCTGCACCCCTTGTACCTCACCCTGCATAGCTGCTTTCCCGTCTCCCATGCTCCTGCTGGTTCTTAATAAACCTCCGTTATATTGTGGTCCTTGGCGTTTCTCGCCGTTTTTGTTTTCTTGGTCATTCATCATAACGCCCATTTGCCAATTTTGTAAAGCCGTTCGTATTTCAGCCCTATCAAGGTTTCCCGCTGTTGCCGCTCGTTCCAAGCCAACGGCAGAGCGGGGAGGCTTTGGAGGACCGAAAAGCATGGGTTTGTTTATGTTCGGAACTGGTTTTTCAAATGCGTGTTTATCAACGGTTTCTACACTTCCTTCTTTTCGTTCTGGCAAAAGTTGTGGCATCGACAGGGTTCGTTGTTGTGTTATAACATTGTTAGGACGTATTGCTGCCGTGTTACCCCAATTTGGTGGTTTTGGGGGGTTGTCTATGTCAAGAAGTGGGGCTGAAGGAGGGCGGTTAGGTTTTACGTTTATGGGTTCTTGAAGTTTCGCGTCCCTTCGATCAACTTGATTTCTCAAGAGACATATTTTAAGTCCAGCACAAAATCTCTCAAAGGATAACATACCATTCGATGGGGTGACTTTCCTGAGGCTTTCTATAACGCCCTTAGGCAATCCTTTAGTGTTATCATCTTGCCATCTGTTTTCTATTTCGGAAAAACTAACAAATCCTGTGTGTTTATCGTCCATAATGTCGAAAAGAGTACGCATCGCACTCACGAATTGTTTTGGTAGACCATCGAGGGTGGACGAGGGCGATGACATAGTAAGAAGCACTCCCTCACTTAAGTAACTTATTCACGAAAACACTGTTCACTGGCACCGCGCTCGGACACTGCTCGGGTTGCTGCTCGGCATGCAGCGGAGTCTGCGACTGAGAAACGTTAGAGACGTGGCCAGCGAACCAGGTAAAAGGTGAGTTATACCACAAGAATGGGCATTTGAACATAGGCGTAGCCGATCGCTTTGTTTTAGGAATTTGTCCGTTGATGCAAACTAACGGCGCGTGCGGAGCTAAACGCGCGGGAAGGCACTGAATGTGAAACAATTTTTAACCATTTCTAAAATGGATATTGGACGTCTTAGATACAAATTTTAGGAATTAAGGAATATTTAAATAAAATTTTTTTTCTTCTCCAAATCGTATAAAATTGACAAACTGTTAACAAGCTTTGTGAGCTTTGTTTTTGATATCAGACTGGTTGCTAATTAAACTTTACAATATTCACAAAAAAGTAAAATACAGAATATGTAGAAATATGAAAAATTAAAGATGAATTTTCCAGAAAATTTCAGATGGAAAGGAATCGAGAAATTAAAGAATTGGAACTTCCATTATCATTATTAAAATTTAGATGTATTTTAGTGGTATACCTGCAAATATTATTTAAGTAAATCACACTATGTAAATCTACTGATTGTAAGTAAAATAGAACAATTTAACGAAATTGAATATTATTAAAAGAAAAAACTCGATCAAACATATTGGCTTTGAACATTGGGAATAATTCTTTGAGTTCTTCTTTATAAATTATAGCATTTTTGTAGAAAACGATAACGAAGAATTAAGAGTAAATCGACGTAAATAAACTCACATATATAGGTATAAAATAACTTTAAACTATTGTGGCAAATAGATGATCGCAGATACATACAGGAGTATTTGAGAGTGTGAATTGACTACTAGTAACCCGAAACACATTACTCAAACTAATAATAAAAATAAAAGTATAAATATTCTGTGCCGAAAATGACTGAAGGATCGAAAAATATTTGTAAATAAAAAGGGAAAAATTACTCAAGATTTTTACTCAGAATTGTATAAACGAAAAGAACTTCCAGATCCTAATCAAAGTCAAATAGCAAAAGTCCAAAATGTAGGCTCGGAAGACAGATATCACAACAGAGGAAATCAAAAGAATTCTCTCGAAAATGAAAAACAATAAATCATCTGGAGAAGATGGGATAATCATAGAACAAATTAAAGAAGGAGGAGAAACGTTAATAAGTGTGTTAAAAAGATATTCAATGTTTGTGTGGCAAGAGGCGTAACCCCTTCCAATGACAAAATGCAATTATAACCATAATGCACAAAAAAGATGACATTTCCTACCTAAAGAACTACAGACCTATTAGGTCTGTTATAGAGTTAATAAAGCTACAAAAATGCTGGAAACTCTCGATAAAGCATCAAAAACAATTGGTCTTAAAATTAACAGTACAAAAACAGACAGTCTTCGAAAGAAGACGGCGTATTAATAAGAAGTTGTTTAATGTTTACGTAGAAAAATCCTTAAAAAACTGAATGCCGATGAATGGCCCTATATGGTTTGGTTATTTAGTTAAAATAGAGGAATCAAGATGGTCAAAATAAATTTTCTCATGGAATCCTCCTAGAGGGAACAAAAGAGGTTAGTCTTGCAAGTTATAGTGTCAGGAAATAAATAGTTTTATGTGAGCTATGTATAAACTAGTAATGTAAAAGGTATATGTATTTATATAATAAGTAACTAATCCATGATTGTAATTAGCATTCGGTGGAAAGAAGAGCAGTTACCTAAATAAAACAACAGAGACAAACATTAGAATATACACAAATACAATCCATAAAAACATATAGGTATTGCTATGTATGCTGTGTCTAAATTAAGGAAAGATTTAGAAGAAAAAAACACAAAAATAATGTTTTATGTATAAAATGCACACTTGAATTAAATATCTAATAAAAAACTTTTCAATCAAGCAAAACCAAACACAATGTGAAAAAAATAAATAATGCGCAAGACCATACTGATAAAAATATATATGTAAATACAATTAGCAATTCTGAATTTAAGAAAAACCCACACAAATAATAAATTACCACAAAAATGTTTGTTAAAAATATGTAGTCATGCATACGGATGCCTCACTAGCGGAACAATATCCACTTAAACAGCAGAAAAACATAATCTGAACATTGTATATCGATTACCTGTTCGGCAATTAAGCGGAGTTTACATTGGTATAGTTACTTGCACCAGTTACTTGTACAAGTATATCCAGGACAGTTCACATACGCAAGTTGACATGCTAGTAAGTGTTTACACATAAAAATATTATTCATTTACCAGTTCCCGACGAGCACCAGATGCGTAAAGATGAAACCTTTCCATTGCCGGCGCCGTGCTTTGTGCAATAATTCAAAATTAATAATTAAAAATCGCATTAAAAAAATTATGTTGCGTATATCGAGAATTTTAATTGAAGAAGCTGTTAATTTGATTGAAGAAGAAAAATGTCGTCCAAAAAGGATATGGGTTCGAAGGTGGATTGATAGAAGAACTACAAGAGGGGCATCCACTCTTCTTTTAAAAGAACTTCGTATGGAAGATCCTGAAGAATATAAATTATGCCTTCGGTTGACACCGAGTAAATTCAAATACTTGCTAAATATGGTTCTGCCTAGAATTCAAAGAAGTGACACACTTTTAAGAGACGCATTACCAGCGCACGTTAAACTAGAAGTTACCCTCAATTTTTTGGCAACAGGAAATAGCTATAGAACTCTTCAACATTTTTTTAGAGTTCCAAAAACATCAATATCTAAGTTTGTACCAGAAGTTTGCGACGCAATTTATGATGTACTGAGTGAATATATAAAGGTAAGTTAAACATTTTTTTTTTCTACAGTAAAACGTCGATTAACAGGACTAATTAAGACCAGAGGGATTCAGGATAACCAATCATGTTCTTATTGTATAGAGAGTAATATTTACTTAATTTTTCAAGTATCTTAGATAGTACTTATACTGATGCTGGTACTTATTATAATTTTTCAAAAATACTTATCCTTATTACTTAAGTATATTTATTTCGTACTTGCAACAGCTCTGGTCGAAATGTTGGAAAGTGATCATTGTCTTTACTCAAAAACCACGGTTTATTAACAAAAATTTACATTAAACATTATTCTAGAAAATGCTGATGGTCTAGAGGTGACGAGGGTAAATCGTACATTGTAGGAGATGAAAAAGGTGATTGCTGTACAGAAGATAGCGTGGGTGGATGCGGACTAGAAGATGGCGGTGTCGGTGGCGGCGGTAGTTGGTATCCAGGAGATTGCGGCGATTGGAACGGTGGTTGAATTGAACTCCAATTGGTGTAACCAGAGGAATGGGAAGATCCAGAAGGACTTGGTACATTCTGTGGATATGGTGATGGAGCAAGAGCCATGCACCTATAACGAGTCAGTGTACTTTGTAATTCATTTTGACATTGCAGAGCCAAGTGTAAAGGAAGCTTCTTTAGAGCGAGGATCATATATCTTCCAAAGGCGTCAAATTCATCTTCCTCATTTCCAGATTGCTGTAAGGCAGTATTAATGTCACGAAGCTCTGAAACAGCGGTTGATAAATCCTGGTATCGTCTTTTTGATCCCGCTTGGAAACTGCGTCCTTTCTCTTTTCGAGAAGTTTCTTTAAGGTTAGAGCTTCGACACTCAGAAACTGCAGATGTTGATGGGGTTTCAGAAATTACAATTGATGTTTCTTCAATAGTACCAGATTCCAATTCTAGGTCGTTCTCTGTATTTTCTACCGTTTGTCCAGCTGGTTGCGTGTTCTGAAGAGAAAGAAAAGTGTAAATAACTATCATAATAAAACATTGTATTCTTATAAAAAAGAGACTGAAACGTTTTCTATTCAGAATTATTATTTTTAGATCCCCCCCACTTTAGACGCTTGGAATCAAATTGAAAGAGGTTTTCAAGAAAGATGGAACTTTCCTAGGTGTTGCGGGGCCATCGATGGTAAGCACATATTAATTCAAGCTCCTCCAAACTGTGGAACAGAGTTTTTTAACTACAAAGGACATAATAGTATTGTCCTCATGGCAGTTGCAGACCACAATTACTGTTTTTCCTACATCGATGTCGGATGTAATGGAATTGTATCCGATGGAGGGGTTTTTCAAAACTGCTCGATATACGAAGCTTTAGAAAAAGGCATACTTCCAGAAGGGACTTGTTTTGTTGGTGACGATGCATTTCCTCTAAAAACGTATTTAACTAAACCATTTAATTCTGTACCATTATCAAAAGAAGAAAAAATTTTCAATTATCGTCTGAGTCGTGCAAGGCGTATAATTGAGAATGCATTTGGTATTCTGGTTAGTAGATTTCGAATATTTGAAAAAAAAATTGCTTGCAAATTGTCAACTGTTGATAAAATAGTGAAAGCTTGTTGTGCGTTACATAATTGGTTACGTAAAACCGATTCAAACACTTATTTTACACCAGGATCGTTTGATGAAGAAAATATAGATACGGGAGAAATAATTCCAGGAAGATGGAGATCTGAAATGACAAATTTAAGAAATCTTGCAAAACCAAAATCCGGTTACAAATCATCTAGACTTGCTAGAGAGTTCAGAGATTATATTAAAAGATACGTTAACAACGAAGGCGCAGTACCATGGCAAGAAGCAAAAATTTACTAATGTGTTAGTGTTATTAATAACTAGTATTATAAATAACTTTAATAATTAATATTAGTTTTATTTAGCGTAGACTTCCTTCGAGTCAACATAGCTTTAAAATGTGGGGACTTCATTTTCGTAAGTAATAACTGTGATAATATTCTATTCTTAAATAAATACATCAAAGAGCTCGAATACACTGCTTGCCATTTTTGTAAGCAGATATTTAAAAAAGACCTATGGTGTATATTCTTAATAAACAAATATAGTTTACTAGGATAGGATAGGAAACATGCTACATTTTAATAAAATTTGGTATTGTTTCAAGATAAACGGGTCATCCTGTATATTGCGGTATAATAAAAATTAGAACACGTAGGTATTTAGCTTCCGAAAATTATTCTCAGAATTATTGTTAATTACTAAATAATATTATGAAACGTTTCATCCGAAAAGCAATTCAAATATGTGATTATACCTACCTACACCTACATACTAAATAATTTATCTAAATTTATGTACCTAGCTAGTTTATTAAAATTAAACTTACCATGTTGCTTTGAGTCAATCTTTTTCCTTTTGTTTCCTTCATGAATGCATTCATGATGTGGAACCATTTTAAAGTTGGGGCGTAGACGTCGTCAGTTCCCATACCCGATTTAACTGATCTTTCTATTTTCTGTAGTTCTTGGCTGTAAGTATTCCGCAAACTTTTTATTTTTTGCCTAGCTTCGGCAACAGTAAATCCCTCAATGCCCATGTTTTGAACTAATTGTTCTAAAGCTGCCGATCTCATTTGATTATTTCTGTAACTTTGTTTGGTAACGTTCCAGAGACATTCGTATTCCCGATAAAGTTCGACAAATTTAACAGTTTCTCCCTCGGACCATTTCATTATTGCACTTTTAACAGTAAAATTAAAAAACAATAGCGAAATATAAAACCGCGACACTGCTCTCACAACGTTATATGCCAGGACACTTGCACACCCGTCTACACTCGACTAGTTACCAAACCACTTGCCATGCTACTTGCGTTGAGGCGAAAATGTGGTGGAAGGGGAAGGACAGTAGGCAAGTAAATAGATGGGCTAGCTATTTACTTACCTGTCCTCGCTACTGGTACAAGCACTTGTACAAGTACTTACCCGGTAGGTTGACATTGGGCTAGTTGTTGCCTTACAAGCTACTGGTACAAGCAACTAACCCGTTTACTATACCAATGTAAACTCCGCTTTACAATAGTCATAGATAGATTAAAAGACACGACGCAGTTGGAGATTATTAAGAATTCTAGATATTAGGTAAACCATAAAGTTTGGAAATTAATTTTCTTTATATAAATAATGAAGAAAAACATTTTGTTTTGTATTTCTACTTCAATATCTGTACCGTAGAGGTAGAGGGTAGTATATCCATCGAGTGAAGTTTTGAGATAATGGAAATATAAGATGAGTTCCAGAAAATTATTGCAATCATTCTTAATCTGAAGACATATGAAATTATGTATTTATATAATTGTAACGTTATATATTTGTTAATCAATATTGTCCTACTATGAGAAAAATTTGTTTATATATTGGATATTATTGGGACTTAAGGTCTTTTGCCTCGACATGTACCAGCAGATAAAACAGTGTACAAAATAGTAAGTGCCTACGTAAACTCGAACAAAATCACAAAAAATGATAAAAAAAAACATTTATTCATTATCGCTACCATCAACATTTTTTTTGGTAAGAAATAAATTTCTACAGAACTCATGAAACTGACAGGCGATCCATTGTAAAAGGAGTAGTAAGTGATACTTTTTCTCCTGTGTGATCCCTTTCGGTTTTTGATATCGTAGTGGTAACTGTTCTGGAAGATTGGTCGCAGTTGCTGTTCTTATAGCGACGTACAATTCTGTGGGTATAATTTCTTCAAAAACTTCTTTATAAAAAATTATGGTCGGCGTGTCTTTTTTTACTTGGAATTCCTAAAAATGTTCAAAGGGGGTATTGGATTTTTTTTCAAAATTCAATAATCAGCTATATTGGCATAAATTTAGGTAAGAGTCAAACCGTTGAACTTTTCTTACATAAAATTGAACGCTCGTTCTTCTCAGAGCGTCATGCACAGAATTTTTCATACATCTAACGGTTCTTGAAAAAAAATGCCAGTTGGATGCTTGTATGTCCTAAAAATTGTGATAATAAAAACTTAGTATTTTGTTATCCATCTATCTTTGTTAATTTCTTGCTTAATTATTGCAAAAATAGCTTTAAAAGTCGATTTTTTGATAATTATTAATAACTTTTTTAACAATTTTTAAGTAATAACTTTTTTAAGTTTTACAATTAATTTTACGAGAAAGGAAAACTTTTGCTGGACTAACTTTTATCTATAACTTAATAAAACATAATTTATGTGATGGCTTGTTGGAGTGTGTGTTTGAATATTATATTACCACTAGACATACAAGACATGATTTTTTTCATTTTTGACTGTCACCGTATAATTGCAAAAGTTTAGAATTAGGACGGGTAAATTGGTTATCTGGGGGCTAAATTTGATGCATAACAGAAGTAGCTTTATTATTGTTAATTTGGTAGATGAAATGATTGAGCTTCTTTACTCTAGCTTTTAATTCATTACATATTTTTGTATTTATAATAATGATTTCCATGGATGAGGCTGTTTTTTGGCAACTCAAACTGCTTTTTCGTTACTAGTAATCCCAATGTGAGAGGCTACTCATAGTAACTATTGTATTTTGGGCTATAAGGAGCTAATATATGTCATGAATATCTGGGAATAGAGAAAAGCTGGTAAATGTAGTGCTAATAGAATTTATGGAGGAAAGTGAATTTATGTATACGGCTATTTGTATGTTTACATGTTGTTGAGCATTATTGAAAGCACTAACTCAATGAACTGAACACAACTGAACTTTTATAGAATCTTATTTGATTTTGTACAGTGATTACAGAACATTAATTCCATTTTCAGTCTTTTGCGCGTAGATATAAAGAACGATGTTTTATAGTAGGTATTTTTTTAGAGGTAGAGATAGTGCAAAGCACTCCTACCAACGCGCAGTAGACGAAATTTGGTTTAGTCCCCACTTCCATGCGAAACGCATTGTACTGTGCACTGTATAATTCCACTTAAAATAGAAACTTTCTGTCTTTACGTGAATTTTGACTCCGCCTTCGCGCAGCTCCATATTCAGGAGTATTTGTACTATCTTTAAAGAAATTTGAATTGAAATAAAACAAAGAGGATTTTTTAAATTGACATGAAACTGAAACTAGTCTAATTCTGGTAGTTCAATTTTCCATGACTTTTTCAACATTTGTGGTTGCACATCGGCAATAACGCGGCAAATGTTATTCTCCAAGTGGTCAATCGTTGCAGGCTTATCGGCGTAGACTAGCGACTTCACATATCCCCACAAAAAATAGTCTGGTGATGTTAAATCGCATGATCTTGAAGGCCAATTTATGTTCCAAAACGTGAAACCACGCCGTTAGCAAACATTTCTTTCAATAAATCAATAATTGTTTCACAAGCTGTGTAACATGTTGCGCCGTCTTGTTGAAACCACAGCTCCTGCATATCATATTTGTTCAAATAAGGAATAAAAAATTCAGTAATCATGGTTTTACATCGGTCACCATTGACTGTAACGTTCTGAGCAGCATCGTTTTTGGAAGAAGTACGGACCAATGATTCCACCAGTCCACAAAGCACACCAAATAGTCAGTGTTTATTTATACTTGAGGATTATCTTTACTCCAAATACAACAGTGTTGTTTGTTGACATAGCCCATTCAACCAAAAGTGAGCTTCATCGCTAAACAAAATTCGCTTATGAAAATCAGGATCAACGACAATCTCGTTTTGGGTCTATTCACAGAATCTACGCCTGCTACGTGATCGTGTAGCTTTAATTCTTGCATGAGTTTTTTCCAAACCAAGATCTTTCCGCAAAATCTTACACAAAGTGGATGGACACATATCCAACTGCTCTGTACCATGGTGGACAGACTAATTCGTGTCTTTCTCTATACTAGGCTCTACATCAGCAACAACTCATTCTGTACGCATTGTACTACGTCTCTGTAGCTGCGTATTATCATTTACAGTGTGAAAACGTTCCATGGTTAATCTTATTAATTGCTCTGATGGACGATTATATTGACCATAAAATGGACGTATTGCGCGATACATATTTCGAACAGAATCATCATTGTCAAAATAAATTTGCACAATTTTTAAGCGTTGTTCAGCCGTCAGTCTATTCATGCTAAAATGCCAAACCAAACTTAACATAAATCACTCGACAGCTTTCTAAATGGCCACCAGTTGCCAAGTGTTGATAACTGTCATTTTTATACCTCTAAAAAAACAGCCTTTTTTAAAAGGCTAAACTACTTTTTATAGCAATTCCAGAAAGGCAGTCATTAAATGATCAGGCAATTGTATGTCTAAAGAAATAGGTGGATAAGCATGTCATTTATCTCCTGTGTTAAGTGAATTTAGATTTGATTTGGTTGTAGACATATTGACGAAAATATCCATAGTGAGTTTGTAACTGATTAATTGATTTGTAAACTTTCAGTAGAGTAGTTTACTCCGCTCCACAATGCTAATAAGAAATTATTTTAATGATAATTAGTATTTTTAGGTATATTTTGGATGTGTTATTTTTTGATTAATTTTAAATTAACTATTAGTCCCAAGATTTTGAAATTATTAACAATCGGTAATGTAAAGTTGATGTCATCAGGAATAAAAATTAACTTTTCTGCTAAATTTTATGACTTTGGGAGAAAATATCCTACAAAAGGAAGCTTATCTCTTTTTTTTTTGTTGTGGAGATTATTTTCTGCTAATTAGAGACTTTGCTAGTAGTTAAGTTGGATTTACCCAAACAGAACATTATTAGATCATCATATTCATAATAATACTTTATAATTTATAATGAATCATTTTTCATACGTTTACCACATTTTCAATTCTTAATATAATTCTGCAAACAAGACTTTAACAACAAAATGACATTCCGTTACATCTAAGCCATGGCGTGTGGTTTAATTAGTTCTTGTTATTTTTAATTGTCGTTAATTATAAATGCCGCGTCCTTGACGGGTCAATAATACTTATGAAGTTGAAGGATTAATAACACACATAACACTATTTAATTAGAATGATCACCAGCATGTGATTCAAAGCGCGTAACTATTACTCGGTCGTCTGTATAGACAAATTTCCTTGACATTGTCGAATATTAGCGATATAAAGGTTCAAGAATAGAGGGACCAGAAGAGTCTTGAAGAAGTCCAACATTGACTTCATCTGTTTATTTATTTTATTATACAGAATGAGTTGGAAAGGTCTATTGCTGAGTATGTTATTTATGAGCTTTAACAGCCTCAGGTAAAATTTTACAAGCAAAATTTCATAAATCAGGCATTGTTTCCATACCGTATCATATGCGGATATTGGTACTATAAAAGCAACGAAAGATGGTGACCCTGAGAGTACTTGGATTTATCTCAAAAATAATATAATCGAGGCTGCAAAAGACTGTGAGGCAGTGGTTTCCACAGGCCGTAGGCGAGAATACATCGATTGTGATTCAATACAGAAAAGAATGTAAAACTAGATACGGAACAAACGATGAATACAGAGCGTTATCAAAAGAAGTCAGAAAACAAAGCCGCAAAGACAAAGCTGATTGCATCTTTCAAATATGCAGAGAGATAGAGAAACATGGCTGTCGAAATGAACCGAGGAATTTATTTCAGAAGATCAAACTCCTTACCAGAGAATTTCAATTTCAAACGTGGTATATAATAGATAAGGAAGGTAATCTAAAGACCGATACTAACGAAATATTGGAAACATGGCGAAACAACTGTGGCAAGCGAATTCAACGGCGCTGAAGTCAAATAGGCAATTAAATCGCTAAAGAGAAATAAATATTCAGGCATTGATTCAATACCAGGTGAAATAATATAGTAATTAGGTAACAAAGGATTACATATCATCAATTATATCTGTGTCGTTGTTTGGAATTCAGGAAATTGGCCATCTGATTGGTGTACCTCAATTTATATCCCGCTACACAAAAAAGGAACTACTTCCAGATGTGAAAACTACCGCACACTGTCACTAATAACACATGCTAGTCAAATCTTGTTGCATATCACCAAAAACAGATTAAAAACCTATCTACATTACCATATACCTCAGGCACAAGCGGGGTTTGTAAAGGGTAAATGTACACAGGACGGGAACAAATTCTAAACCTGAGACAACTCATTGAAAAGTCTAGGAAATTTCAAGTACGTATGATTATATGCATCGTTTACTACCAAAAGGCATTTAACTGTGTTGGTACAAAAGTTGGATAATTATGTGGTCCATTTACATAGAAATGTAAAATTCTAAAATCTATTTATTTTTATTATGTGAAATATATGTATAATATAAACTCACTTTTAATGCCGCGCCTGATTTACTTCGGGTAATTGCTCTTATCGATAATATTATTCAAGAATTTCTTGAATGAGATTATTATTAATAGTAGTTAAATAGTCTTTACATATTCTCAACGAGTTGCGTAGAAACTGTATGTAGTATTTTTTTTAGAACAAAAATAACCCCGCATCAACTACTTTTAGTTGGTGCGGAGAGTTATTGACAGGAATGACAATATAAGTTATAAATTATTAAAAAATATACACTTATAATACAGTATTTTTAATATTGCGAAGTTTAATGTCTTTTAAATATTTTTTGCAAGAATATTTACAACTCCAAATTTAATCTAAAAAGTAGTAAATGAACTAACTTTTTGGTCTGTGAGATTTAGTATTAATTTTTTTGTTAAAAAAATCAAAAGTACTCAAATTTAATGAAAGGACACGTAGCATTCTATTACCTCGAATTACATTAAATGTACTTTGCTCACAGTAGCTAATGAACACAAGATATAAGGTTTAATTTTTGATAGTCGACTAACATGGAAGTGTTACACATGTCAAAGCTAATTCCTCAACTAGATTAAATCTACCAAAATCTCTACCAACCATATCATAAAATATCTTAACACGTTCAGTGTTAATGACGCACCAGTGTGTCAAGCAGTTTCTTGTAGAGTGGCGCATGACGCACTAGTGCGTCATATACCCTATCGAATATAATGTTTAGCTGTATGCCTAGCACTTGTATTATGAGCATCGTAGGAGTGGTAGCACTTGTGGTAAGGTGTGTACGTCTCAAAGTATCAATTGGGATATTAATTAATTACTGAATAAAGATAAATGACTCAGGTGTATGTGAAACAAAAAAAATATTGAAAGACCCTATTTACCATTGTACTCAATGTGCTAATCAACACAGTCGCGCATCGGCATATGAGCGGTATAGATCTTATGAACCAAATGGTAGCATATTAGCCGAGGGTCCGAAAAACACTAAGATGGTGTAAAAAATAGGCCTGCATATAGTACCAGCTGCTAATGTATAATTCTTTTATTTTTTATAATTAACATTCCGATTGTCCTAATACTCCAATGCTAGTGAATAAAAGAAGAAGAGTATAAAAGAGAAAAAATGTATATATAGCAAGGAACTTTTAAAAAAAGAAAAAAAGGAGAAGTCCATTATGGTGTGGCAAGAGGAATGGGACAATATGAGGAGAGTGGCGTAGTAGACGACGTCGCTGGTTCCTAATCTGAGAAGATGGATGGACTGATAGCATCGGCGACTGGATTACTTCCTAACGCAGATGCTCACAGGTTATGGTTTATTTCAGGCATACATTTACACATTCAGAAATACAGAAAATGACAATTACTTGTAATGTGAAATATCGGACACTGTGTCACATACTCTCCTGTTATGTGATAGATAGATAGGCAAAAGGATCCTGCTTGATAGAGAGGTCTAGAAGATAGGATGCAATCAGTCATGGAACTGGTAGACGAGATAATTACATTATCGGATCGGTAGAAATCAGTTCAGAGATATGTGAAGAGCGAATACAAGTCGTCAGAAAGAAAGGAACAGAAAGAGAGGAGACTTGACTGGAGATAGCGACACTAAGTCCCTTATCCAGGAGCAAGATAAGCTAATAGAGTGATCCGGCAAGATTGATCATGAAACGGCAGGGAAAAATGAAGCAAAGGATTAAAAAGTCCAGCGAGAAAGTGAGAAAATGCGTGAGAAACTTACTAGTATGAAAAATCAGGTGAATGCCATATGACGTGATACCCCAACCAGGGTGGTCTGGCCGATCAAGGACCGGTCATTTATTGTCAAGAAGGGTATTTTTTATCCTTTTTTATCCATTTTTTAACCACTTTCTAGAACCGATATAGTACCTATATTTCGAACATTTGACGTATATTCCTATTGGAGTAATTCGAATATTAAGTAGATGGAAGAACACAAAAAAGACAAAAAGTTATTCAGACAAGAAAAAGTATTTATGGTGTATTTGGAATAAGATATAAAAGATTGATAAATTAGAATTTGAGAGTGGGCGTTGAAATAGGAAATAGAAGGTTATGAGTCCCTAGGCAGGAAAAAAAGTTTTAAGAAAACATTAGGATTCTTGGAAAAGTTTATTAACCAAATTGAAAATGTTTCTATGCAAGACAAATTATTGAGTATAAAATAATGAAATCAATTAATAGAAGAGAAACTCTGTTGATGCTGCTGTGCGTTTGGTGCCAAACCTGGAAAAGAAGGAGGTTTCGAAGATGAGGCTAGCAAACTGGCCCAGTAGAAAAAAAGTTCATAAAATTGATAAAAAATCTTCAGATATAGGACAGAAACTCGATTTAGAGTTGCATGTCATCCTAATTGTCTACATTTTAGAATATTTGAATTAATAACGGATATGGCGATGACATCTACTTGGTTGACCAGGAAATTTTCGAATAAATAGAAATAATTTGTCGGTTGAGTACTTAAAAGCAGAGTACCTACTATAAAAATTATTTTCTAAAATCAAACCCCTTAAAAAGTTTAGTGTGCTCTTAGCACATAAGCAACAATCCCAGGCAAAGTTTAAGCATAATAAGGTGAACTATAAGATCACTGTGAATATTGAAAATATCTTGGGGTAGGATATTTAAAAGGTACTGCCAAGGTCCATACTCCAAAATTTCTCAAGAAACATAGAAAGTTTAGTAGAACAAGTTGGGAATCTCAGCCAAAAGCGCTAAAAACTTCAGTTCTGGTTTTGCACTTCTTTACAGCGAAGTATTCAGCTTCAGTTTGGTCCCATTTTGTATGCACTCGTTACGTTAATTATACTATTATTGAGATTAGCCCAATAATATCTGGTTGTTAAACGACTCAAGTCTCTAATATATACCCTATAATAAGAATTCCTCTTCCCACCACCTGAAGTACCGTGGTTTCTGAAATTGAAAGGAAGAAACAAAAAAGTGATGTGCTCAATCATATGTTGGGAAAAAAAGACTTCCAACGAGATTGAAATCTTGTAGAAGTCTCATGAGATCCACGACTTTAAAATTAAAATCACTGCTACACAGCTTCGCCTCGTACTTTGGAGGTAAACTTTTTCCATTTATGCTCTAGCTGCTAAGAAAGCATTTGCGGCGCGTTAGCTATTACCTTAGAGAGTATAATATTCCTAAATAGGCTCAATACTAGCACGCTATGTAACTCAGGAGAGTGCATTTTTGTTTCAACGACGTACATATCCAACCGTGCTTAGTGTTCTGAATGCTGCCACAGTCATATGTCACATCTGTCATCCTGTGAATACTCCCACCACTTTAAATTTGACTCTGCTATGATCTTCTATTGCAGCTGACAAATTCTTTTCTATTTATTTGAAATATTTCCCCGGCCAACCAACGCCAAGATTTCGCAGCTCCAAATTCAGCTTGTTTATGTATCAATTGTGACAGATTCGATTAAGTATCATTCTTCAAAGACTATGCAAAGGTGGCACATTAAAGAAACTGGTCAAAAGATTTTGGCTTTGATTAGTAGTTTGCTTGCAGATTGAACGAATTTAAAACGGATCATACAATTTAATATATGTCTGTTTGAACTGCATTTGAAATAGTGGACCAATATAAAACTTGGACAAAAATAAATCCATACCTGGGTTTAGACATTGTATAAAATATCGTTCAACTATCTGTCTCGCAACAATGTTGTTTGCGTAACAATGTTGCCAATCGCCGTGTAATAATCCGATTTGCGGATCTTTTTGAGAGTTATATCTTCTTCGTATCTTTAAATAAATCGGATATTTGCCTATATTTTTCATTGTATTTACCAATCTACTACAACAGACTAATAACAAAAATAAACTTAATGGTTTGTAGTTATTTTCTTTTTTTCTTGTAAATATTTTATGGATAACACCTTATTTGAGAAACATCTAAAGGAATGATGTTGACAACACGCTCAAAGAAGGGCTTGTCTAAAGAAGCGATAACTGGTTTGACAGCATAATAAAATCGTAGATTTATGTGTAGCTTTCAATTTTTATGATTTCAGAATCCAGCAGCCCGCTGAAGTATTGGATTTTTATAATATAATTATTTGACAACCTTTTGTTGGCCAACCACCTACAGCAAAATTGAGCCGAAATACATAATATTTCGTATGTTCCGAATTTATTTCGTTCAATCTGTATATATGATGTAACGAATATTCGCATTCGCATTCGCATTCGCGAATGTTCGCATATTTTTGCATATTCGCATTTGCATTCGCATTCGCAAAATTTGTGCGAATGTTTTGCGAATATTACACAGCTTGCATTTGCTCGTTCAGTATCGAAAAGTGGTGAAAAATAAGTCCATATTTCACTATAATTTGATTTACTCATAGAATAAATCGCTAATCACACTTTAACCAAAAATTCACTTGTATTTGTGCACGAGCAGAGCAGGGCAAGTGGAGTGACTTCTGTCCCGTGAAATTTTTATTGGAACTATAACCAGAGAACTTAGTTCTCTATCTCTGCTATAACTTTCTCTCTATAAACAAGTCAAATTTGATTATAACAAGAGAAAATGAGATCGAAAAATGTGCTTTCTACGTTTTTGGCCCGGACGTGACTATAAATAAATACCTTTTTAAACGACCCCTCAATAAACTTAACCGCCTACAATAAACTTCTTTACAATAAATACAACTGTTTCACATCTTTACTTTAGCAAATATGATAGAATGATACTGGACAATTTAAAGCAGTTAAAAATGACAGTCTTTTTCCAATTGCCTACAACACCTCGCGCAAATGAGACTGCCGGCAGTGCCGGAGACAATTAAAATTGCCAAATTAAAAAAAAACTGAATATTCGCATTCGCATTCGCATTCGCGAATGTCGGTGGCATATATTCGCATTCGCATTCGCATTCGCGAATGTTTAAAAAATGACATTTGTTACATCACTAAATGTAATATATAATTTAATCTAATTTATCTAAATCCTTAACATATTTACAATATTTTTTTATTATTATTTTTAGTAAAGTAATACTGCTAATTAATAATATTACCTCTCTCTAGTTTATAAGTACGTAGATAAGTAGAAATCTTTGTAAACAATGTGTGACATAAGAGTAGACACTGAGCAATTAATAATAAAAATGTGTGTTATCGTAACCACAAGACAAGCAATTACTAGTGTTTTTACTTCCGGAAGTAGTACGTGTAAATAGCTACGACTTGTTAAGTTCAGTGACATAGATATACTCCTTATAAATCAATTGTGTCTATTTTTATATTCTTAAATAAGTTAAAACAATGACAAACATTAAAAAACACTGCTGTAAGAAGATTTTAACTATTAAATAATATGTTTGTTATATTCTGACTCTGTTTTTATAGCAAGAACTTAATTACAGACGTCATATCCGCTATTAATTCAAATATTCTAAAATTTAGATAATTAGGACGACATCCAACTCAAATCGAGCTTCTGGCCATGAACCCGAGGCTTTGTGATTGATTTTATGAGCGTTTTTTTTACCGAGGCAGTTTGCTCTAGCCTCATCTTCGAACCCTCCTTTTTATTTCGGTTTGGCACCGGATGCCCTGCTATTCTTTATCTAACAGCAGCACAGGCAGAATTTCTCTTCTGTAATTGATTTTACCATTTTATACTCATGAATTTGTCTTCCATAGCAACATTTTCAAGTTGGCTAAAAACTTTTTCCAAGATTCCTGATATTTTCTTAAAACCATTTTTTTCCTGTCTAGGGACTCATAAGCTGCTATTTTAGTACCTATTCTCATTAATCAATCTTTTATATCTTATAGCAAATACACTTCAATTACTTCTTCTTGTCTGAATGATATTAAGTTTTTTGTCTTCTTCCATCTACTTAATATTCGAATGTAAGAATGGTTTACAAAATGTTCGAAACATACCTCGGTCCTAAAAGGTAGACAGAACCACCTTCCAGCCTCTCTTTCACGATTCCTCCACTGCCCTCCCTATTCATGTTCAATCTTGCCAACTAATATTCTTTTATCTTCTTACTTGCTCGTGGGCAAGGGATCTGGGGTCGCTGCCTATGGTCAAGTCGCCTTTCTTTCTGTTCCTTTCTCTCCGACGTCCTCTTATATCCCTGAACTGATTTTTACCGATACGACGACGTAATCGTCTCCTCCACCAGTTTTATGGCTGATTGCATCCCACCAAGCAGGCTCCTTTTCCCTATCTACCTATCACATAACAAGAGAATGTGTGAGGGAGTGTCACATATTTCGCAGTACAAGCAATTGTCATTTTCTGCCTTTCGTAACCTGTAAATATATACCTGAAGACAACCAAGTCCTATAAGCATCTGCGTAATGAAGTATTTCAAACGCCAATACGCGCAGTCCATCCATCTTCTCATATTAGGAACCAGTGACTTCGTTCACTGCGCCACCCTCCTCATCTTGTCCCATTCCTCTTGCCACACCATAATGGACCTCTCCCTCTTTTCTTTTTTTAAACGTCCCTTAAATACTATATTTTCTCTCTTCTATACTCTTCTTCTTTGCTTTGCTAGTATCGGAATACACCCAGTGATACACCAGTGAGACATCGTTCTTTATGCACATATCACTCTCAACAGACTCTTTATATCTGCTCGGGTGAGGTGCCTTCTATACAATTTTGCTGCATACAAACTGCCGTATCCTAGACATGTGCTGCGTAGAGGACGATCGATCGATTGCACAACAGAATTAAGGACCTTCTTCCTCTCAGATTTTGGTCCTACCACAACCCTCACGTTCTCCCACCTTCTGTTCTGGTACACTAGGGGCTCACCTAAATATCTAACGAATTTTTTTGGTACCTCTCTCGTCCTTTTCACATTCGAATGTTATTCCGTCCCTTTTCAGTGGTCCCTTGAGAACTTTGACTTCGGTCTTATGCGGTAGCATCCGGTAGCATGCACACTACACCTGAAGATAAGGTACTTCCTGCTCTGCGCTACCCTCAGCATAACGAGGTCATCTGCAAATGCGAAAGGAGTTTCACCATCTCCGTATTGTTCTCAAAACCCCGTCATATGCCACAATTTTCCTCTCTGAGGTAGCCCGAGACCCCATTCATCAAGTAACCCTGACCCCATCTTTCTCATAAAATTGTTATTACCACTTTTCATTTTAAGGGTTTAAAAGCATTCTGGTACGTATATTGATGAGATGAGATTGGTCTTTTAAGTCAACAACGATATGTTCTATCAAATTTAATTTATGAAGTCGATGTGTTGATTTTCAAGTGGCTTTAAATGACTCCATAGATTATCTTTTTCGCCATTTTTTGATATGAAGATAAAAGATCCAGATCAATTAAGACACATAGAAAATAAATCTTAACAAGGATCATCCACTTAGAAATATAAGACAAATTTAACTTCAAAATCTTCTGTATTTAAATTAACTAGATATAGACTAGGTCCAAAAACTTCGTCTGTATTTAAATTGACTAGAAATTTGTTCTGGTTTTATATCTAGAAAATGTCATCAACGTTTAATCGTGCTTCTTCATAATTATACACGGCTTTACGTCTATACGGGTCCGGCTTCCCTAATTACAGTTCTCTTAAGTTATATCAATATTATCCACTTTACACTCATGTTTCCTCCCACCATGCATTTTTTATCCTAATTTCTCCTTCCAAGAGCTCGATTCGTATTGGGTAATTATTATTATGGAATTTAACGTGCTTTAATCACTTTTTAAAATAATTGCATAACTAAACGTAAAGAAATTATTATAGTGAAAATGAGCATTTCCAAAAAACTCAAAGACGAACCAACATCGTATCGTTTAATCTTCTTGACATGCAGTATGTGCAAACTGATGAAAAAGATGATTAATAGTAGAGTAATGCAGCATTTAGAAGATTCGAAATTACACTCCTCATATAACAGTGGTTTTCATAAAAGCACATCCGCTGCCGACAACCTAGTATTGCTGGGGTCTGAAATTCTTAATCATTTCTGCATAATCAGAACCTGCTAGAAGTCTACATTGACACAGCATGGAAATATAATATTCCAAAAACTGTACAACAATGGAAAGTTCAAGATCACTCACTATTTTTTATACAAAATGCCTTAAATCATAAACAAGTTCTAGTAAGAGCAAATTAAATCAACAGCAAGTAACATTAAAGCCAATATAAACGCAGATTACTTGATTAACTACCACAAAAGCAAGAGTGTCGAACTTGCAGCAGAAATAATTCATAACTTTTTACAAATACTTAAAAATGATTATTTAAAACTAATTTTTCCTTTTCCTAAAGAACACAGTACATAATGTTCAGTAAATAAATAGTAGGTACATTGTTTACCGGGTAGGGAAAAGCTTAACATTAGTGGAAGACTGTGAAGATTGCTAAGTTGAGACTTAGCAACACAGAGTCCAGGAATGTGGCTTTTCCTACGAGGTAAACATACTATTTTTCCGCAAATCGTTTAAAATTCGACAGATATTGATTGATTTAAAAAAAAACGCGATAATTTTATTCCCAAATAAATGGTGCTTTGAAATTCCTAATAAAATTACTTGGGTTACTATGGAAACGTATTGCTTATAAGCAATGTGTTTTCTATCATTTATGTAGAACATTAACAAATGTACGGAAATATCATTTCCTTACAGTAAGGAAATGACATTTCCTTACAGTAAGGAAGTCCTGACTTTTTCTTCAAGAAATTTTGACAGGAATGTCAAAATTTCCTGGCGATTTGCGGAAAAAAATATTACTTTTACATTAAGTGAACGCTCCCTAATAGGAAAAATCCAATAAATTGGCTTTTGGTATCTAAATATAAATGTTTTACCAATTTACCTACTTGTGAAAAAAGTTGCACTAGATGAACATCAATAAGTCAAAAATGCTTCCAAATAATGATCGTAAGGCTTCCATTAATGAAACATAGTTTCAATTTATGGTACCAACCAGTGAGCAAATAATATATAAATAGATTACGAACAGGTCATACTCAAATAACCCACATTGATCTAATAAAGAAAGAAGCAATTCCTTTTTGCACAGCTGTACGCGCTCCCATCACTGTTAAATATATCCATTTTTAGCATACACCAACTAAAAAATAAAACAATCTTTATACCAATTTAATAAAATCCTAAAATATACTTCGTTTTATTTAGTTTATTGCGTCTCAACTACAAAGTTATTAGGACTGGACCAATTTCGTTAATCTAAATTTTACATCTCATTATAATTAACAATAAAGAGGAAAAAAAGAATAAAAAAAACGTTAAATTTTTACATTTACGAAAACACAAATTCGTTTCTCGAAGAAAATCTAGTATATTCTCAGTTTGGTAGGTCAAGTTCTTTGGCCACGAAAGAGGAAACCTACAAGAATTATCTTTCGAGGACAGATAATATAAACAAATATAGAAATTACAAGGGAAGAAATATTGTGTGCACTAAAGAACACCAAAAACAGAAAAAGCCCGGGGTCAGATCAACTGCCTATTGATATCCTTAAAATAATAGAAAACGAGTACATCAATGTCCTCTTAAAGCTCTTTAATAAAATTTATCAGTCGAGTGGCATACCCAATGGATGGTTGACCTCAACATTTTTTTGCCTCCCAAAAAAGAAAAATACAAGAGAATGCACCGACCACCGCACCATAAGCCTGATGTCTCATCACTTAAAATGTTTTTGAAGATCATCCATAAACGCATTTACCAAAAATACTTGATATGGATATTGAAGAAACCCAATTTGGATTCCGTAGAGGCGTAGGTACCCGTAAAGCTCTCTTTGCATTCAACATACTAATCCAGAGATGCTTGGATGTGAACCAAAATATGTAGGTACGTCTGTTTCATAGATTACTACAAGGCTTTCAATAAAGTACGCCACAAAGAGCTAGTGGACGTCTTCAAAGCATAACAATTAGAATACAATGACCTTCGAATTATAACAAATCGATATTATAAACAGCAGGCACACATACGCATTAATGAATACACATCAAAAGAGTTCGAAATTAAAAGAGATGCGCGACAGGGATGTGTAGGATCACCACTACTATTCAATACATACTTTAAAGAAATTATGAATAGAGCTCTTGAGGGAGAAACAGCTGGAATAAAGGTCAATGGAACACCAATTAACAACATTAGATATGCGGACGATACTATCATAATAGCACACAGCCCTCAAGACCTCCAAAAGCTAATGAAGAAGATAGTTGAGTATAGAGAAGAATATGGATTATTAATAAACATCAAGAAAACTAAATTTATGAGGATATCAAAAACCCAAAATAATGATGAAAACCTGACAATTAACGGTAAAACTTTAAAACAAGTTGAAAACTACAATTATCTTGGCACAATAATTAATCACATAAACATGAAAACATGAACAAACTTCAATAAAATGAGAAAGGTACTTTGTGCAAGAGAACTGACATTAGACTTGAGAGTTAGGCTGGCAAGGTGTTATATTTTCTCGACTATGCTTTACGGGATAGAAGCATGAACACTTAACGTGTCGACTACTAAAAGTTGGAAGCATTTAAACTGTGGGTGTATAGAAGAATCCTGAAGATATCATGGACCCAGCATGTAACAAACAACGAAGTCATGAGAAGAGTCAACAAAAGAATGGGAATATTGGAATCCATCAAGACACGAAAGCTGCAATACCTGGGGCATGTTAGGCGTAATGAATGATACAACATACTTCAATTAATTATACAAGGGAAAATCCAGTGCAAGAGAAGTGTAGGAAGGAGAAGAATCTCATGGTTGCGTAACTTGAGGGAATGGTAGGGATGCACATCAATCGAACTATTCAGAGCGGCAGCATCGAAGATCATAATAGCCATGACGATTGCCAACCTCCGTCGTGGAGATCGCACGTAAAGAAGCAGGTCGTTAGGTAGTTGAGTAGTAGGTTGCATTTTTTGTAGTTTGGAGGTTGATCTTTTCCATTGGTTTTGTCAGGACTTTTTTATTTCGAACCTGAAAAGTGGTTTTAGATCTGATGCTAGTTGAACAGATTTGATGTCTGATTTCGTTCTAAATACTTCTCTTGTAGCAGTTTTAGCAGTCTTATTACCTAAAATACCAATACGTGAATAAAACTCCTTTATTCACATACTTAATCAATAGTATATTAGAAACGCGCTTAGGATCCGCGACCAAAATGGTTAAAAAACAATGACCTAAAGAATATTCCTTTTATTATTCACTATTTAAAAATCCTTCCTGCATATTTTCAGCAATTTTTGTTGCTTCCAACTAGGTAGGCAACGTCTAATACATCTAAAATGGTATTACTAATATTTCTCCCAGTTGTACAGTTTTAGTATTTGTATACAAAAATTGATATATATATATATTTATATATAATATTATATTTATATATATATATTTATTATCTTAAAATACTGGTTCTCAGTGTACAGTATTAATGTTTTTGTTTATTCCCACATTACAACATGCTAACTTTGCGTTTTCATGTCGTAAAATGTTATAATTACTTGTAGATTCAAATTTTTGGTACGAATAGCAGAATGGGTAAATAGCGCGAACTGGTCATAACCATAAAACGTTGCAAACTGGAATACCTGGGCCATATAATGCGTAATGAACAACGACAAGACATATTTCGCTCCAAACTTCAAGAAAAGGTTAATGCCAAAAAAAAAGGATCAGAAAAAAGAAGCCTTCATAATGCCACGAAAATTGTTTAAATCGACAGCGATGGCATTCCAGCAGAGTTATTTAAGCACGGTGGAGAGCAGCTCACCAAGGTGATACGAGAAATTGTTTGTAGAATTTGGTCTGAGGAGCAAATCCCTGAAGAATGGAGCTTAGGCTTAATTTGCCCGTTACACAAAAAGGGAAACCAACTGGAATGCAATAATTACCGCGGAATAACTCTCCTAAATACAGCATACAAGATGTCAAACATTTTGCACGAGAGATTAAAGCCTTATACCGAAATGTTTCTAGGATAATATCAGGTAGGATTCAGGCGTGGACGTTCAATCATTAACCAGATCTTTACACTACGACAGATCCTTAAAAAAGCACAATAGTTTAACATAGATATGTATCATATTTTTGTCGATTTTAAAGCGGCATATGACAGTGTCTTAAGACCAAGTCTTTACAACGCTATGAATGAGTTAGGAATTCCCAAAAAACACATATGTTTGATAAAAGTGACAATGGCGAAGATGCTATCAGCAGTAAAAATTCAAAACGACTCGTCAACCCCATTTGAAATACATAGGGGGCTAAGGCAGGGAGATGCGCTGGCGTGTCAGTTTTTAATGTCGCCTTAGAAAAAGTAGTACGAGACGCTAATTTAGATAGCAGGGGAACAATATTAAATAGATCAGTCCAAATTCTAGCATATGCAGACGACGTGGACATTATAACAAGAACCAGGACGAGAACTGCGGAAATCCTAACCGAGCTAGTAGCAGCAACAGAACGAATGGGGTTACATATACATCAAAATAAAACCAAATTCATGGCGACTAACACAAACACAAGAGCTGGAAATGTTGACGCAAATTTAATCATTAATGACCAAAACGAAGCAGTCAAAGAGTTCATATATCTAGGAACATCGGTTAACCCCAATAATAACACATCTGAGGAAATAAAAAGGCGAATAATAATTGCAAACAGGTGTTATCATGGTCTATCAAAGTACTTAGCTAACAAACGTCTGTCTAAAAAAACTTGTATAAGGCTGTATAGAACACGGATAGTCCTCGTTCTCACATAGGGATCAGAGGCATGGACGCTAACTAAAACAGATGAATCCGCTCTATCGATTTTTGAAAGAAAGGTGCTACGCAAGATATTCGGAGCGGTCTGTGAGAACGGAATATGGAGGCGTAGATATAACTTTGAACTGCAGAATATCTACAAGCATACGTTTGGTGGTAAAGATATTACCCTATAATTAATAGAAACCGCCTGCAGTGGGCAGGACATGTAACCCGGGCCTCTGAATCGAACATGATAAAAAAGATTCTAACAGCGACAACCCGTGGGAATGAGAAGACGGGGAAGACCAAAGCTGAGATGGATGGATGGTGGTAACCAAAATCGGAGACGATCGGAGTCGGCAACTGAAAATGCAAGCAAGGGACAGACAGAAGTAGAAAGCTTGAGAAGGTCGAGGCACTCTAAGGGCTGTAGCACCAAGATGATGACGACAACTACTGGACTTTTTAGGACAGCAGCCAACAAAGTCCGAATAGCCACGTTAGTGTCATAGACGTATATATTAACATTTTGTTAATCTAATTAACCAATCAACATTGTCTATGGTTAGTGTCCTGCTCTAGCTATGTCATAATTTTTCTCTTCGTTTTCCAAATTTTTCGTATTGTTGTTGAAAGGAAATTAATTATTTATAAACTTTTTCTGCAGGTGCATGTTTTCCAAAGTTGTCTTAAAATGTATTTAAAATAGCTTAATTCTTTAATACTCTTCCAGTTTAAGTCATAATGTGTTTTTAACATCAACTGCTTTTTCTTGTTTTACTTGTAAACTATATTCTGGTATTATACCAGGATAAAACTAGTTCATATTCCTATTCTTTTATGTGACGATTTATATTTATTCATATCATGTCGATAAACAGGACAACATTGGGGTACCCAAATCCGAAAGGAAGGAGGACTTACACGGTGTTGTAGTCGATCATTCTCTACGCGGCACCAGTCTGAAGAAAGGTGGTAGAGGTAACGGCCTATAGGAGGCTTATGACACAAGTGGGCAGAACAAGTCTGTTGCGAGTGGCATACTTCTGCGGTGTGCTTGTGGACCATCACTGGATGTGTTCCGTTGCATTTTTTTGGCGGCGGAAAGAAAAGAGCTCTATGAGAGAAGAGGCCCAAACCTTGTGGCCGAGAAGAGACGGAAGATGTGACACAGTGGACGAAATTGCTGATCCCGAACCTAAGAGACTAGGTGGACTGTGGCCACAGGCGACTGGATTATTTCCTGACGCAGGTGCTCACAGGACACGGGTGTTTTAGGGCCTACCTCTCTACATTCGGAAAGACCGACACAGATGAATGCCTATACTGTGGACACTCGGACACTGTGACACATACGATGTTAGATTGCTGCAGATGGATAGTGGAAAGGAACAGAATGGAGAGAGAGATAGGTGTGAATTTTGTTACAGTGAGAGAAATGATGAGAGAATGATTCAAAATAAATCAGGTTGGACCAATATACATAACTATATCCGTGCAGTGATCAAGAAAAAACAAGAGGAAGAAAGACTCGACCAAAGGCAAAGGTAAGAGTGAAATATGCTGGAAGTTGAAGCTAGAAAAGTGGGTCAGACTGTATGAGTTAGAATGCGTGAGTTAGACTGTCGGAAAGGAGGAAATGCCCGTCTGGGAGTGATGCCGTACTAGGAGCGATAAGGGTCTTCTATACACTACCTAGAACGAGACAGGGAGCCTCCTTGCTGATAAATGGAGTGTGAATGTGAATGAATGGAGAATGAATGAATGAAGGTAGTGCTTCGGAAGTGATGCCGGCTTTACAGAGGTAATTTCGCTTCCGGATTGCTGGATGACAGAGGAGGGTATGATTTAGCACGTAGGCGTTCGGCGTTGACTCGGCGACGGGAGGGCATTTTGAAGTACCTCGGGAACTATCGCCGGGAGTACGAAGAACGAATCCTGCACTAATGTCAGTCAGGCGCGTTCTGGACTGAGATGTCTTTTGAAGATTCCAGACCCCCTCTATTAAGACGAGAAAAAAGTTTAAAACCTAATGTTTTTCTAACACCAACTGCTTTTTCTTGTTTTGTTGGAAAATATATTTTGGTATTATCATTCTGCTTTCAGTACCTGTCCGATTATCGAACGTTGGCGATCATATTGGCAATAATAACTTTATTTACGGCGGCTCTAAATAAATTAGCGGTGGTTTCTTGATACCATTCTAGGAGATTTCGGAGCCAATATGTTCTTCGTCGGCCTGGGCCTCTCCTTACGGCGATCTTACTCTGTATTATAAGGTGTAGAAGGTTATACCTCTCTGGATCATTACATGACCGAAATATTGTAACTTTCGAATTTTTATCGTTTTTGTTATTTCTGTGCTCTTTTTCATTCGATGTAAAACTATTTCATTTCTTATTCGATCAACCCAACTTATCCGCAATACTCGACGATAAATCCACATCTTAAAGGCCTCTAATTTTTTCATTAATGTCTCTGTAAGGGTCCAGCTCTACATACTATACAGCAATGTGGAGAATATGTAGCAGCGTAGTAATCCGATTTTAAGGTTTAACGTTTGGTATTATACCAGGACAAAACTGATTGACCTTAATTCTATTCAACCGAAATTTTTCTGAAAGTCCACAAATGCAGAATCAATAGCTACATTATATCTTCTTCTTTTTATGTAGACATGACTCTGTCTATTATGTGCCTCCAGTAAGTTGTTCCATCGTTTTCGTGGTCTTCCTGCTGATCGTGTTCCATTGGGGAAAACGTCTCTTGCCGTCTTTACTACTCTATTTGTTGTCATTCGGCTTATATGATCGTTCCATTCCACTCTTTTCTTTCTTATCCAATTCTTGATATTTTCCACCTTGCATCTACGTCGTATATCTGTACTTGTGTTTTTTATATCTGCTGTTTCTAACATCCTTTTTGTCCTCTCTGTGCTAGCGCGTGTTTCTGCCGCGTATGTCATTATTGGTCTGATGACTGTTTTGTAATTCTGCCTTTCTTTTCCATATTGTTTCATTCAGTCAGTCAGTGGCTCTCTTTGCTCTATTCACTTGATCTTCCATTTCAAATTTGAGCTTTTCGTTTTAGATAATCTGACGTCTAGATATTTAAACACCATCACTTGTTCTATTATCTGACCTTCCAGCTCCAATTTACATCATAGTAAATAAGCTGTTGTAACCATGCATTTAGTCTTTTTTGGGAAAATTTACATTTTACAATTTTTTGGTGGTTATATTAAATTGGTGTGGCATACGTTGTAAATCGTCTTCACTTTGAGAAATTAGTATTACGCCGTCAGCATAAAAGATTATTTCCTTTTTTTAGTTCTTACTTTTTTATTATTTCATTCATAATCAGGTTGAAAAATAGAGGACTCAGGGAATTTCCCTGTCTTATCCTATTGCCAGCTTCAATAGGTCCTTTACTCCTTCTTCCACTTTTACTTTTATTGTTTTTTTGGCAGATATTTTCGACCGTTTTGATTATTCCTTTGTTGCGCACAATAAGTGGATAACGTCCTTTTATTTGACCCAGTCAAGTGCCTTCTTAAGGTCCACGAAGCACAGATATGCCGGTTTGTTGTATTCTAATGATTTCTCTTGCACTTACCTCATTATAAATATAGCGTCGGTGTATGATCTTCGCGACCTAAAACCTTGTTGTTCTGCTAGTGTTATATTTTCATTCAGTTTATTTGTTATCACTTTGGTTGTTAATTTTATTGTTGTGTTCAATAAATTAATTCCTCTGTAATTTTCTGGGTCTGATTTCTCTCCCTTTTTAGAGAGAGGTATTAGGATACTTGATCTGCATTCTTGAGGAATTATGTTTTGTTCTATTAATTTTTGGTTTAGTTTTAATAGTGATCAGATGTGGTCCTCCGTACTTTAGCAGTTCGTTCGGTATTCTATCCTCTCCTGGTGATTTTCTATTTTTTAATTTCCTTAATGCTTCCACTACCTCTTTCTCTTCAATATTTATTTCTTCGTTTGTCGTTACCTCTGGTGTTGGTCACACAATTTTCGTCACCTTTAGCAAACAGGATAGGGAGCGAAAGTAGTCTACCCATGTTTCCTTCTGAATGTGTTTCGTTTTTATTAGTTCGTTCATCTCTTTTCTTTGTCCTCTGACATTACATGTAGTACATTTTTATATTAAAATTTGCACCGTATATAAATAATCGATGGTGTGGAAGTGTTTTAAAAATACAGCTGCGCCACAAGGGCAAAGCTGGTTGATAAAATCCATGATCTCTTTGTCGACTTAGTTAGTCGTTATAATTTTGCTGAGTAGCTTATATAAGTAAGATTAGGCCTGTAATTTTATAGTTGAGTATGGTTACTTTTTTTTAATAATAACACGACTGTAGATTTGTAATATTTTTCTAAGACGTCTATTCTATCTAAACATTTATGCATTTTCTAGTGTATTATCCCCAGAATTTATTTTTATTTGTGATTCGGTTTACCCTATGTCTATTTTATTATCTACGATTATAGTTCGGTATATATTTTTCAGTATTTATGAAGATGTTCGTATCTGACTTTGTAAAGCCCTTCATCTATTCTTCCGAGTATATTTTATATTCGCCAGGCATTTCGGTTATGTGACTTTTGACTTATTCGCAATTATGATTAAGACGTTCGTTATGTCCAGCCCATTTCAGTTTAACTGCCTGTTCGATAGCATCTTTTTATCGTTTATATTACGTAATAGAAAAAAAGTATCTGACTATTGTTTTGATTAAGATAACCTGATAGGTTTATAAAATACAAATAAATTTAACAACAAAATAAAGAGTGAAGACATTTTATTTATAAAAGGAATTCAATGCCTAATTGAATATATTTACAATAGAATTATAATATAAACTATATGACTATAACAACAATATATACAACATAGAATTACAAATATAATTGGAAAAATATAAATTATTAGTAAAATAAGTCGAAAAGATGGACGAATGCTTAATTGCGACAGTAGGGGGGTTCGTTTTGGAAAAATTCTACAGTTTAGTATATCTAACAGTTAGATTCAGTCCTTGCAGTCCTTGGAACACCCAGCTGTTGAACTACCTTTTTCTCTATTTCCTACGGAACAAAAACATATATTAAAACCTACATAATTTTAAAGCATTTATTATATATTAAATAAAAATCAGAATTTACTTTTTAAAAATCAGTAATAACAGTTTAACCTCAAAAATGCACTTGCCAAAATACTAAATTTCTACTTCTAAAAATCATTAAAAATGAGTGGTTACTGTCAAATCAATTAAAATTATTTATTCTACTTTTTTGCAGATTTTCTGAGTAACATCGATCATAAATATCATATAGGAGAAGATTGTCTGCGATTACATCGGTATATTAAATTTTAAGAAATCTTTTTCTGAAATTTTACGATGTGGCACATAGTTAGAAAGACACGTTGATTGGAAATTCAACAATCCATGATTTTTATGGCTTTGTCTTTTCCGCGTTTTTTATTGATCCACTTGGTGCTGATCAAATTCCACACTACTGTATTATGTCTTTTCTTTAAGTTGGTGCTGTTAGAGCTTTTATATTGTCATTTGGAACACTATAAAAGTTATACTTAAAAATTTCTACTGTTTGCAAATTATTCTCCTTGATTATTGTTGATACAAATTGGTGTTCGACAACCAAAATGGCCTTTACGTTAATACCACACATAGCAGTAATAATGAATAATACAGTGCCGGCAAAAATCTTTATATTGCCAAATAGATCACTAAATTCGAAGAAAAATTGCATGCGTTTTGTCTGCGCTTGTTTAGCATTTGAGGGGAGAGGTGATAACGTACTTGAGATGGCGACTGTCTGTAGTTTACTGATCACTTAGTATCTTTGGTTTATTCTGCCTGTTTGTACTGTACACAGTTGGCTTTGTGGAAGTAGTCAGTGTTAAACTTCTTTTTATTTGCTCAGTAAAGTTTGAGATCGTTAAATTCTAAATTGAAGTGAAAATATGGTCGACAGAAACTCACACAATAGAAGAAAGTTGCATGCGTGCTTTAACATTACTTAAGAAAGTGGATTCTGTAGTTAGCGTAGCACGTGATATTGGTGTTTCAAAAGAGAGGCAATTTAGGAGAGCTCCTCTAAAAAAAACATCATCTAGGACTGACACCATCATCAGACGTGAAAAATGTTGAACCCTTCCATAACTGCCACAGAAATCAAAAATAAACATCCTGATCTCCTTCAGAACATTTTAACAAGAACGATTTGTCGCCGGCTTCAGAAAGATCTAAGATTACCAAGTCGACGTGCTGCAAAGAAACCCTTAGATTTTTGTAAAAGCTATCAGCATTGGATACCTGAACAATGGGAAAAAGTCATGTTTAGTGAAGAAAGTTTCAGGTTAGTAAGAGGAAGCTACAAATTTTCACATCATCCGCGCACCGCGTCAAGGTGCAATCCAAAGTTCACAATTAAATTTGTCAAACATCCTGAATATGTAATGGTATGGGGTGCGTTTAGTGGAATTAAAGGCAGGGTAGGGTTGTATTTCTTACCAAAGAATGTTACAATGAAGGCAAGCAACTATGTGATTGTTTTAGAACAAGATTTATTAAACTTGTGGGAAATTCACGAATGTGACTTCTGTATGCACGATGGGACCCCTGCTCACAAGGCCAAGGCAGTGTCAAAGTTCTTGAATATTCACAATATCAACGTATTGGAATGACCAGGTAACTTACCCGACCTGAATTCCATCGAGAAGGCCTGGAATATGATGAAAAATAAAGTTCAAGAGTGTCGACCGAGCAACATAAATCAGCTGAAAAGAGGAGTTAAAGAGGTTGTGGGTGACCATGGAAGAAGAATATTTCTTGATCCTTGCCCAATCCATGCCCAAGAGAATCCAGCTTGTTATTGACAACAAGGGTGATATGGCTATTTATATATTATATATATAGATATATATATATAGTATATATATATATATATATTATATATATATATAGATATTATAAGCGAGTGTGTTTGCACTTTAATTTTGTCGCTTCTCGCATTCCAATCGCCATAATTTCTTACTCGGCCACGTCTCCTTCTTGAAGGACCTCTATTTTCCATTTCTATTGAATAATTGGATTATCCATTCTTTCTTGGCCTTCCCCTTTTATTTCTTCGAGTAGGTCTCCAGTTCCAAACCTTTCGTGGTAATCCTTTCTTCGTTCATCCCGTCTCACGGTGTTCTCCATACCATTTTAATTGTTTTTCGGCTATCGATATCCATTATTGTGTTACTCTCTCTCACCTCCTCTCACCTCTTCTCTCTCTTATGTTTTCACTTCTTATGCGGTCCAACAAAGTATAACCCGGAACCTCTTCTCCAGTACATCATTTCCGTTGAGAGGGAGTTTTTGTGAACATATTCTTGTTTAAAGACCCACATTCTGACCGATACGTCAGCACCGGGCTGAATCATAAGCCTGATTATATATTTTTTTCCTTAGTTTTCTTAATAAAGAATTTTCTCCACAGGATCGGATGTAATGTTTTTTATCATGTTTTTTCCTTTTCCTATTTTTTCTTGTTATATCTTTGTCGTCTTCTCCCGTCTTCGCTAGTGTAACTCCGAGATATTTGTACTGATCTACGTTTTTAATTAATCCGCTTTCTGTTTCCATGGTCTGGACCGATGCCTTCCTACTATATCCAATGTTATAGAGTCTTTTCGGTATTAACTCTTAAACCCCCATTTTTGAATTCGTTCTATTAGTTTGTTTATCATGTAACGTCATACCTTGTAGGTCCTCGGCAAGAACTACCGAGTCGTTCTGCGAAGGAGGATTGTGTATATAGGAGTGTCGTTTACCCATATGCCCCAGTGGGCCTGCATTTTCTCATCCAATGTTTTAAAGCATTACCAGATATATTTTAAACAGGGTAGGAGAGATGGCTATTAATTTGTAAAATTAAAAATAACAATTATCAATTTATGTGTTTTATTCACAGTGTAAAAGATTTTTTTTTGGCCGGCACTGTGGTAGTGCTAAAAAAAATCGTAAACGCCACAGTATGCAGATTTGTTTAAATGTTTTAAAATAAGATGTTGGGCTGCAGGTATACAACAAAACATATTACTGTGTTAAAAATCTTTTGAATTTAGACGTCGAAGAAAAGTTCACTTGAACGACATGCACTGACTGACGGACATGAAATTTAATCCGTAACTTCACATCGTAAAATAAGAACTAATAATATTACAATCCAATCATTTTCACTTTTTATATAAAAGAACCAATGACATTGCAATGTAAAGGCAACAGAAAGAATTTTTTTTTTGCTGTCAATTTGCTGTCCGTTTTTGAAAAGGTTTTAAATAATAGATAACTGGTTGTTAAGAGATTTTATGGTGGATATATTAACTTAAACAACAATAAGTTGATATGTTTCTTATACTGTAATCCTTTCTTAGTTTCATAGGCTTGATGATGGAGTACAAATTGTACTTTATCATCATCGAAACCGGTTGCAGAAATATATTTATGCCCTAATATATTTGTGAAAATTGTGAGCAGAGAATTTTCTTTCCGCATCATTTAGCTGTTCACATTACTGAAATTAACGTTCAGCTTCAAAACTTCTTCAAAAGCTTCAGCTTCAAATATCCAACAACAAAGTAGGCACAAAGTACAAGTACCATAAAATACAAAATGTAATTGTTGTAAATGATATTTCAGGGTTTAATATATTACTACGTAGTAATCATACTTTACTTCTGCCTTCTCTTTTGATTCTCCACTATTATTCTTTTCCACTTGGGGTTCCACTTTTTTAATTTGTTTAAATCTATTAACTTCCACTTTGTAACCTTGTTCCCTTAATGCTGCTCTTTTATTCAAAGCAATTTCTAATGGGCATTAGAATGCACATTTTACAAATTTCGAAATACCCCAAAAATACACAGTACTTGAAAAATGACAATTTTCAAACACAGAAATACAAAAGTAACAAAACGCAATGCTTTTTCGCCTTACTAAGGATGAGTGGTGGTAAGTGGTGAGTTGTCTACGAACTACATTAAAGCTAAAAGAACGGAACACTTTAAAATTTTTAAAAATGAGAATATGAAGCGAGACAGAATGATCTCTCCGGCTTCTATATAACATGTAGCTTCTCCATTTTTAAAAATTTTAAAGTGTTTGTTTGTCTTTGTGTATTGTATTGTTATGTCCAAATTTACATGTATGACATTCTGCTCATGTCGGATAGGCCCAACTGACGAAATGCCCTGAGGATGATCTATTGATCGAAAGTACTTGGGCAAGATTTAATTAATTACTGTGTTCGATATTTGCCTTGTATACCATCAAAGTATTGTTCAATAGACCGGAATAAAGACCAGTTATTGTTATAGGTCTTACTCTACGCTGTATTTCATAGGAATGATTTTTATACAATACGTAAGAGGTTAGTGTAAGTGAGAGCATTCTTTACTAGAATTCAACACTTTTTTGTGGCTGTTAACTTAACACAACTCTAATAAAAAGATAGATAAATAAATAAATTATTAGGCAAATAGTAAATATTTTAATATGGTGTAGTGAGCCACAAATTTAAGCTATTTCGCTTATTTTCACGAATTTCAGCGTTTATATAGAACACTAATTGTATCCTTATCTGGTTTTGACATGTTGATATTTAATTTCAATTGACATTGACGTTACATAACCATCTTATGAAAAGTAATGAGCCATTTCATGCATTATAATTATTGCCAACTGACATTAGTACTGGCGCCACCCCGGTGGGTTACTATAAATAATTTTGAAATTACCGCGTTAATTATTTGTGTCAAATGTCATATCGCTTGTCGATTTCTGGAAAGGGTCAAATTTTGTATAATAATATCCATGCCCTGTAAACTTATATGAATGACCTTGGTTCATTCCCCATCACTTTAACCCATCGAGCTTTAACCCCAGCGAGTTAATAAAGAGAAATGACAGCCTATCTCTCTCACGAAGACTTCAACCAATCATTTATTTTAACACAGTCTCGGGGTGTCAATAAATAATCAAACTAAGCTTAATTCCGCAATGTCAATTCTGTCAAAGTATTTCTTCGTTTGCTTACAAGTTTTTCATTTTATTTTATTATCTTTAACTTTCGTTTGCATTTATTCTTAGTAATTTTAATTTAAGTTGGTTATTAGTTTTTAAATTTAGTTTGATGATGATGATAAAAAGGATGATGATAGTAAGTTGTCAGGAAGCAAACAATAATAGTATTTAACATTTGTTTCTGAAAAATATGTGTAATAAATATTATGTAATTAGTTATAACTGTTTTATCTTAAACAACAAATAATATACGTATATCTAGAAAAAATTGTGCATCTTTTATATATCCTTATTTTCCAGTAAATTTTAATTAGTAACAAATAGTCCGCAGAAGCGCTAAAGGGTATGTATGTAAGGGTGTCCATTCGAAATTGCCACCAAAAGATGATTAGTATTGACCAGCCGCAAGGGGTCCTAATGAACGAAATTTATATATTGAGTTGCCTATCTATTTCTACTATTATATTATTTCTACTATTATATTATTTATCTATGATAATGTCTTTTAACATTAAACTGACTTTTTTCTTGGTTTCCCTTTCTGTTGCTAGCTTCTGAAATGTTAATTATGTTAACGACAATACACTGATACCACTTTTATTATTTAATTTCATTTTTAAAACAATGTGGTAAGAATATGATACCCAAAGTTAAATATAAATAATTTATCAATGGTTTTTTAAACGTCATATCAGAGATTCTTCATGTATATAGTTTACTTGTATATATTTTTACATACTTCTATTCTATATACATTATAAAACTAACATCGTTCTGTTTTTTCTTTCAATAAAAATTGAACTTTCTATATTAACAAGTCCTTGGTTCTAAGTTGTTATTTTATACATTACTGTCATTAATTGTCAGCTACTTATTCTTGTAAGTTTTATCTTTGATATTTTCTCAATATTTGTAAGCTTATTGATGTACTTTTATATTGAACTGATGATGTATATAGATTCATATACGAAACGTTTTCATTAAAGAATGAAGTAGGTAGCAAGATCCTTGTTGCTATGTATATCTTAACAAGAAAAGGAAAGAAACAATTAGACCAAAAACGAATAAAAAATAAGACGTGAATTAGGATATAACAACAAAACTGTAGGACTGTAGGTTTAAATTGGATACAGAAATAAAACAATTCATGAAAGATATCTATGCCCAAGTATGGATGCTCAACGGTTAAGGGAAAGAGAGGGTAAGGAGAACCAGTATTCAGTATGAATAAGATTAGGTATGTTTCTACAAAAAATAAACGAAAAAATACAAACTGGGGATAGACAAAATGATTAACTTTCAAGATTTTTAAAAATGTTACCAATATTAACTCAATAGTTATATATCATTTACATAATAATATATATAAGCTGTAACAAAAATCTTTGTGCGTGTGCGTGCATGTGGGAATATACATATAAAATGTGATAAAATATTTAGGTAAATTTTGTGCGGCTAGCCAAGATATCATATGTACTAAGAAGCATTATATTCGACAAAGCATAGGACATACTGGGATAAACAAGAAGATGTTTAGGAAAATATGTTAGTAAATAAATGCTAAGTATTTGTGTAATGTTGTTAGTAATTTTTAACTATCTATAATGTAACTATTCTGTAGAATCCTCAGACCCATATCGTTAAACGATATGGTATATATCATGCCTTATGGTAGCCCATACCAAGAAGCTACAAACGTGTTAGTAAGGTTTCAGCAGCCTGGTCTAAAGTAACCCGTCACCAATGGTTCTGATTGTAAAATATCTTACCCTCTGTAATTCTTTGTTCCTTTGATGTCGAGCAAGCAATTCTATTTCGGACAAGTAAGCTAAGCTCTCAGATTTTATGATAGCCCCTTCTAGTTCTGGAGCGAGCTTGGGTAGAGCGTTTGCTTCTTCTTGCGAAGCAGTGAGTTTAGTGTCCACCCAGACTGGGGAGGGGTAGATTTAAATGTAGACAGCTTTTCCTTAGGTTCCACATCAGAAAGTTTCTCGCTGGTTTTGTTGGTCTCGTAGTCGGTTATCAACGGGGAATGTGTATTGTTTGTACTATTATAATCTGATAAGAATGAAGAATTATCTATGGTATCAGTATAAGGGTAACTTTAATTTTGGTAGTATTATCTGGCTCATCGCCGGTTATTTTGACTAGTGTAACGGATTTGCCTTTGGTGTTATTGGGAGAAGAATATAATGATATGACGGTAGTAGATTTAGTGTTATGAATGGAGTATAATGTAGGTTTAGTATCTGGGCTACCTCCAGATATACTGGAAGCTGTGGACCAATTAGGTCCGTGGGTTGGTGAACTGTAACCGGAGGTGCTTTGGGAATCGGGGTAGTGAACGATAACTTTCGCACCCTTACCGTTCGTTGACGGCTTGAAGGTGTACAATTCGGGTTGGCACTCGGTTAGAGGAGAGGTAATCTCGGCTAGGGATCCTACTGCGCTAAGAGTTTTTTCACTGCTTTCGCTAGCATCGCTATTTCTCCATACGGCTAAGGGTCTGGCATGTCCGTCTAAGGACTTGGCATCGGAGGGAGTTTCAATAGTATTGGGACTTTCTAAATCCTGAATTAATTGAAGAGCTGCTTCTAGTTCTTTGGAGAAATCTGCGTCGCTGCTTTTTCCTTCTGAGCGGCTGCTACTTTTCGAGTTTTGAGTTTTCTCAGAAGTGGTGGCACTTTCACTTGTGTTGCTTTGAGGTGATGTTACGTTCGGAGATTCTTTCTTAACAATCTTCTTCTGCAATTCTTTCATCAAAGAAGCATATTGAACGGTTTCGGCTCGGGGACTGACGGACTCCGGTCTTCTCATGATCACAGCTTGCGGTGCTTGGTATTGTTGATCGTCTTCTTCTTTGTTACTTACAGCAGTGTTTAGTCTTGAGCGGTATATAGTTGGTTCTGTGAGTTTCTCTAGACATTCGTAAATGAGAGGGTTCTTGTTTTGGTTTGAATTGAGACTAAGTTGGGATGAGCTAGCTGATAAAACTACTGGTGAGTGTGAGCGCGAGAAACTTTTCATGTAGCATAACTTTCGGTCGCTGTTACTTGTGCTGTCGTCTGAAGCTTCTTCTATGTGAACTACGGGGTTATCTATGATATGGCCATTTTCTTTTACCTACAAATAAATACGATCTTAAGTTATTTATAAAAAAAAGTTAAACAAATTAATGTTAATGTTAAGTTGAATAGAGGAATATTTCGAAATTAAGCAGGAGAACTTGTATTGGGTGAGAAAATATTAAAGAGAAAATTGGGCTACCGTATTTGTCATCAACAGGATACGAATTCCGCTATAACTTGGTTCAAATTATCTTCAACCGTAGATTGTATATATCGACTTTCCCACTTCATACCCCTTGCCGAGTAATACTTAATTTAATAGACTAAGTATTATTTAATTAAATCTCAAAAATATATCTGTCAACACCTATTACAATCCAGTGGAGGCAAATATATGTATAAGAATCAAAATAATCAAGAAAATTATATCAAGTCCAAACCTGACATTAAAATTCTCAAGAAAAAACACGAAAAAAGCTGTCCTAGATAAAAACATCAGATAATCGACTGAGTTAATTTTGAGAGTGAAGCAGCAGAAGATAGGAAGTTTTGCCCAGTAATAGATAGGTTCCATTAAAGTAGATAGCACGCGAAAAAACAACAGTATAATGTTAAATGCCAGTGTATAAAATGTGTGCGCATATACAAAAATAATTAATTTAATTTCGAAAAATAAGTGATAACTTCTATACTATACTACTGACCACTGAAAACTATTATATTATAATTAAAACCAACGTATTAGGTATACACCTTGAAATCTACGATTTACAACTTCTTTTAAAACCAAGTTAAAGCAAAAAAGACCAGAACGGACTAAATACGAGTTCATCATATTCATTTTCAACTAAAAGTACATTGGGAATTCTTGTTATCGTTTTTTTTTCTTTGGGCTTTTTCTTCGGGTCAGAGGGGTCAAAACCTCTGGCACATTTTGAGCTTCAAATGGTGTACCTAGTGGTGAAGTAGAGTGATGCAGCTGATGAAAAAATATATTAAAGACACAATTGTTAATATAAATGATATTCTAGAGAAGCTGGAAGATTGTTAAGTAAAGAAAATATTGTACAGTGAGAAGAAAATATACAACAATGCAAAAATTGTATTAACGTTTATGACTTCGTCTTCTGCTGAATGAAAATGATCGAATAAAAAAGCAATTTCTGTTTTTCTTCTATTAAATTTAAAAATACTTACCATGCCGTTCTGCATGCTATTAACGGCTCCATTCGACGGTTTTTGCGGCGTCCCATTTTGTAGTACCTCGAAATAAGGACCTTTTCCAGAAGTTCCGTTTGAACAGCCTGCGTTTTCGGCGTCAAAAACCCAACTTTGTGCGTAAGCGTCATACACAGTATGTGTGTTCGGTTTCGTATTTTTCGGCTGAAGAAAAGAAATAATGTTACTAAAGAAATAAATAGTTTGTAATCGGTTTATAAGTTTATTAACATTGCCAATCAAAAAATATATTTTTAACGAACTTTTATAATATTGGTAAATACATTGTATAAAAGTATTAGAACAAAATATTAGTCGGTGACCTGAGAATGATAGAAAACTAAGAAAACATAGATTGTTATAAAACTTTATTAAACACTGGTGGCGACTTAGACAAGTCGGAAATCTGGGTTAGTTGGAAAAATATTTCCACGAGATTTTTTTGAGTAGGAGCATTCGCACTTTTTAAAATTACTATAAACAACTATACTCTAGCAAACAAAAAATTTAATTAGGTATCCAAAATCACGTATTGTAACTGCTCTAAAATGCCCGAAATCACGTGCATAATATGATGTCTCGGCAATTGTTCTATAATAAAGTTCTGATTATAATAAAAAATAATACATTAGATCAAGTTTATAAAATGAAGTTTCATACAACTTATATTGTTACAAAGGTACAATAAGCTCCGCGGAATTGAGCCATACGTGTTCGACAGGTAAACAGAACGAAAAGGCAATTATCAATAGTCCAAGGTTTAGTGGTGTAGAAAAATTTCAAGGCCTTGACTGATCCAAAATAACTTAGTCTATTATAATTGCGAAATTAAATCAACGTCAATATACGTTATGTCGAAATGAGTTTACACAGTATAAATAAAGACACAAGCAGATGGAATAAACAGTCTGAACTTGCAGTTAAATCAACAATTGCTGCAACCACGCTCAATACGAAGCAATATATTAATAATTTTACAAGCGTTATACAGAAAAGTAAAAAGTCCGCGCCCAATAAGGAAAGAACTAGAAATATAAAGTAAAACGTCTAACTTGCATGGTATGGAAACAATAATGATAACAGCCCAGTAAAATGAAAAAAAATAAGGTGGATGAGAATAAATGAATTCTTAAATGTTTTGGATGTGCTGATGTCAAAAAATGTCTTTTTCTTTTTTTATTTTTTTTTTTATAGTGTTTGTTTGATCGATGGTATGATTTATAACTTCGGCTAGGGAAAAGATTATACACAATAGGCACCTGAATATCACTAGCGAACTTTCAGGAAATATGATAGATCATGTTATTGTAGAGTCAAGACACCAATCGAGTATAGTAAACGTTCGCACCTGATCACTATTGGTGGAATGTAGTGTAAGGGTCAGAATTTTAAATATAAAAAAAAAGGAAATAGGTTCCAAACATGAACAATACAATGGAAAAGACTCGAAGATACGAAAAAAATATAGAATATAAACAAAATATAAATATCGAACTAGAAAACAGATTAAAACATGAAAACATAAATGAAGAGTGAGAATGTTACAGAAACATCATTAAAAAAGTAGCTGAAGAATTCTACGAAGGTAAACACCTCGCATGGAAGATAAAACAGAAGAGCAAGAATAATGACTGGTTTGACGAAGAATGTCAGGTTACAACAGAGAGAAAAAACAGCATATTTACTGATGCAACATGAGCACAGAACCCGACAAGCAGAGGAGGAATATAAATAACTACTTAAAAAAGAAAAAAAATCCACCGCAGAAAGGAGAGAGAATATATGAACAAAGAACGTCAAGAGCTACAAGCACTAAGTAAGCCTACAGAGACAAGAAAATTTTACCATAAACTGAACAAAAGCAGAAAAGAATTCAAACAAAAGATGTGAAGAGATAAGGGGTATAATATATTGACACAGAATTAAAACAAATGCAAGCATGTAAAGAGACCAAAAACAGTATGTCCCTACTCGAAATAAAATTTCACATCCGAACGGGTATGTGTTGGTTGGCAAACTCAGTGGTTAACAAAGTTAAATCGGTAGCTTGTTAAATGGAGAGCAAGATCACCGATTTAATTTCCCTGGACTTCTTCAATGGATTATTTAAAAAGAAAGATTTATAATACTATTCCAGCTTTGTTGGAAGGACTAAGACAACTAATAGTGCATTGAATGTAGTCTAATAACCCCTAAAATGATCCAAAATGTTCTTCGTAATTTCAAAACAGCGACTTTATAATTGCATGGACATTGGTGGATATCATTTTGAACATTTAAGTAAATAGTAAAAGCTGATGAGTACATTGTTGGAATTATGAATTTATGGATTCGACCGTAACTTGATGGGAATTCATTTATATTAACAATAAAAACACTGAAAAACTTTGTTTTCCCAACTTCCACAAAATTTATTTTAATTATCACTATAGCTGTTTCGGCTGGATTGCTTCTTAAGTGATCTATTCTTGGCATGCATTTACATTTTATAGTCTCTAATAAAATAGGTTGAGGAGGGGAGAACTGTTTGTCTGACAAAAATAGTTCTCCCCCCCTCAACTATTTCATTAGAGACTATAAAATGTAAACGCATGCCAAAAATAAATCACTTGAGAAAGGCAATCAGCCGAAAACGGCTGTAGTGATAGTTAAAATAAATTTTATTATGAATATTTATAAATATTATATATATTATTATATATATATATATACATATATATATATATATATTATTAATATATATTAATAATATTGAAATTTATGAATATATTTATTTAATTTAAAGTTTGGTTTATTTTATTTACATTACATTTAAATAAAGTTTCCTATTAATGTTGCAAATTTAATTTTAACACTTAAACGCCACAATGTATAGTAAAAATAAAGTTATGTGGGCAAAAAATATTAAACACATTTACACTAATTTGCACAGACTAAAACTCGCTTTTGTCGTTTCAGGTGCATTCAGTGCAATAGATTCTATGGTATCGCGTGTTTTGCTAATTTTAAAGAAACTATGTTTGTTAAACTACTTTTGCTAGAAACATGTATTGCTAATTTTAAAGAACATTTACTGATTTTTGCATTAAAAAAAATAGTTGTTACGTTTATATAAATAAAACTTAGTTCCAAGCTACATAATAACATATTGTTTTATTGCTAGACACTAGTATCCTAAAAATGCAAGCTAAATATATAAGAGTTATCAGGCTACTGATAAACTGTATTCCAAATAAATTAATGGGTATTGTGAAGCACGGATGTATCACGCAGCCTGAAATTACACTAAGGGTATGAGATGCAACGGTGCTTCTCATGACGTCAGTAAGTTCAGTGACTGAGATGCATACATGCTTCTCATGGCGTTTAACGTGTTAAAGTAGTATTTGACATGACCGTAAACTGACACTAGCAAAACATAGGAAATACTACTTTTTCACAAGAATAGAGTTAATATCTAAAAAAAATATGGATGTCTGAATTCCCTGTGAAATATCACCTATCTATCAAGGTGCCACACATGGTATATTCCTTATTTAAAATTTAAGGGCTGTGGTACTGGAAGAGAGGGGGGTTGACAATTGACAGATATCTATATAATTAAAAGATGACCCCTTTAGAATAAAAATCGACCCGTTTCAGCATATTTACAAAATCCAATAATATGGCCAAATATCAGGGCGAACTTTCTTGATTTTCCAACCTGTAGTATGACAATGTCCATTTAAGTTAATCACTCAATCTGTAACATCCCTTACTTGCTTACTCCTATAATTCCTTGATTCCTGCGTTTATTTTTCGATTCAAAAATTTTGTTTAATTCTTATCTAAAATTTGCTTTTCCATTCAATTTAAAGTTATGTCTCCCTGATTTTAACAATATTTGTAAGTGGCTTGTGAACCGGTAAGTTTAATAAAAATATAGTACGTGTTCTTATCAAGTAAATTTATCGAATATTACCATACTAAATTTAAAATTAAAATAATATACAATGAACAAATTTAATTATTCAAGTTGTCTTTTTTGCTTTACCTAAATATAATTTACATTGCCATTGGCACTAGGTATAGCAATTTGATATTTTTAGCTGTACAAATAGTAAATTATAGTAGCCCAAAATCTAAATATTAAAAAGTCTACTCACTTATTGTCCCTGATAAAATCACAAAACCATTCAATACCTTAAGATTTAACCACATACATAGAATGATGTATCGCTTTACAGAGAGATTGATTAACGTTAAAACAATAATATACACGATGAAAGACGTGTGCCACTTCACGCCCGATTACTTAACCGAAAGTTTCACAACGACCGCTTGTCTTGTTTGCTGGTGGCTGCTAGATCTGAGAAATATCCGCGTACTTAACGAAAGAAAGAAGTTTCTTGTACGTACGTTCTTGTGCAAGGTGTGTAAGTGTAGCCACTGCTTAAACTATGTTATGTCATTTAATTTCAGGGTAATTAAGATTGGATAATTCATAATGGTTTCGTATGCGAAATCCACGCAGCGGTCGGTGGAAAGCATCCTTGGCTTTGGATAATCGAGAAAACGAGTTGCCTTGTGGTTTTTTGGAGAAATTTGTTTTTGATGCACAGAGAAAGTACATATTCTTTTTAATTATACCGCCGTAAAACTATTCATAATTTTTATAAAAAATTATTGAATATTATAATTATAGTATTGCATATTATAGTTATAGTCAGAGATTTGACCTCTAAAAATCATTCGAACAAGCTGAATTTTGCTGGGAATGTCAATTTTGGAAACCACAAAAAAATGTATAAAACTTTTCCACTCCTACCTGGGGCTTACCGCTAAAAACCCCCACGTTGAGAGAGGGGAAAACGGAAAAATCGATTTCCCAAAATCTGTACGCTGTAGAAAT